>CM061070.1:111515709-111924677 GCA_030762895.1 Sophora flavescens | reverse complement strand
GCAGCAGTGCTGCAAAACACTGCCCAAGCACCAGCTCCAACACTCGACAATTCTCAAAGGATCACCATTAGCTTTACCAATAAGTGCCCTCAGATCATCGTTTTCCTCTAATCCATTACAATTCTGAAGAGATCCATTTGAGTATGTGTCACTAACCATTCCAAAATGCTTCCCACCATGCTATTAGGCAACAAATGGATACAGCGTTTGAAGTCTGAAAAAACAAAGGCTAAAATCTTTAATGAAAACAATAATAGGTGAGTGTGAGAGTCCAGTTTTATATGTGTCTGTAAACTAGACAGAGAATCCTACATAACATGCCTCAATCTTATGCCTTTCACTTCCCCTTACTACCCAACTACCTAATTTCATTCTGTTTACCATAAGATTGCTCTTTTAATACAGAGTGCTTGAAAATCAAATCTTTATTGGTAGATGATGCTTGACCAAAAGGTAAACATTAGTTGGGGTCTTTCTAGAATTTTTCTTGACCAAAAAAATGAACCCCATCCCACTCTAAATTTAATTCAAACATGCCAAATTATTAGATAAGAGGAAAAGGAGAAAAACAAACACAAATAGAACTTTGTTTTCCGTCCAGAGTTTGTTCATCTACTCAACTACAAGGCATGGCTGGTAGTACAATAAAATAAAAACTCTAGTGCTGGGAACTACAAAGTTATGTGGTCCTTTAATGAAGGGGTTGATTTATCAATTCCTCCAAGTCATGACCCCATTAAAAAATTTTCATTTTTACTGTAACTTGTAAGAGCCGACATTGTAGGAGGGAAATTGGTTAAAACCATATGGGAACCAAACAATAAATAAAACAAAATTTGTAATAAGAAATATATCACTGAAAGGCATAAAATTTTACAGGGATAAACCAGACACTACAACTTCACTTTTGCCATGCTATAGATAAAAGAGTGTAAATGAGATGAACAGTATGTAGGGTCCAATCATTCTTAACATGGGTGCCACCAGTCAATCCATAATTTGCATTTAAGGGTTTTGGGTGATGCCAACTTCCCTAACGGTCATTAATATTGTGTGACTTGTCACTGTTCCTGTGATTCACCACCGAACCTTGTTGCAATACCCAATTGGGCTGTCTTGTTTCTTCTCAATACTTGTCCTTCCTCTGTGGCTGAAGGGACACCTAAAATGTTGTGCTTCTTATGCTCTCGCCAACTTTGAGTTTGTCTCATTTAAAACATTAATGCAAAGTCTTTGTTAGATGGAACATTTTAGCCAATGTGACGGATTCAAGTATCACAACGTTATTAAGATCATTTAGGCTGATTTCGGTTACATATAAACTTTCTAAAAGGATAAAACTTAGAGTACAATTCCATGGGATATTAAATGTTGTTTTTCAATAAGATTATACGCGTATGTAATAGTTCATACTCCATGACATGTGTAATAGTTCACACATGTCAGTATTTTTCATCAATGGTACCAATCACAACTCTTGAAAAACAACACATAGAATTAACAAAGTTTCCTCTGAAAAACTAGTAATTGAATTGAATCTTACAAATTCGTTAATAATTTATTGGATCTCTACTAATGCCCTTAAGGAATTTATAAAAAACCAAGTTATTATGAGAAACTAAACATATTATTTCTTAGAAGAGTAAATATAATACTTCTCAATAAAAGTTACTTTTCCTGGTAAGAACACTAGTTAGCATTCTCTTAATGTTATTAAAACCGAATCTGGCCATCGACCGGTCGAGACATCGGGTCAATGAGCTACCGGTCGAACTAGTGAGCTTATTTGAATAGGTGTATATTAAATGTAAACTCTATCATACATAAGCAATTAATAAGGATCTTGAGAATTCATAGTCTTCACTAATAGGATGAATAAAAACACTAACATTTCTCCATGCTAAATGTTAATACTTCTTTGTTTGAACTTCAATCAACAATGGAAACTCTCATATCCCTTTCCTTCCTCTTTATGCCTCTAACTTTGATGGAAATTAGGAGACTTTCTTTCTAGGAGCAGATGAGGAATTGTTTCATTTCTTTCTTTTATAATTGCTTCCATCAAGCAATACATCATTTCATTCATAAGACTCCTTCCTAAGAGTTGGGATAACTATTCATTCAAATGTCAAACAATATGTCCTTTCATTCAAATATTAAACCACCACTAATATTTGTCACACACATGAGACATTAATTTACATTCTCCCACTTGGCTCATGTGACAAAATACAACTTCATGGTTTAATAAGAATCAATCATAATGCACATAAATAAGGACAAATGTTTCATCGTAAGTCATATTTAAGAACAAGAAATAATAAGAGTCATGTAGGTTATATATCCATATTTTGACATAGTTTCTTCCATGCACTACTATATTAGTCTTCTTCCAATATGACACTTTCACACGGAAGTACATAATATGTCTAACAATAATGTCATTTTAAAGACCATTCATGTTTTTCAACATCATCATTCATAATTGTGCACACATAAGTTTGAAAACAAAAATTTCAGAAAACTTATACATTAATAAGCTTAGAGTGTCATACATACATCATTAATGAATTAAAACATAATTTAACATTCGCAAGCGTATATAATGCCCATTCTTTCAACATGACCAAGAATGTTTTGGGGTGGTAACCCTTTGTTAAAGCGGTCTGCAATCATAAGTTCGGGCATAATATGATCAATTGACACTTTATTTGAACTTCTTCTTTAACGGCAAAGTACTTTATTTCCATATGCTTAGCACCCTTAGAGTACTTATCATTTTTGAAAAAGAAGACATTTGAGGAATTATCACAATAAATTTTCAATACCGACAATACCGCTGACTATTCTAAGTCCTCGAAATGAAGTTCCGCACAATTAGCTTGAATAGTGGCCTCAAAGATGCCACAAATTCAGCCTCCATAGTGGATGGAGCAATGACCATCGCTTTTCACACTCTTCCATGATATTGCTCCTCCGCTAAAAGATATATGTAACCAAAAGTGACTTTCTTGTATCCACACTTCCAAGAAAGTCTCAATCAATATCCAACCACCTCAAGGTGATTAGATCTTCCCATAAGTAAGCATGTAGTCCTTCGTTCCTTGCAAGTATCTTAAACTTTCTTTGCATCTTTCCAGTGGTCCATTCCTGGATTACTCCGGTATCTACCGAGCATTCCAACCGCAAAACCTATATCTCTGGTCTCGTGCATGTCTCGAGCATACATCAAACTCCCAACAACAAGTATGCATAAGGAATATTTTCCATTTGTTTAGGTTCCAAATCATTCTTTGGACATTGCATGAGACTAAACTTGTCTCATTTCTCGAATTGGAACAGAGATGCTTTGAGCACTTGTCCATCCTAAATCTCTCTAAAGCTTTATTAATATATGCTTTTTGAGATAAACCCAACAATCCAAGTGATCTATTTCGAATATTTCTATTCCGATCACATAGCTTCCCTCACCCATATCCTTCATTTCAAAATAGTTAGAGAGAAAGTTCTTGGTCTCACTTATGGACCAAGATCATTAGTGCAAGCAAGATATCATCAACATACGAATCATCGGGAATATAAACCTACTCCGATCTTCGGATATATACACCGGTCCAAGCTTTTTTCCTTAAATCCAAAAGAAACAATAGATCATTGAACTTAAGATACCATTGTCGGGAAGCTTGTTTAAGTCCGTATATTGATCTCTTAAGTTTACATACCAAGTGTTCCTTTCCTCTTTCTCTACGAATCATCAAGTTGATTCATATAAACATCTTCCTCTAAGTTCCCATTTAGAAAGGCGGTTTTCACATCCATTTGATGCAACTCTAAATCATAATGAGCTACCAATGCCATGATAATTACGAAAGAATCTTTCTTGGAAAATGGTGAAAACGTTTCGTTTGTAATCAATGCCATCTTCTCGAGTAAAACCTTTAGCAACAAGTCTGCGATGTAACGTTCAAGGCTGCCATGAGAGTCACGCTTAGTCTTAAAGACCCATTTACACCCAACTCTCTTGCAACCTTCAGGCATTTGTTTGTGACTCGGCAAAGTGTACCGGTCGTCGCAAGTAATAAAAACACGGTAAGATTCTACCGAGGTCGAACACAAGGATTGGGTTACCAATTCCGACTAAATTGTCAAGAAACCGATACGTTGGTTAAGCAATAGAAGGTGGTTGAGAGAAAGAGATTGAGATCGCAATTTCCAGAATCAAATCAAATAACGCTACGGTGATTAAATTCGAAATAAAAGCATCTAAGGTTCCAATCCACCTACCCAATCATGCAAAGTACCCAAGTGATATTGCTTCTCCTCCCTAGGTTCAATTTTAATGTCAACGGACCCCCCTAAATTCTCCTAAATCCACTTCCGTGCTCATTAGACGTATTCGATGATTTGAGTTAATTACTTGCTAGGTCCTTAACCCAATCTCGAATTCTATCACTCTGTTCCCCTATAGGTTGCATCGATCTCCTACTCACTCGTGCAATACTGACCGATGTTCCCAATTCAAGTTCTAAAACGCTGACCGCTTCAGGGCCTCAACACGCTTAACTAGTGCGATCACGCTAGCATATAATCGACACAATGAAAACAGAATTGGAAAGCCATAATTGAATTAAAGGAGAGAGAGTTACATTACATTAACACTATGCCGCCTGTCGGTGGCTTCATCGATCCCTAGACAAGAGGATTAGTTTGCTCTGGTCCGTAATAACAACGCACGTACAATCGAATTCATCCTAAGCCTAAGAATTAAGAGAGGAGAAGAGGAGAAGAAACCCCGAATCAAGGATTACAAAAGGTCTCGGTAATTACGATCCAAAAGTCCTCTTTTCTCGTTTCGACTGCTTCTATTTATAAGGAGGCCACGCGTCAGGCTGCGTGATGGCCATCATGGCCAGGCCGTGATCGCCCCTTCTCTGGCGCACTTCGAATTTGAACATTCGCAACGCAAGGATGTCTCGCGACGCGAGTCCCTCTTGTCACGCGCCGATATGAATCACGGCCAAGCCGGATGTTTTTCGGTCTTGTGTGGATTTTGGGTCACTTTATGATACATCACTGCTAGGCGGTGATGGTCTCCCGTTTGTGTGGCATTTAGATCACGGCCGTGATATACATCACGGCCGGCCGTGATGGTCTCTGTCTTCCGGGTCTTCAAACTCTCGGGCGAGAATCTCCGTAATGGCAATCTCCACTATTTCTTGACTTTCCTTAATTCTTAGAGCTTCACTTATGGACCCGAAAACAACACAAGCAACCACAAGCGTAATTCTATCCAAATAACCTAAAACTACACAAAAGACGCAAAACGAGTCAAAGTCCAACTTAGGAACAAAACAAGGCAAATTTGGGCGAAAAACGAGAGTTGAACTCAATAAATTGGCACATAAACCCTAGTTCATCTAGTCATAAAACTAGATAAGGCGGAGAGGCTTATCAAAATACCCCAAACTTAAACCTTGCTTGTCCCCAAGCAAGCTTAAAACTCAAAAACGACTCAAGACTTGGCAAGCCTAAAGATCCAATCAATTTCGCACAAATTTCATGCGACTTTACAAAACAATTTTTCTTCTTTGATTCCCCCCTTTTTCATCAATGTAATCCCCACATTCATCTACTTTAAACACTTGAGGAATTATCATTCATGCAATCATTAGTCTAATTTGAGGATCGATTGTCACACACAAAAGGAAGATCACCAATTTCAAACAACCGCCTTCCTCACAAAGGGCATTTAGTATTTCACTCATTCGCTCAAGTTTGTCTAGGCTTTCAACTTTTTCACTCAATTTCACTTATCAAGAGCACTTCCCATGAATTTGATTTTCATCTCAAACATAGTTCCCACGAAAACATGCATGCAACATCAAAAGGTCTTTTAAAGGTTGTAATGGGGCTGGCCGAGGGTAGGATAATCAAGGATAATTAGGCTTAAGTCCCTAGGAACTAAGAGAGCATGAGCATTAAACACATTTTCCACTCAAATTCTTTTCTTTCCATTTTTCATTTGGGCTCGGGTGACTACAACCTTTTCCTTGATATTATTTTTGTTTTGCCCCTTTTCTTTTGGCAATTTTTTTGTTTTCTTCTTTTCTTTTCTTTTCTTTTTGCCTTTGGGTCAACCTTTTATTTTCTTTTTCTCATCCCAATATGACACATACCTTGTAGCCACCCCAAACTTAGTTTCTCACAACCTTTCTCTTGCTCATTTCCATGCTCTCCTAATCCTAAGATCGAGTTAACATGGTTTTTCGATTTTGGCTCGTAATGTAGGGTCATCAAGAAACCATAGGTCAATTGGGCTCAATTTGGCTAACTAGGGAACATGCATTAGGAATGGTTCTTTTCAGGCCAAGTAGTTATTCAAAGAAAATTGCCTAAATCATTTGATGCAACACATAATCATGCAAACCATATAGAGATTCAAGCAAATTCGGGAAAGTACAACTTAACAGTGATTCACACATTCAAAAACAGAGTTGGAGGCTCAAATCCTCACCTGGACATTTTGCAAATTGTTTGACCGAGATACGATTCCTAGTGTGTGCACCCTCACCCCAAAACTTAACATAAATCAAGCAATCATAATACATCTCAAAGTTCAATTTTCAATTTTAAGTGGGGATCAACTTTTCTATTACTTGAACCTAGGGGAATCATCAATGGTGAATATAATTCAAGCAATCCATCTATGCTCAATATAATTAAAATCCAACAAGCTTGCCGACCCGACATTTCATACAAAAACTCTTGATCTTATCAAATTATTCAAGAGTGACAAACAAAAACAAACCAAACACAAAAAAAAAAAAAAAAACAAAAACAAGAGTGAGGAAAAGAGAGAGTACCTAGCTTGGGTTGCCTCCCAAGTAGCGCTTGTTTAACGTCCCCAGCCTCGACTCAAGTCGCCCCTAAGGGTTAATCCGGAGGAAGATCCCCGCTGGCCATGCCATTCCTTCCGCTGTTCTTTGTAGGTTTGTGCACTTTTATATATTCGCAAGCTGTTCCCTGACAGCCCATTTAAGTCCAGCATCCTTCTATAACTCGCACGCACTCTCCACTCCGCGATGGTCTTTTTTTGGGATCAACTTGTTGTCTTTCTTGACCACCACGGTTGTACTACCTTTCAACCTTGTTGCTTTACCCTTCTTTTTCATTCCCTTGCTGTTGAGTTCTTTCCTTGTACATTCTTCCCTTGGGAGACTAGGTATGGGTTCCATGTCTCGTAGCCACTCAATGTAGACTTCATCCCCCCGAAGGGCCTTTTTCCTCACTGCCTTCCTCATGAGATTCTACCGATATCATGCAAATGAAGGATCATGGTTTTCTCGAGTTGTCTTCACCTTTTCAGTTGGGTCCACCACATCCACTCGATACACTTCCGACCTCTCCCGAGGTGCTTCATTGCTTCAAAGAGATTGAAGACTACCTCATCATCTTGCACCCTTAGAGTGAGTTTCCCTTGCCGCACATCTATCAAGGCACCCCAAAGGTGGCCAAGAAGGGCCTACCCAATATGAGAGGGATCTCAGCTCTTCATCCATATCGAGCACCACAAAGTCCACCGGGAATATGAACTTGTCAACTTTCACGAGCAAGTCTTCAACTACTCCATAGGGATATTTGATAGAACGATCGCCTGGATTGGAGTGACATTCGCGTATCCTTTACTTCCTTGATCCCTAGCCTCTTCATCATTGAGAGAGGGCATCAAGTCGATGCTTGCCCCTAGATCACATAATGCCTTTCCGAAGGTCATTCCCCCAATGGTGCATGGTATCGAGAAGGAACCGGATCCTTCAACTTGGGAGGCGCTTCCATTGAAGAATGGCACTACACTCCCTGGCCAAAGCAACTGCTTTCTTCATCCACAATCCTCCGCTTCTTAGTGAGAAGTTCCTTCATAAACCGAGCATATGATGGCATTTGTTCCAAGGCTTCCGTAAAATGGGAATGTTAATCTGGAGTTTTCGGAAGACATCAAGGAACTTATTGAATTGCTTATCATGTCGAGGCTTCTTCAATCGCTCGTGATACTGTACCTTCATGTAAGGAGGGAGGTCTTGGGGTTCAACCCACTTCTTCCTTCTGAACTCTTCATCCACAAGTTTCAGCCTTCCCCTTGCTCCAGGCCCCTTGTCACTTGCCAACCCTTCTTTCTCTCAGTTGCTCTTCCTCAACCGGTAGTTGTTCCGGCCCTTGTCATCCCGAGAACTAGTGGTACCCTCGCTAGGTTCCAACACCCTTCCGCTTCTAGTAGATATGACGTTGCATTGTCCCTTGGGGTTGTTCTCGTACTACCCGGGAGAGTGCCCGGAAGACGCTCATTAAGTTGCTTCAAGGAAATGCGCTTATTTGTGTCTCAAGGTTCGAATTGCTGAACCAGTATGAGTCGCTGACCGCCATTGCCGCACACGCCAAAAAGAACGAGCGATTATAAAAATAATGCAGTATAGTGCGACAACTCGGATCGTCTCTCAAGGACTCTTTAGGTGTTGTTATTATTAATGAAAAAGTTAGAATTGCGGGTTTTGAGATTGGAAACTAAATTAAAGAAGCAAAACAGAAAAACAAAGCAAGAAAATAGAAGCAGTTACCAAATAAGCTAAAGCGATTAACCCATCTGTTTTCGGTTTCCCAACTATCACTGGCTCATGCAACCCTAAGCAAATTCTTATCCCCTCCCGTTGTAGCAACAATTTACAAGCGAAAACCACTACTACGTATATATGTCCCTATTCCCGAACTAAGCAAACCGCGTTAAGCCCTTCGTGAACTAAGCGAACACCAAACGAACACACGCGAATTAAGCAAACGCGATTAATTATAGGAACATGATATCACCGAGATAAACCAACACAACACAATATACTCCCTGAATTAAGCAAACGGAAATATAAAGCATGGCACCGAAAAGAGAAAAGCAAATGAAACAGATTACGTAAACCTCAAGTCTTAACGAGAAACCAATCACAATAGATTAATCTAGGAGACTAATTCTCCATTACGCATATAAGCGTAAAAGAAAAGAAAAGGAAAATAAACTATTGAAACTACCACTACTCCTCTCGACTCCTCATCGACTTTGAACTAGCCAAAATCGGCTAACTCTCTAACTCCCTTCGCCCGCTAAACAAAGCTTATATACACGTTTCTGGAATCCAAGTCCTCGCGAGGCGAAGCACTTCTCGCGAGGCGAATAACATGAAAGGTCTCGTAACTCTTGTCTTCTCCGTGGCGAGCACATCCTTCGCGAGTCGAACTCTTCAGCCTTCCAAATGTTACGCCCGTGGCATTCAACACGCCCAAACCGTGATGGCTTCGATCTTCCAATACTGCGAGGCGAAGGAATGCTCGCGAGGCTAACGCTCAACTCAGAATTGCCACGATTGTGATCTTCAACACGGGCAAGCCGTGATCGTCTCTCGACTTTTTCATGGTTGCAACACTCATGGGCGAGAGATTATTCGCGGGGCGAGTGGCTCCAGATTATTACTTTTATTAACCTGAAAATAGAAAATAAAAGTAAATACTTTATTCACTCTAAATCAACTAAATTAACTTAAAAACAATTTACAGACTCAAAATACTACTTAAGGACAATCAAGTCTAATTTGGGTGAAAAATGATATAAAATAAGCACAAAGCCATGGTCTTTATTAGTTATAAAACTAGTCAACCAGAGGCTCATCAAAATACCCCAAACTTAAACTTTGCTTGTCCCCAAGCAAACTACACTCAAAAACTTAAAAAGACTAAAGACCTGGCAAGCTCAAAAGATTCAATCAACTTTCCATAGATTTCAAGCAATTTTTCAAAACAATTTTTCTTTCAATGTTCCCCCCTTTCAAGCAAAGCAATCCCCAATTCATTTATTCTAAACATTGAGAAATTAATCATTCAGACAATCAGAAATCTAAGCAGGGGGTCTAAGTTACACACAAAAGGGAGATCACCAAAATCAAACAACTGCCTTCCTCACAAGGGAAATTTGTGTTTCACTCAATCGCTCAATTTTTGTCAGGCTATCAACAATTCACTCAATTTCACTTTTAAGAGCACTTCCCAAAAATTTGATTTTCATCTCAAAATGGTTCCCACAGAAAACATGCAAGCAACATCAAAAGGACTTTTATGGGTTGTAATGGGGCCTGGCTAAGGGTAGGATATACAAAGGTACTAGGTTGAAGACCCTAGGAACTAAGAGAGCATGAACATTATTTACACTTTGAAATTCACTCAAGTTCCTTTCTTAATTTTTTTTCTTTATGCTTCTGGGTGACTACAACCTTTATATTTCTTTTTGGCATTTTTGCACTTTTACTTTTTTTTTCTGTTTTTCTTTTCTTTTCTTTTCTCTTTTTTTTTATTTTTTTTTTCACATTTTTTTTTTGGATAAATTTTTTTTCTCAATCCCAATCAACACGTTACACCTTGCAGCCATCCCAAACTTAGTTTCTTGCACCCATTCTAATATTACATGCTCTCCTAATCCTAAGATCGGGTTAACATGGTTTTCCAGATTTTTGGGCTTATAACATTAGGTTATCAAGAATTAACAGGCTAATAGGCTCAATGGGGCTAACTAAGGAACATGCATTAAGGGTGGTTATTTTAGGCCAAGTAGCTATTTACAAAGAAAATGCCTAAATCATTTGCTACACACATATAATCATGCAAACCAAAAAGAGATTCAATCAAATCCAGGGAAGTGCAACTTGAAAGTGATTTTCACACAGTTTAAAACATGTTAGAGGCTCAAAACCTCACCTGGACATTTTTGCAAATTGTTTAACTGAGATTCAATCCCTAGTGTGTGCTCCCTATCACCCCAAACTTATCATAAATCATGTCATCATAACAAAATCTCAAAGTTCAGTTTTCAATCACATGGGGATCATTTTTCAAAAATTTTCCAAATCCTAGGGGTAAACAGTCAATACATATCATGCAATCATCTATGCAAAAATTAATCAAATCCAATAAACTTGCCAATACTAGACTTAACACAACTCCTGAGCTTCTCAAATTATTCAGGAGCTTTATTGGAAACAAAACAGAAATAAAGCAAGGAAAATAAAATTAAAAAGGATAAGGGTTAAGAAAAACTCATTGAAGGGTGGTTCCACCAGGATCCCACTGTCTGTAACATAAGGCCCACATGGTAGCCAAAGGACTGAAATTCATTCCAAGCCTCCCTAACTTGCAGCTTTGATGCGGAGGTGAGCACTTGACAATTACAGTGACCTCGCCCAGTGCGGCGGACTTTTCACTTCCTCTGGGGTCACAGATGACCTCTTTCTCAATAAAATCTCCCCAATAGAAGTGGGGCTCAACCTCTTGGACCGGCCATGGTGCAGAATCCAAGGGTGCAAAATCCATCACCTGGTGGCTCCTCGTGGGGAGGTGGCAAACAGCTAGAAACGGTTAAGTGCTGCTTCAACTTCTGCAATGTCTTCATCCACTGCACTAACAAATTTTTCACCTGCTATACACGCAGAAATTTCAGCACACACCACACAAAGGTTAGAGTTAGTACATATATTACAAGAAAATGAATCAGAAAAATCTACAATGTCTGGGAATTCTTCAATCAATTCATCCACCCCATTACTCTCAACACATGCAATTGTTTTACTTGAATCATCTACTCCCAAAGGTTCTTCTTTATCTTCAGGCACGGGGGAGCAGATGCCCTCTTGATCCTCCTGATCCTCATTTTCTAAGTTTCCTGAAAAAAATAAACCTGCAAAACGATCTGCATTTTCTATTTTTCCTGAAAGGTATAAACCTGTAAAACATTCTACACACAAAGCAGTTCCATCACAATAACAAGCATTAGGATCAGGGGATTCAACACATAATTCATCATTAACAGAAACATTATCATCAGAATTATTTTCAAAAATAACCACTTTAGAATCTGTATGTTCCTCAAGAGGCTGTGGAGTTAGCATTGCAGCTGAGTTGGCGGTAACTTGATCAATTAGAGCCCACAACTTCCGAGATTCAGCTTGGTCCCTCTGGTATTCAGCCTCCATCTTCTGTTGAAATTCCTCTATCATCCGTTGAGTTTGCTCGGCCATTTGTTGCCTCATTCCTTCCATATGTGCACTTATCTGTGCAGTCATCTGTTTGCACAGGTCCTCTAGGGAAGGTTCGGAAGGTGCAGAGGTGGTCACTTGGCTAGGATAGTATGGTCTAAAATTAGGATAATACATGCAAGGTGGTGGTTCATAATAAACATTAGGCACATAATTTCGCATATAATTATCCATGGGGCAAAATTCACAACCAGACAATGCAGACAAAACTAATTAGCAAAAAAAAATTTTTTTTTAATGTAACTTTCTGCTAATAACAACAAACAAGAGTCCCCGGCAACGGCGCCAATTTTTGACCGCGCTGTCGCCACGCGCCAAAAAGAACGAGCGATTATAAAAATAATGCAGTATAGTGTGACAACTCGGATCGTCTCTCAAGGACTCTTTAGGTGTTGTTATTATTAACAGAAAAAGTTAGAATTGGGGGTTTTGAGATTGGAAACTAAATTAAAGAAGCAAAACAGAAAACAAAGCAAGAAAATAGAGCAGTTACCAAATAAGCTAAAGCGATTAACCCATCGTTTCTCGGTTTCCCAACTATCATCGGCTCATGCAACCCTAAGCAAATTCTTATCCCCCGGTTGTAGCAACAATTTACAAGCGAAACCACTACTACAGATATATGTCCCTATTCCCGAATTAAGCAAACGGGGTTAAGCCCTTCGTGAACTAAGCGAACACGAAACGAACACACGCGAATTAAGCAAACGCGATTAATTATAGGAACATGATATCACCGAGATAAACCAACACAACACAATATACTCCTGAATTAAGCAAACAGAAATATAAAGCATGGCACTGAAAAGAGAAAAGCAAATGAAACAGGATTACAGAAACCTCAAGTCTTAACAGAAACCAATCACAGTAGATTAATCTAGGAGACTAATTCTCCATTACAGACATAAGCAGAAAAGAAAAGAAAAGGAAAATAAACTATTGAAACTACCACTACTCCTACTGACTCCTACTGACTCGGAACTAGCCAAAACTGGCTAACTCTCTAACTCCCTTCAGTTCTGCCTAAACAGGCTTATATACACGTTTCTGGAATCCAAGTCCTCGCGAGGCGAAGCACTTCTCGCGAGGCGAATAACATGAAAGGTCTGTAACTCTTTGTCTTCTCGCGTGGCGAGCACATCCTTCGCGAGGCGAACTCTTCAGCTTCCAACTGTTACGCCCGTGGCATTCAACACGCCCAAACCGTGATGGCTTCTGATCTTCCAATACTCGCGAGGCGAAGGAATGCTCGCGAGGCGAACGCTTCAACTTCAGAATTGCCACGGCTGTGATCTTCAACACGGGCAAGCCGTGATCGTCTCTGACTTTTTCATGGTTGCAATACTCGCAGGGCGAGAGATTATTCGCGGGGCGAGTGGCTCCAGATTTATTACTTTTATTAACCTGAAAATAGAAAATAAAAGTAAATACTTTATTCACTCTAAATCAACTAAATTAACTTAAAAACAATTTACAGACTCAAAATACTACTTAAGGACAATCAAGTCTAATTTGGGTGAAAAATGATATAAAATAAGCACAAAGCCATGGTCTTTATTAGTTATAAAACTAGTCAACCAGAGGCTCATCAGTCGCCAACTTGTTAATGGCAGTATTTGTGTCGATTGACAACTTCTCCATTGCTGTATTCATCTTCTCAAAAGATGTGCCTGTAAAGGTTGACAACTTCTCAAAAGCCATCTCCCAAGGTTGTCTTCCACTATCTCGTCGATTGCCAGAATCGATTAGGCCCTGGGAGGAGCTCTTTGAGTATTGCGTTGCCTGAATTCCAATGTCCGGTCTCGCACCTGTTGAGGTTGTTGCCAATTCTGTTGAGGTGTTGTTGACCGGCTAGACCACCATTAACATCACTCCAAGTAAATCCCGGATGGTCTCTTCTCATGTAGCCCCTATTCTGATTCTGATTGTTCCTCTGATAATTGTTCTGGGGCACAGTGTCATAGAAGTTGTGGCATGAGTCCACATGTTCCTGAGAGAAATTTAGCGGGCAAATCTGAGTGTCATGATCTCCATTACAATTTGCACAACCCGGAGGCGTTCCCTCGTGTATAGCATTAACCCTCTTGTTCCCGGACAAAGCCTCATTCTGCATCTTCAAAAGTCAGTTTTGCTCTAAAATGGCCTCCATTGTCCCAGAACTGATTCCACTCGAGGTCTCCCTACCACGGTTGTAATCATTATATGACATCTTCTCTAACAGTGCCCATCCATCCTCGGCTGATAAATAAGAGAACGAGCCGCCAGCTGCGGCATCACAGTTCATCTGATAGCGTCCCCTCAACCCATTAAAGAAATGCTGAACTTTGGAAACTGGGTCAAAGAACGCTGAGGTACATCTTCTCAATAAGCCACTGTACCTTTCCCAAGCTTCATTATATGTTTCATCCTCCGTTTGCCTGAATGAAGTGACGGCTATTCTTGCTTGTGCCGCCTTCTGAGGAGGAAAGTATTTGGTTAGGAACTTCTGTGCCATTTGCTCCCAAGTTCTGATGCTGTTCCTATCCAAACTTTCAACCCAATCGCGAGCGACATCCCTAAGAGAAAGAGGGAAAAGCTGCAAGCGAAACTCATCTTGAGAGACTCCCCTGGTCTTCTGCAAGTCACAAGCTTCAAGGAAGCGAGTGATGTGTCTATGAGGGTCCTGTTTGCCACTCCCATCAAACTGATTTTCCTGAGCCGGAATGTGACACATGCTTCAACTCGGAAGGAGTTCGTGTTCAGGTTGCCCCTCACAATAGAAGAGTCACAATCTCCCAAGCTTGGTAGATCGTACTTCAAGAGAGGCTTGTAACGAGGAGGAGGAGGAGGAGGATGATTTTCTTCACCATGCCCTCTATTTTAATTGCTTCCAACCTCTTCCTTTCTTCTCGGCCTCTTTTCTTAATTGCCTCTCGGTCCTGGTGATCTCTGACCGAATAGCAAGTCCTCTTGTAGAAGAGTACCTCGATACAAAAACAGGCAAAGACCAAGTGGAATCAAAGAAACAGAGAAAAATAATAACAATTAAATAAAAGAAAATAAAACTAAAAGTTAGCTTAACCAAACAGCCGAATTTCCTAAAAATTAGGAAAATTGGTTGTGCCAATCCCTAACGGCGCCCAAAAACTTGTTGTGACTCCGGCAAGTGTACCGGGTCGTCGCAAGTAATAAAAACACGGTAAGATTCTACCGAGGTCGAACACAAGGATTGGGTTACCAATTCGACTAAATTGTCAAGAAATCCGATACGTTGGTTAAGCAATAGAAGGTGGTTGAGAGAAAGAGATTGAGATCGCAATTTCAGAATCAAATCAAATAACGCTACGGTGATTAAATTCAGAAATAAAAGCATCTAAGGTTTCAATCCACCTACCCAATCATGCAAAGTACCCAAGTGATATTGCTCTCCTCCCTAGGTTCAATTTTAATGTCAACCCGGACCCCTAAATTCTCCTAAATCCACTTCGTGCTCATTAGGACGTATTCGATGATTTGAGTTAATTACTTGCTAGGTCTCTTAACCCTAATCTCGAATTCTATTAATTCTTGTTCCCTATAGGTTGCATCGATCTCCTACTCACTCGTGCAATACTCTGACCGATGTTCCCAATTCAAGTTCTAAACGCGAATCGCCGCTAGGCCTCAACACGCTTAACTAGTCGATCACGCTAGCATATAATTGACACAATGAAAACAGAATTGGAAAACCATAATTGAATTAAAGGAGAGAGAGTTACATTACATGAACACTATGCCGCCATGGGTGGCTTCATCGATCCCTAGACAAGAGGATTAGTTCCTCATGTCCGTAACAACAACGCACGCATACAATCGGAATTCATCCTAAGCCTAAGAATTAAGAGAGGAGAAGAGGAGAAGAAACCCCTGAATAAGGATTACAAAAGGTCTCTCAAAATTCTGATCCAAAAAGTCCTCTTTTTCTGTTTCCGTCCGCTCTATTTATAAGGAGGCCACGCGTCACGGCCGTGATGGCCATCACGGCCAGGCCGTGACGGCTTCGCTTCGGCGCACTTGAATTTGAACATTCGCGACGCTGGCGATGTCTCGCGACGCGAGTCCTCTTGTCACGGCCCGTGATATGAATCACGCTGCCGTGATGTTCTCTGCCTTGTGTGGATTTTGGGTCACGGCCGTGATACAGATCACGGCTAGGCCGTGATGGTCTCTGACTTGTGTGGCATTTAGGTCACGGTAGTGATATACATCACGGCCAGGCCGTGATGGTCTCTGTCTTCCCGGTCTTCAAACTCTCGCGGGCGAGCTTCCTCGCGGGGCGAGAATCTCCGTAATGGCAATCTCCACTATTTCTTGACTTTACTTAATTCTTAGAGCTTCACTTATGGACCTGAAAACAACACAAGCAACCACAAGCGTAATTCTATCCAAATAACCTAAAAACTACACAAAAGACGCAAAACGATTCAAAGTCCAACTTAGGACCAAAACAAGGCAAATTTGGGAAAAACGAGAGTGAACTCGAATAAATTGGCACATAAACCCTAGTTCATCTAGTCATAAAACTAGATAAGCCAGAGGCTTATCACAATTCTACGAGGTCCCAAACATCATTCGGTTCCATGGATTTAAGCTCATCTTTCATGACATCTAACCATTTATCAGCATTATCACCATTCATGGCTTGTGAAAACGAAACTGGATCATCATCAATTCCTAAGTCATTTTCTGACTCTTGTAGATATACCACATAATCATTTGGTATAGCAGGTCTTCTTTCTCTTTGGGATCTTCTTAATGCTATTTCTTGTGGTTGTTCTATTATAGGTTCATTGTCAACCTCGGGAACATTAATTTGTTGTTCTTCTTGATTATTATACGGTTCAACAATTTGAGGAACAACAACTTGAGCAGTAGGAACACAAGTCAAAGGAACTTGTATTCTTACTTCATTAATCTCCACATTTCGTGAAGCTTCACTCCCACTGGTTTCACCACTCTCAATGAACCTAGCATTCCCAGTTTCGACAATTCTTATACTATGGGTAGGACAATAAAATCTAAACCCCTTAGACTTTTCTGGATAACCAATGAAATATCCACTGATTGTTCTTGCATCCAGTTTCTTTTCTTGTGGATTGTAAATCCTTATTTCTACCTGGCAACCCCAAACATGCAGGTGCCTTAAACTAGGTTTCCTTCTAGTCCACAGTTCAAAAGGTGTCTTTGGAACTGCCTTACTAGGAACCCTGTTCAACAAATACATGGCAGTTTTTAAGGCATACATCCACAATGATAAGGGTAACGATGCATTACTTAACATACTCCTAACCATATCCATTAAGGTTCGGTTACGCCTTTCCGATACACCATTTTGTTGTGGTGTACCTGGCATTGTGTATTGAGCACATATGCCACGCTTTTCTAGGAATTTAGCAAACGGACCAAGGTGTTGTCCATTTTCATCATACCTTCCGTAAGACTCACCACCTCTATCAGACCTTATGATTTTCACCTTTCTGTCCAATTGCCTTTCAACTTCATTTACATAAATTTCTAAGGCATTCACTGCTTGATACTTCTCATGTAGTAAATAGACATATCCATAACGTGAAAAATCATCTATAAAGGTGATAAAGTATTTGTCCTTACCGAAAGAATTAACATCAAAAGGTCCACATATATCAGTGTGAACTATCTCAAGAAGCTGAGTACTTCTTGTGGCGCCTTTCTTTGTGTATTTTGTTTGCTTTCCTTTAATACAATCCACACAAATATTAAGGTTAGTAAAATCCAAATCTGGAAGGACTTTATTCTTTATAAGTCTTACCATTCTTTCCTTGGAAATGAACCCAAGCGCTTATGCCACAAATAAGCAGAACGTTCATTCACTAAACCACATTTAGTGCCAACATTATGATGCAAGGTCATGAATGTTTCAGCATATAGATTATCAAGATTCAATCTATATAAACCATCAATAAGTATGCCAGATCCAATCATAAATGTATGCTTATACAAACTGAAACATCCATTACCAAACTTCAAAGAGTATCCAGCAACATCAAGTTTAGACAAAGAAACTAAATTCCTAGAAATATTAGGTACATACAAAGTTTCAAATAAATCTAAATGATGTCCAGTGTCAAGGATCAAACGATAAGTCCCGATAGCTTCCACTGGAACTTTCACTCTATTCCCCTTGAATACAAACTTCTCATTTGGGCTTATGGTTTGGATCGATCGTAAGAAATCCCTGCATCGTATTAGAAACATGAGTCATACATCCAGAATCAATCCACCAAGTATTATGAGGAACTTCAGTTAAATTTGATATGAAACATACATAAGCATTAAGCTCACCTTTCTTTTCGAACCAACCCTTACGTTTGGGGCAATCCTTCTGGAAATGTCCAGATTTCCCACAGAAATGACATTTGTCATTCTTTCCTTTCTTCTGGATCTTAACGGAGGACTCATTTATCTTTAGTGGTCCTTTCCCCTTTCCATGTTTCTTATCAGCATTCTTACCAGCTCCTTGATGGTTCACATAATGGATTGAGTGACTTCCTTGATTCTTAAGTCTCGTTTCCTGTTGAACCAACATACCGTGCAATTCATGCACATTCCATTTATCTTTCATGGTGTTGTAGTTCATTTGGAACAGACCATAATTAGACGGTACTGAGTTCAAAATGAACTGCACAAGGAATTCTCATCCACTTCCATTCCCAATGACTTAAGTCTTGCTGCAATATTTATCATTTCAATAACATGCTCATGCATAGTACGAGAACCATCAAACTTCATGGTGGTTAAGGTACTCATTAATGTCCCAGCAAGAGACTGGTCAGCAGTTTGGGAGTGCTCTTCCACATTCTTCATAAATTCTTTTATACTTTCAGTTTTAGGAAGAGCGGACTTAATGTTACTTGCTATGCTCATTCGCAAACATCAAACTTAGTCTGTTTGACTTTTCCCAAGCCTTAAAATGAGTCTTCTCTTCATTGCTACTAGCATCAGTAATAGCAGCAGGATTCTCAACTTGAAGAGCCAAATCAAGATCCATTACACCGAGGTGAAATTGGATTTGTTCACTCCATTCAAAGAAGTTCAGCCCATTAAATGTTGGAACAGACATAGCATGCGAATGTAAAGACATAGGAACAGATACTACAATTAACACATGCTTCACATTAATGCTTTGAGTCATAAAATAACATACAATCAAATCCAGACAATAAACATTAAACATTCAATGCACATTAATGTTCTCCTTTGGGTGATACATCAATGCACAACAAACATAATGATGCTAATAGAGTCAACATTATTAGGCAATGAAATATGCACTAACTAGAAATATTTACTATCTTTGGACATATAAATAAAACTAATAGTGAATTCACATCACCATCAATCATGTTCATTAATTATAAGAACAACTAATCAACCTTTGGGTGATCTATAAATGCCTTATAACAATGAACTTCAATTTACCCATAAACTAACAATCATCATGTCATTTATAGCATCACATTCTATGGGTAATTGAAATAAATAATCATTCATTTGGAATAAAAATAAACTTTCAGATTTGACCACTTTGGTGATTAACAAATCTATCATACACTTAATTCCAAAATAATACATACTTCACAATAATTGAGGAATATAAAATTCTACATTCTAAGCATATTGATTTCAATTCAATACCATCTCTGTACATGGCGTGAATACCATTACAATTAAATAGACAATAAATCTTTGTCTTTCATTCTTAAAAGTTCATGCACGGGAGACTTCATTGCCGTGAAAAAGTACATTTGGTTTCAAAAATTGGTATTTGAAATCACGTACAGGAAAAACACTTTATTCAAATAGATGATATTTGAAAAGCATTTGAAAATTAGAAGCAATTCATATATGCAAAATGAAAATTCATAGGGAAACGTCATCAATCATCACGGTCCCAAATTGAGAACGTACAATAAGATCATGAAATTCATTCACATAGGACAAAAGACATATACTTTCATTCCTTTGATCCTTCTCATTCATAGTAGCACCGAAAAAACATCAATAAGTGCAGCGAAAAATCATAATTTAAAATCCTAATTTTCATAATTAGGGTTCATGCAAATTGGGAATTCAAACATCATCAATGGAGAACTATAAATTCCCTAACACATGCTCTGATACCACATATAAACTCTATCATACATGAGCCATTAATAAGGATCTTGAGAATTCATAGTCTTCACTAATAGGATGACTAGAAACACTAACCTTTCTCCATGTTTAAATGTTAATACTTCTTTGTTTGAACTTCAATCAACAATGGAAACTCTTCTATCCCTTTCCTTCCTCTTTATGCCTCTAACTTTGATGGAAATTAGGAGACTTTCTTTCTAGGCAGAGATAGGGAAATATTTCATTTCCTTCCTTTTATAATTGCTTCCATCAAGCAATACATCATTTCATTCATAAGACCCCTTCCCAAGAGTCATAATCATTCATTCAAATGTCAAACAATATGTCATTTCATTAAAATATTAAACCACCACTAATATTTGTCACACACATGAGACATTAATTCTTACATTAAATTTATAAATTTTATGAGAAGATAAAGTATATATAAGTGTGGAAAACTACGTGCTTCGTGAGTGGTGCATCCGGTTCGAGGGGCCAACCGCAAATCAAGTACCCGATTTAATCATGTTCAACCACGGTTTAATGATGTCATTACCGGTTCACAAGCGTATCCGATCTGGTATGTTGACTGTATCGGCCATAGGTCTAGTTTCCAGCCGAACCGGTTCGACCGTCGGTTCAGTCCGATTTTTGTAACACTTATTTGATTTTGTGATATCTTAGTTTCAAATAAGAGTCTTGCTAAGGGCATTGCTTAAAGAATAAAAAAAGAGTAAGTTTATGTTAAAAAAAAGCTAAATATAAAACTTATTAATATATTAAATACATCAATTCCAAAACAAATTTAAAATTTTAATTCCTTAATCAATGTCCTTATAATTAGCATTTACCTTAAAAAATTTAAACAATGTATCATTCATTCATGTAACATCCTAAAATTAAAAATAGAAAAATGTAAATGGCTTGTATAAATAATAGATTTTTAAAAGGCTTAGAATTCATGTTTTAGGTTTTGAAAATAATTAAAACAAATATAGGGAAGATAAGATGAGGCTAAGAGGGATTTTTTTTAGGCATAATTCCCTTTCCCGCCACATGAGCAAGACCATGCTCATGTGCAGTACGCCCCATGCTGAAGGGAACGTCTCGGTGGCACTTGGACGAGCACGGCCCGGTGCTGAAAGGGAGCACGACCGTATCGGAAACTTGGGGTTCTGATGGGGAGGTAGCAAATCCTGTGATACTTTTCGCACGAACATGTTCTTGGTAATGAGCACGACCTCGTGCTCGGGGTCAGAACGCTAAAAAATGTTGGTTTGAGAGAGGATGCGAGTCATAACCCTCATTTGCCACTTTTTCACAATCCTTGTGCGCTTCTATCTAAACCTTTTGTTGCTTGTCTTGGAGGATTGAAGGGCTCAGAGAAGATGGTTTGGGAAAGTAACATGACTAAGGAGAGGAGATTCTTGGAAAGTTTGTCTTTGACGTCTTCGAGGATATGCTTGGAGCTTTGGAGGTCTTCGAGAGGTGAGAAACAACACTTTTACGAACCATTTCCATGGTATATATGTGACACCCTAACTTGGGTCATCACATGGTTACCCGTTTGTGGAAATAAAACTTAATTTGCTGGTTGCTTTAGGAAAATAATGTTTTCTCAACGTTTATCTTTTCAAAATATGGTGATAAAATTTTTTCATCTTTTTAACCTCATAACAACAACAACGTAATCAAATCACACATAAATACATAATGTATATAAGTCATACAACTATACTGCCTCATATGTTTTCACACCTAGATCATTATCATTTTAGTTTATTCTCAAAACATAATATAACACAATAGAACCTAAGCTGGTAGTAACTAACAGACGCTACACCCGATAGAAGCAGCAACATCATGTCCCGAACTAGACAGCCTTCTTCTTCTTGTAGAAATCATACCCCTTGTGTGGTTCTGATATGTTTGTAAGGGTGAGACACCAATATATGGATTTAGCACAATAACTAAATGCGTGACACAAAAGAAGGCACATACACATATACATGTTTATAACAACATAGGCATCCATATTATAGCATACAGTTTATCAATGGGTTCCACACCCCAAACATCAACGTTGAAAAACAATGCATGAACACTTCAATACATCATCTAAACATTCACACTTAATCTGCAGAGATCCCCAACGTCATTTAAAATAAGCTGATCAAGCTTGATTGCCAAAAGAGGCACGTCGATTTTACCATAGCCCACTGTCCGGCACAGTGAGAACGTCGATTTATGGTTTTTCATTACACGTGGATTTCCCAAAGGCACAATGAATACGTCGATTACATGGATATCATAAAGATACCAAGATTAACAATACGTCGAGACATGAATATCATTAAGATACCATGATTAACAATACGTCGAGACATGAATATCATTAAGATACCATGATTAACTCAGTAGGCATGTCTGCCGAATATGCAAGTAAAACACTTGGTTCTCGCCATTTTTATTTGTGTTCAATCTTTCCTTTGTCGAAGCTCAAAGCTTGCGACCAACAGAGTTTTAACATTTTAAAACTTTCATTAATAACACAGGACTTCAAAGTCCGAGTGCTCAATCACGAAACCCCTAGACCGATGCACCAATCTTAGGTTCGTGGTAATAGAAAACATCATTAATCTTTTACCGTCGTTTATTACGTCGTGCAGTAGACACACCGTCTACTAAACACCAAGTCTATAATGTCATAAGAACACTAGCACCCCGACATCTCGGTTATTAACTTTCATATCGTCGTTTACGTCATTTTCGTTCTCTGAAAAACAAATCCAAAATAAGATCTTCGCAACTTATCCAAGTTACCGGAAATACGTCATTGAGAAAACTCATTTACAAAAAATCCTTTCTACTTGAAATTCGTTTGTAAAATGTCAAATCATAGAAAAACCCATTTTCCTTTGGAAACTCATTTTTCCTGAAATAATGTCAAATCATCAAGAACTCTTTTACTGAGACTTAAATTCTAAAAAAAAATAAATCAATTGAGATTAAATCTTCTTTTCAATATAAGTACTGCTGTTTTTTTTTTTAACTTCCCCCCGGTAAATAATTTCAAAACTTGCCGTCGTTTAACATTTTCAAAGAAAACATTTTTAAGTCAAACTTTGTTCTGCAGGTCAGTTATGGAACTCGCAACAGAAGGTGGACGTGGACGAGGACGTGGACGCAGTCGTGGATGTGGTCACAGAGGTGGTCCTATTGGTGGACGTGCCAATGTGAATGAAAACTATGAGGAAGAGTGGACTACGCCGCTCAGGCTATGGAACATGTGGCAGCTGCAATTGCCAATCAAACTGCATCTATGAATGCCCAGAATCTACAAGCTGTGGAAGGCAAAGCTCTGATTGCGTTTCGAAGCCAAAATCCTTCACAATTTGGTGGGGATGCTGATCATGAGAAAGTTGATTTATGGATTCAGGAGCTGGAGAAAATCTTTGAATTGGTGGTTACTCCTGCAGAAGTAAGGGTTACTTATACAGCTTTCCTGCTGATAGGAGATGCGGAGTATTGGTGGAAGGGTGTTCAACAACTTCTTGAAGCTGATCATCGGGAGATTACCTGGAACGTTTTCTGAACTGCATTCATGGATAAGTATTTTCCAGAGAGCGTTAGGATCGAGAAAGAGATGGAATTTCTGGGATTACAACAAGAAGACCTGTCTGTGGGAGAGTATGCGGCAAAGTTTGAATCACTTGCCAAATACTTCCGTTTCTTTCAAGCACAACCCAATGAGAGCTGGAAGTGTGAGAGGTTCGAGGCGGGACTGAGATTTGAGATTAAGGAGTTCTGTCTTACCTCCGCAACTTCTAACTTTTCAAGCGTTGGTTGAGATGAGTCAGAAGGTTGAACAGATGAGGAAAGGAAAAGACAATAAGGGGATTATTGGAGGACCCTCTCGTTCCAAGAACCAGAATCAGGATTAGAAAGAGGAACGAAATCAGCAGAAGCCTTATTTCCGTCCACCAGGAAATAACCAAAATCAACAACAATATCATTCTAATTCTTCTGCATCATGGAGCGGAGGCCAGAGGAACCAAATTCAAGGCCAAGTTAGGAAATGTTACAATTGTGGAGACCCAAAACATGTGTCTTAAACTTGTCCTTTGGGAGGAGTCCAATGTTTCAACTGTGGTCAAATGGGACACATATCGAAGGAATGCAATGCGCCAAAGCGTAGATCAGTGGACAACAACATCAACATTAATAAGTCAAAGACTACGGGTAGAGTATATAATGTGTGGGGAGCTGAGACTTCAAACCATGACAGTAACCTCTTAACTACACTATTTTAATTCGACTACAATTCATACTTGGTTTTGAGGGATTGTGTGTGGATTGTGTTGAAATTACTTGTTTCTGTGATTATCATGAGGTGATTGTTTCAAAATTCAACTATTCAATTGGTCACTGTGAAATTTAGTATGTTTGGACTATCCTATTTTGTTCGGGATAGACACTTTCTTGACAAAACGAGTTTCTCGATAAGACTTAGTCTAGTCACTTTTACTTTTGGTGAAAGTGATCCAGTCTGAAATTTTGTCGGACTATTGTTATTTTAAGTTGTCATTTGTAAATCCTTTGTCCAAGGATTAAATTCTCTTAAGGTTTGGAACTATTGGTTTTGTGAGTTCCTAATGCACTAGGAGTTCTCGTGAAAGAAGGAATTTTATCAGAGTCATGGTTGTAAATATGTATTAGCTATGCAGTTTTACACGCACGAACCTATTAAAGAATCTTTTTGCATATAGGACATTCCTGTATTCTTTTCAGATCGAAAAAGTTTTTTTCTATACACTTTCTTGGGAAAGTAAGACCTTGATATTAAGGAAATCCTGTTCAGTTTTGAGTCCCGAATTTCGAGGACGAAATTTTTTAAGTGGGGTAGTAATGTAACACCCCGATTTTCCCGCTTTCTAAGATCGGTATAAATATAAATAAATGTTTATATTTTTACCTGAAACTTAGAAAATGATTTTGGGAAAACCAAAGTCATATTCATATCATACTTATTTTTATAAGTATATAGTGAAATTTTTGGTTGAAAATTCAGACGGAACCCGGTCTGCGTTTTTACTGATAGTAACATTTTACTGATTGGAAAAACTAATTTTGGCCCGAGAACGTAATGAATAGATTTTATATCTCATTTCCAACGATATAGGTTATTTTCAAAATAAATAGGTTATTATACTTGATTCAGGCGTAAAACCCTAAATCGGGTAATCGACGGAGTCGAGAACAGATGTGTAGATATAAAACCCGACATCGGATGCTGAGATAACTTGCCACCTAGGCTGGTGAGTCATATGTATGACTCACTCATGTCATGATTGTTTTCAAATAAAAATCTAGATATTTCTTTAAAATAGTATAAAGACTATTTTACCCTTGGACGATTTTACCCTTGAACTTTCATTGAAATGCCAAGTTTGTCCCCACAATTTGTGGACACAAATCAGCCACATCACCGACCACTCCTCACCGCATGTTTGTCATGATGATTTTTTTTTGGAAATTACCAATTTGTCCTTAATGTTGGATTTTATCACAAAAGTGTCATTTTGTAAGATTACTCCTTTGTCCCTAAAAATTTATGTTTGGACCCTTATGCCCTTGAAAACCATGACCAAACCCTCCCAAGTGAGCCCATTTCACTTCTATAAAAGGCCATCTTCATCTTCTTCATCAACTTTGCCATTTTCCATTAAAACTCCTAAGTTACATAGCTTGATTTTGTGAAGTCCTTGGATCTTCATTTGTTTTTGATCTTCAAGAGGTGAATCCTATTCTCCTTCCCTAATAATGTCTATGTTCTTCAATAAGTTTCATGATTCAAAGTCTATTTCATCTATGTTCATCACTTTTAAGTTTCTAGATCAAGAACTTTGAAAAATCACCATAAATCATAGAAAACCCCTAAAATTGTGAAACCAATTTCTATGTACTTATAATCATCCCTAATATCATAATCCAAGAGAGTGTTGCAAATCTTCCTCCTCATTTTTTTGAGCATGGCCGAAACCTATAGTGAGAGGTGGAGGAACTTTGTTGTTTTTCTATTTGAAAATGATCATAGATCTCATGCTTCTAGGGTATGTACTTGCTAAATCCAAGTTCTTGTATCAAGTTGAAATTTATAACCATTTCTTTCAGGTCTTGGCCGAAATTCATAAGTGAGGAACTTGAATGATTTTGTAAAGTTTTATCAAAGTGATCATGTAATCATCTAGTTAATAAGTGTTTATCTTAAATCTAAGTTGGTTTGTCAAAAACTGAAAACCTAACCCTATGTCCTTGTGTTGGTCGAATTCATGTTTGGGAGTGTTAGGATGTTTTTGATTCAAACTTTGATGTTTAATCATGTGTTTCAATGACTTAAGCACTTAGGATCATTAATCCAATAGCTTAAGCAAGTTTAGAAGTTTTGAGCCACTAAAACCTAGGAAGGTCGTGACCTAGCTTAGAGGATTAGGTGTTTGTTTTGCTTGTTTTGATTGGTTGTTTGGATGTGTTGTTGAAGGTTAATTGTTTTACGGCGTACGAGGGTTTCCGACAATCGACAGAGTTCTTTTAATTTCACTGAGGAGCTTCGAGAGGTAAGGGGAGCTTACCTAAGGGATTTTTCTCAATAACCATTTGCTTTTAGTGTAGTATGTATAATTTATATGTGGTTGTGGATATTTTTTTATGTGGTTTACGTTGTGTTGTTTATCTATGTATCGGTGATTGATCTGCTTTTAATTTATTTAATTATCTGTAGTTGTATATTATATTGCTATGATGCATGATCTGTCTTATTTTGGTATCAGAGCAGTTTGGTTCTAAAATGGACTGTGGGTTATGTCCGATCAGAATCAAGGACTGCGAGGTTTAGGAAGTTGTTACCGGCCTTGTCTAGTTGAATCCACATCGGATATTGACTATGCTTAGAAGTTGGGTAGTGAGTCCGAACACGATAACTAACATTGGTATGCAGCAGTCGGTAGCTGATGATAAAGGAGCCAGTGTTCAGAGAGGAGGAGCTAGAAAAAAGAGTTCCAGCCGCAGGACTGCAGATGGCAAGACCTCATGTCACTGGGAGAGTGTTTACTGTGAGGGGAGCTGAATCCTCTCAATATGGGGATCTTATACAAGGTATGTATTTGATATCTTGTAGACTTTCTTTGTTTGTCTAAGTAGCATGATAGACAAGAAAGTGATGAGAGTTTGGTTGAGGATAGTTGTGACTGGTAGGATGTGAACCCTTAAGATCAATATCAGTGAGTGAGACAATATACTATACGTCAAATTTTGATCGAGGCATAGTATTACTAAGAGAATCTAAGGTAATGATCAAATACTCGTAGTTAGTATGGATGGTATGAATTTGGAAGATTAAAGGAAAAGTACCTATATTAGTTTTACCTAAGATGAATATGAACAGGAAAGATAACTTCTTTTGGTTTTAATTACATTAAGAGGTGCAATAATATTCTTTTGAGGATTAAGATGTGTGATTTTGATATAATCTGGAATAGTGGAATACGCTACAAGGATCTAAGACTGTGAATGGATACATTAAGTAGGAAGTTAGGGTAGTATTGATTGTGGTGTTAATGGTAGAAGTTAGATGTTGAAATGGATTATGGAGTTAATTGCGGGTAATGGTAGAAGTTAGATGTTCGAATGGATTGTGGTGTTAATTGCGCGAGTTAGATGTTGAAATAAGGTCCTCTAGTGGATCAGTAGTAAGAAGAAGGAAAGGATTAAGTTTGAATTATGCCCTTCAAAGATGATAGATCGAGGTGAAATGTTAAGGACAATGAATATAATGTAGTGATGGATTGTTTTCAGAATAAATAGAACAATATAAGAATAAATTCTGTTATGAAGTTACTACTGTCACCTTGGGGAAAGACAGCGATGAGAAATATAATGTGAGATCTTTAGATTAAGATACGATTACAAGATGAGGTCTAGTTTTGAGTATGTAAGTTCCGAGGACGGAATTTTCTTTTAGGAGGGGTAGTAATGTAACAGCCTGATTTTCATTATACGGTTTAATCAATTAAAATATAAGTAATTATATTTTAATATGAAAGTAGAAAATATTTTGTTTTAATAAAATAAAATCATATTCCTAATCCACCTTATCATATGAAGTCACAGTAAAATTTTCGGTTGAAAATTCAGACGAAAGTCGGTCTGCGTTTTCACTACAAGTATAAGTTTACTGAGCAGAAAACCTAAGTTTGACCTGTGAACGAGACGGTTAGTGTTTTTATCAAGTTTCCTTCAACTTTGGTTATTTTAAAAATTTTAGTTCAAAAATAAAATAAAATAAAATATTTTATTCGGATGAACACGTCGGGAATATACGATCGGAACTGTAACCGGGTACGAAATGGAGCGGACTAGGGGACATAAAAGAGATGAGGTGACTTGTTAGGGAAAGGAGGCATGGTTGTAGAAGCTTTATGTCACATCCATAAAAGTACCATCATTACTTTTTTTTCAAAATTTACTATTTTATAATCAATTAACTCATTCCTTTCAACTTTTGCCAACCAAACATGACATAACTCAAAACTTTGCCTCCAAGCACTCATTTCTCTCCCTCAAAACCGTGGCCCTCTCTCTCCCCCTATATATCACACTTTCATTTTCTTCAACTCACGTTTTCTTCTCCAAAAACACTATTTCTTCATCTTCTTACTTTCTCTTCAAACTTCATACTAATAAAGCTTGCATTTTTATTCATCTTTTCAACTCAAGTTCTTCACAAAAGTTGATCCTTGTATCAAGGGTAATACTCTTATGTCAATCTTTTTGCAAGTTTCTTCTTTTACCTTATGGTTTACTCTACTTTTTCTTTAAGTGTTTTTAATGGGTTTTCAACTTCTAAAATCTCTAGAAAATTGTAGGAAAATCCTTTTGAGTTGAAACGACTTTCTAAAGTTTTGTATTAACTTATATTTTCACATACTAAGAGTCGGTTTAAAATAAAAATTTCTATCTCTTATTTCCAAGGATGGCCGAAACCTATACATGGTGGCCCAGGAAGTTTTGTTTCAACTTTTTGAAAGATGATCATGTATTTGAGCTTCTAGATCCCTCTTGATCTTAAATATAAAGTCTTGAAAGGTTTGAAAATCTCTAGCTTATTTATCCAAGGATGGCCAAACCTATATGGTTTTGGACCTAGGATGCTTGAGTTCAACTTTATAACTATGATCATGGATTTAGACCTCTTAATACTTTGTGATGCCAAACCTAAGAGTTTTCATCAAACACAAGGATTTTCCTCATTCTCCTAGGCTAGGCCGAAACTCAATATTTTGGAGCTAGGATGTTTGAGTTTTCATTTTCCAAAATAATCATGGACTTGAAGATCCTTAAGACATTAGGATGCTAAGTCTAAAAGATTGGAAAGTTTAGAGATTTCTAACCTAGTTATCTTATGATGGCCGAACCTATGAGGTTTATGGACCTAGGATGTTTGTTTTTCTTTTTCCAAGATGATTATAGATTAAAGCTCCTTAATGTTAAAGGATGCTATGTCTAAAAGATTGGATTATTTAAATATTTCTAGCCTAGAAATCCTATGATGGCCGAACCTAAGGTTTATGGACCTATGATATTTTGTTTTCTTTTATTTTCAATATGATCATGGATTTGAGCTCCTAAATACATTGGGATGCAAAATCTAAGAGATTGGAAGGTTTAAAGTTTTCTAACCTATTTTACTATACAAGGCCGAAACATAACCTAAGAGTTTGGATGATTTTATTCAATATTCTCAAGTTGTAACAAATTATCTAAGTCACCTAGAACCTAAGAGTTAAGTATCTAAAATCTTAGAGTGTGAAATGAAACCTAACTCTCGTTAGATTTAAATGGCCGAACCTACCTAATGAGAACATAGATGAGTTTATTTGATTTAGTTGTTTTTATGTTGTTTGGTTGAAGGTGGTGTTAACACCTCGTGGTCGGATAACGAGGAGCTGGGAATTCGAGCTTTCGGTGATAACTCAGGTGGGGGAAAGAATCAACCTATCGTCGGAATCGATAAGTAGTAAATTATGTAGTAATTATGTAGGGCAACCTAAACCTTACTAGAAGTCGAATAATCGACAAGACCAGAATCACTTTAAATTGCTTTTATAAAACATCCATGGTGATTCGGGGATTGTAGGTTGATCGATATTAGGTTGATGTTTATATTGTTGATGGTTGATTTGAGTTTTATTAACTTTATTGAATTGATTTAGTGCTATGTTGATGTTTTGAAATATCTTTGATTGACTTGATGTTATGCATGATCTGTGTGGTATTTACTTTATGCTTAGTGGATTAAGCGAATATATATCTGTGGTCTAAGAGATGAGTTGTTTTGGGCGTGAGGATCATGATGATTTTTAGAGGTGCCTAACCTACATGAAATATGTTAAAGAGGTGTTGTGACATAGAGCATGTGTTGAGGTCTTGATGAGAGGTTAAGGCACTAGGTTATGACCATAGGAGTCTGCGAGGTTCATAAGTTGTGTTGTTTCTATAACCGTATGTGGGACACATACAAGACCCGAAGTCCTTGTGGGACCGTCCAAAGGGTAAACTTAACTTGTGCAGCTACGAGTGTCATTGCTTTGCATGAGCACCTTTGGGAGTGGACGAGGTGTGCACCGGGATCATCGTGCAGCTGTAGTGTCACGCTTTGCGTGAGCGTTCTTGCCATGGTGAAGGTGTGCACCAGGATAATCGTGCAGCTATAGTGTCATTGCTTTGCATGAGCACCCACGGTCCGGGGTTTGCACCGGGTTTAATGTGCAGCTATAGTGTCATTGCTTTGCATGGGCATTCTCACCATGACTAAGGATGTGCACCGGGAATGGGATGCGTCGCTTGGATGACTGACCGATAACCATAACTATGATAGGGAAACCATAGTCATTTTCAGTATCAAGTTTTAGTTGCAGGAGTGAGGGTAGGATGGATATAATAATTTTATGGAAGATGGATGACTTGACTGATGTTGTGTCTGTGATAATTACTGTATAGTTTACTATGACTCTTTTCCGCTTTTGATGATAGAACTGTTTCTTATCCCCTGTATATTTCTGTATGTTGTATTTTGTCTCCTTCTGGAATCGTACGAGAAGACCCTGTGGATGAACGTAACCAGGAGGAGTTGGATGGAACTCCCTACGAACCGGATGCCGGAGGACGAGCTGTGACCCATGGTGATTAGGGTCTAGTTAGTTATGGCCAATGCGTCTGTGTCGTGAAGATTTATCTTTCCGCTTATGTTTTGTATAACTATGCACCAGTTCGGGATCCTATTGATGGGATGCCCTGAAACAGTGTCTTGATAACTCTAATGCTTTAAGTATGTTTAATATATTTATTATTTTCATATTCTGTTCTATATGAATCTATTTGCTTAAGAAATTAAGTTTTAATTTTTACGTAATTTTCACGTTAAACGTGCGATTAAGTAATTAAATAATGAGGTTTTAAACTAAATGACACAAAAGGGCACAACGTTTTATGGGAAATGTTGGAATATAATAGTGGGGAAAAATATTGTTTTGGAAGAATAATGAGTTTTGAGAAATTATTATTTTAATGATTTATATTTGAAAAAGTGAACTATGTATCACAGAGTGCGCAACCGTGAAAATATTTTACTACTGTTAATTTTTACGTAAGAAATTCCGTAATATTATAAAAAGTTATTTTGTGAAATTAATATTTGAAAATACCTTATTTGTTATATAATAAAATTATTATATAAGAAAGGTCAAAGTTTGACTTAAAAACGTTTTCTTTGAAAATGCTAAACGACGGTAAGTTTCGAAATTATTTATGGGGGGAAGTTAAAAAAAAATAGCAGTACTTATTTTGAAAAAAAGATTTAATCTCAATTGATTTTTTTAGAATTGAAGTTTCAGTAAAAGAGTTCTTGATGATTTGACGTTATTTCGGGAAAAATGAGTTTCCAAAGGAAAATGGGTTTTTCTATGATTTGACGTTTTACAAACGAATTTCAAGTAGAAAGGATTTTCTATAAATGAGTTTTCTCAATGACGTATTTCCGGTAACTTGGATAAGTTGCGGAGATCTTATTTTGGATTTATTTTTCACTGAACGAAAATGACGTAAACGATGATATGGAACTTAGTAACCGAGATGTCGGGGTGCTAGTGTTCTTATGACGTTATAGACTTGGTGTTTAGTAGACGGTGTGTCTACTGCACGACGTAATAAACGACGGTAAAAGATTAATGATGTTTTCTATTACCACGAACCTAAGACTGGTGCATCGGTCTAGGGGTTTCGTGATTGAGCACTCGGGTTTTGATGTCCTATGTTATTAATGAGAGTTTTAAAATGTTAAAACTCTGTTGGTCGCAAGCTTTGAGCTTCGACAAAGGAAAGATTGAACACAAAGAAAAATGGCGAGAACCAAGTGTTTTACATGCATATTCTGCAGACATGCCTTCCGAGTTAATCATGGTATCTTAATGATATTCATGTCTCGATGTATTGTTAATCATGGTATCATAATGATATTCATGTCTCGACGTATTGTTAATCTTGGTATCTTTATGATATCCATGTAATCGACGTATTCATTGTGCCTTTGGCCAATCGACGTACAATGAAAAACCATAAATCGACGTTCTCACTGTGCCGGACAGTGGGCTATGGTAAAATCGACGTGCCTCTTTTGGCAATCAAGCTTGATCAGCTTATCTTAAATGATGTTGGGGATCTCCGGAAATTAAGTGTGAATGTTTAGATGATGTATTGAAGTATTCATGCATATTTTTCCAACGTTGATGTTTGGGGTGTGGAACCCATTGATAAACTGTATGCTATAATATGGATGCCTATGTTGTTATAAACATGTATATGTGTATGTGCCTTCTTTTGTGTCGCGCATTTAGTTATTGTGCTAAATCCATATATTGGCGTCTCACCCTTACAAACATATCAAAGCCGCACAAGGGGTATGATTTGTTGGAACCAAAGTGGTTATGGTTTATTTAATCTCTAAAGTTTTGATGCTAACAAAAGGATTGAATTTGATTGGCAAAGTGTTAGTGGAGATCTAACAAGTGAGTTCAGTTTATGCAGGAATATTCAAAATAATATAAGGTATACAATGCTTGGACTCATGCAAAGAATTACCCGTCCAAAGGTTATTTAAACTGTTTATATTTTAAATGACAAGTAGACTGGTTTTCCTTAGTAGACGAGGCTATAATTGAATACCTAAATAACTTGTTAGGTATAGCAAGTCCAAAGACTTGGAAGTAGACATCCACAGAGCCACGTCAGTAGACGAGGTCTATCCTTGTAACTCAAGTATACGTCCATAGTGCCTAAACTAAAATTCAGTAGACGTCCACAGTGCCACGTCACTGGACGGAGGTTCTCTAAGGACTTAGCAAGTCCAAAGACTTAGGCAGACGAGGGCTTCTGTCACTTTAGTGGACGCAAGTTTCTATCTCTTGTGTTTTGGACGTGCGCTTCAATCTCTATAGTGTTGGACGTTTGCTTCAATCACTACAGTATTGGACGTTCGCTTCTACCTTATTAGTAGACGAGCGCTTCTACCTTATTAGTACACGAGAGCTTCTACCACATTAGTAGACGAGCGCTTCTACCACATTAGTAGACGAGCGCTTCTACCTTATTAGTAGACGAGCGCTTCTACCTTATTAGTAGACGAGCTCTTCTACCACATTAGTAGACGAGCGCTTCTACCACATTAGTAGACGAGCGCTTCTATCACATTAGTAGACGAGCGTTTTTACCACTTTAGTGGACGGGCGCTTCTGCCACATTAGTGGACGAGCAGAATTAAAATATTGTATAGATACGTTCTTAAAACTAAGTAGATGGCTATATATGTTCTATATGTTTGCTACCTTGAATATACGATTTAATGCAATCTGGACCACGTTGAGTTTATTTCAAATGCTTTCTTATTTAATTCAAAGAATATATGTCTTTTAAGAAAGCATTTAATGCTACAGTCTAAACGGATACAATTTGAAGTACAAGTCAAGTACTCTGTCAAAATACATTGTTGTAAAGATCAAGTCAAGTACAAAGATGGTAAGTCAGAAAGCATATCAACTTATCAGTCTCAACGGATCCAAGAATTTAATGCTACAGTCTAAACGGATACAATTTGAAGACTGTTGAAGAAGATCTAGACACAAAAGCACTTCTCAGTAAAGCATATCAAATTATCAGTCTCAACAGATCCAAGCATTTAATGCTAAAGTCTAAACAGATACAAATTCAAAGTAACTGTTGAAGAATTACGAAAGAAGAAGAAGGTCACTATATAAGTAGAATACCTCAGATACTGAAAAAACAACTCTTGCCTGAAACAACTTTTGCGAGCTCAGCATTTTCCAATACAATTCTTGAGTAGACAAGCTCTTATTCTTTCATTCTTTCAAAAGCAAAAGTCTGTAATTTATTAGTTTGAATATTGTTGTAATATTCAAGTGATCTTAAGCTGTCATACTCTCACACTTAGTGAGTTAAGAAGATCAATCTTTAAATCTCTGTGATAGAGTTAGAGCATGAAGAGGTTTGGTAGAAAAAGAATACTTGTAGCCTGAAGAGGTGTTGAATACTTGTAAAGCTATTGGATTATAGTGGAGAAAAACCTTTAGGTAGAAGGGACTAGATGTAACTCTTGGTTGGAAGAGGGTGAACCAGGATAAAACACTTGCGTGAATCTTCTAAACCCTTATCTTTTACAGTTTTTGTTTATACTAACTGTGGGGTTCTAAATATGAGTTTATTATCTCTTCAAAATAGTTTTCCTGTTTGTGTGTTGTTCTTCTTGTTTTGCTTGTAAAAGGTTTGAGAAAAGACTTCTTCGAAAATCTGTTAAGAAACACAATTCAACCCCCCCTTCTTGTGTTTCCCTGTGTCAACTTCATGATTTCTACAAGAAGAAGAAGGCTGGCTAGTTTGGGGCATGCTGTTGCTTCTTCTATCGGGTGTAGCTTCTGTTAGTTACAACCAGCTTAGGTCATATTGTGTTATATTATGTTTTGAGAATAAACTAAACTGATAATGATCTAGGTGTGAAAACATATGAGGCAGTATAGTTGTATGACTTATATACATTATGTATTTAAGTGTGATTTGATTACGTTTTTGTTGTTATGAGGTTAAAAAGAAGAAAAAATTTTATCACCATATTTTGAAAAGATAAACGTTGAGAAAACATTATTTTCCGAAAGCGACCAGCAAATTAAGTTTTATTTCCGCAAACGGGTAACCATGTGATGACCCAAGTTAGGGTGTCACAATATGTGCTTGATTGTGTTGACAAGGGATTACTGATAACCCTTTGGCTTATCTAGTTTTTTAGCTAGTAAAGCTATGGTTTTTGAGCAAATTAGTCGAGTTTTATCTTGTTTAAACCGAATTTAGCTTTATTTGTCCTTAAGCAAGGTCTTGATTCATTTTGTTTGTTTTTAGGAATTTTGGTAGGATTTTGAGTCAAATAAAGGATTACATGCTACTCATAGTTTCAGGTAAGAAGTGAAGCTGGACGGAGTTAGGAAAAATGGAAGAAAAACAAGTTGGAATGTTGGACAGAATAGTCTCGCCCATGTCTCCCAAAGGACAAAAATTGGAGGATTTTGGAGCTCACTGGGGCGCCCCGTGTGCCAAAGGAGGAAAACCTGAAGGCTCTCTGTCTCGCCCCGCGAGAAAAGGATATCTGTATTGGGCCAAAACTCAAGTCTGGACTGATGTAATGGGCAGACTCAAATTATGATAAGCTTATCGCATAAAGACAATTTATCCTTTATGGATCTTTCCAGCTCCATAAATATATGCTTCTGTACCTGAGAGTAATCTCCACTCTCCAACGGGGTTGGACAAAAGTCACAAAACCATATAGGCACTCTTAGTAGAAAAGTTCCTATCAGCTCTCCCATTTGAATCAGTTTTGGAGGGACTACATGCATGTGTATAATACACATTTATTTTCTTAAAACTTTGGAAATGGACAAAAATGGAGAGATGGAAAATGGAGAGAATCTTTTTCCACATCAAAAGTGGAGAGCCTAATCTATGACGAGCCATCCATAACTTGATCCCAATTACAATGTACATATGTTTAAGTGCTATAATTAAGTAATAATTTTCATAATATAATAATTCAAAAGTATATTCTAAGTAATTGATTAATGATAATCTTCAATTTTTTTATAGGCGATAATCCACAAAATTGAATAACAATTATAGCGGGAGAATGAGTTAAATTTATGGTTTAACGAACTTTTTAGTCCTTACATTTTAGGGTAGTTTTGGTTCTAGTCCATAACTTTTTTCCCCGATGGTTTTGGTTCATGACTATTCAAAACTATTGGTTCAAGTCCCTACCATTGAGAGAACTGCTCTCTTCGCAGAAGGTGACAACAAGCAAAAAACGAACAAACGGAGAAGAGGACAGTGACAAGATGAAGAAACGAACAACCGTCGTTTGCAATGTCGGCACTTAACAGTGGGACTTTGACGGTAGGGACCTAAACCTATATTTTGAATTAGTCGGGGACCAAAACCAAAACTACCATAAAATATAGGGACAAAAAAGTTCGTTAAACCTAAATTTATTTATTTTTATCGTCTACGGAACTAAATTAAAATATTTTCATCCAATAGTCATTTTCTTACAACCAGTGAGCCTTTTCTGTTAGAGAAAGAAAAAGTAGCTTATCAACTATATATGGATTTGAACTATTTCTTTGTACCTTTATAGCAGTTTAAAACTAATCCTCTAGGTCCCTACTGTGCTGCATAATTATCACTGGTAAACTTGGTCATAGGTTGTAAGTTCTCACAATAGAAAGCTGAATGATAACTTGTTATGAAAGTCTCATCATCATTTCCATTTTTCTTTACAAGGGATAAGGAATTTGGGGAAAACTTTTGACTATGCCTACTTTGGTTGGAGCTTGAAGATGAAATGGGCAACCACAAAAGTATAGAATGACAATAATTTTGAGTGAAACATGCCATCCATTTGGTATTTCTCTGTGATTGAAATTTGATTGTAGAAAGATCTTTAGTCAGTCAAATTGCAGTGGAATAAAAAAAAAGTTAATGGCTAATGAGGAGTTTACAAACCTTTTGAGTTTTTCGTAGTTCTTGTCATTATTTAGCAAATATGCCATCCTCATTCAATCAATTGCTAATGATGTTAACACAATATTTCTAATGTATGTGCCAAACTGCTAACTACAGAGACCCCTACTTACTATATGACACGGCAAGTTCTAACATCCTCCCTAAAAAAAAGTGGAGGACTCAAACTTAGTGAATTTTAAACCGTTGACTTATATTTTTTTAAAGGAACGGTCGAGATTAGATATGTTAATAGTGACGATGTTACCTGCAACCGGTTACTATTTTCAGTCTCCACTCCCACTCTTCTTCTTCGACATTGAACTTGGTGGACAGAAGGCGGCCCAAGCCACAAGCCGCTAAATCAGCAGGTTTAGGCGTCCAATTTTTTTTTTTAATTTTATAAGGATTTTAGGTTTCAAATTAAAAATATATTTTGTTTATGTTTATTTTATTATATATAATATATTTTTTGTTTCTTTTAAGTATGATTTAATGTACACATATAATAGATATTTATATCAATCATAATAATGTATCCTTAAAAATATAAAAAAATACAATAAAAATAAATTTTAAATATAATATTATTTTTATAAAAATATTTTTATTAATTTTAAAAGGATTCTTTTATAGATATTGATTTTAGGTTTCAATATATGTTGGGCCGTCCCGAATGGACACTGAGTCAACTCGGTTGAGATTGCACCGAGGCGACGAAGTCACTTGCAAGGACGGCATTGCCAACTTGCCGGTGCCACCGTAGTATCCGACTGGGATGACGACATTTTTTCCTTCCTATTTTTAACATCAATAATCCCTAAAACCATAGCTTCGCTGAATCCATTTTTGTTATTCCTTTGAATACTCTCGTAATTGCTTGGCCATGGCAGAAACCCCTGTTACTTCCGGCGAGAAAGACGTTGTTGCTGCTCGAAGACAAAGAGCTTGTGAGGCGAAGACCACATAGGACATTGGTGAGAATGTTGAGGAAGGGATTGTGTGAGTGAGTCGTAGATGAATTTGAAAGGTCCAGCTGTGTTGCAAAAATGGGTTTAACCAAAAACATGATTTTGGAATCAAATCTGAAAGAGAATGTTTAATTGTATATATATGGAGAGAGAAATTGCTTCTGGAAGAGTTGTATCTTCTGAAAAACATGGCTTTTGAAGAGTGATCCCTGGAACGAACCGAATCTTACATTGTGGTGTGGGTGAGTTAATCGGTGTTTGGAATGTGTCTGTGGGTTTTTTTTTTAATTATTTAAGTGGTATATTAGTTGATACCGGTAAATGGAAAGGAATGACCAGTCCTCCAACTCAATGTTGGAGGATGTTAGAACGCGCGCCATATAACACCTAAAGTCTTTCCACAGGGCTTGTCTTCAATACTTCATTGTGAACTTGGAGTTTGCATCCTTCATGATTCTATATCCTAGATTTAATATTATAATATTCTGACGGTCAAGATTAAATTGGGTAAAATGGGTATTAAGCAAAAGTGATCTACTGTTTATCTTCTACCTTCCTTCGCATCCCTCATCACCAGCACACAAAATGATAGCAAGTAGATTGGGAAAATATGCAATGTCCCACCATGGCATCAAATACTTATCAATAATCCAATAATGAACCACAACATTGATAGAGATGAAACAACAAATTTAAACCCCAATTAAAAATAAAACTCTAAACATGAAGAACTCAAACTGGCTTACAAAACTTCCTTCTTTTGCACCACAGATCTGGTTGCTGCTTCCATGTTCCATTTTTTTTTTGTCTCCATTTTCTGTTCTTGCTCACTCTTGCGTAACAACGATGGGAAAAAATGAAACCAAAGAAGCACACCCGGATTGAGTTTTTGTTGAAAAACAGGAACTTTGACAAAGTTGAACTGAAGAACGAAGATGAACTGGTGAGAAGAACGAAGATGAGAACGCGGTGTGCCATGCCGCTGTCAGCCAAAAACGCAGCTTTCTTCTTCCTTTCCCCTCTGTCATCGCAGATCTGCCGTGCTTCCCCTCCACCGATGAGAGCCGCGAAATTCAACCGTTTTCCTCCCTCCGCCGCGCCCTGACGCCATGTGGGGGGAGGAGGCGGCAGTGGTGGCGAAAACGTGATAACAATGGCGGAAACATGAATTGGTAAAATGAATTGGTAAACTGTGAGCTCAACCAGATCTGGGCAATGGCGAAAGCGTGGTTGACGACAGTGATGGAGAGTGAGAGAAAAACAATGGGAGAAGATGAACAGTGACAGTTTTTTTTCTTCAATTTTTATACCAAAATGTCAATTATGCCCCTTGGAGGATTGGTACACAACTTTGAGGGGTGAGGATTGAAGACTTGCCCCTTTCCACAGGGCGAGTCTAACATCCTCCCTGCTAGTTTTGGAGGATGGATCCTCCATTATTATAAGCCTTAGATATAATATTATAAAAAAGCAACGGTAGAGATCATTCACTTGAAACCTGTGTAACAGGTTATATTATTTTTTAATTAGTTTGAGTTGAACGGTGGATGCTAACTTTGACCAAATTCATAAATGGTGGTGGATTATTTTGATAGACCAAATTAAGTCAATTTTATTTATTTTATATTAAAAATATACAGTTGAAATTTCGGTAGAAAATTTCACACGTTTACGGTTTGAGTTTTCACTGTCAGTTAAGCTCTACTGACCCGAAAATAATTTTAAAATTTTGAAAATTCAAAATTTTATTTTCTAACCCAGTTATATTTATTTTTATGATTTTATAAATTATTTATTTTTATATGAATTTTTCGGGTGAAATTTTACGAATAAAAATACGATAGGATTTTACGTTACGTAACAATCAGTACCGGAACAAACCACATTTGATTAAATCGGTTTTTTGACCAAACTGGGTTCCTTTTAGAAACTATTTACCAGTTTAAGGTTGTTCTGAAACTATTTACCAATGGGAGGTCCTTTTGGACACGTGGCATATTTTACTTTTTTTCACTCTGACGGGTCAAAGGCGCCAGTCAGACTGGCGCCTTCCAAGTCAAAAAGAAACTTACAAGGTAAATTTTTTTTACTACTGTAATTATTGATGAATATTTATTGGTGTAAAATGTTATTACTATTATTTTTTTATGACTCTTGTGATATTATTTGTTACATGTTATTAGGGGATTTTTTTTATTGTCTCTTGTTGTTTTAAATGGCTTTTTGATCAAAATGAGTTTCCTTTAGAAACTATTTATCAGTAGCAAATAACAAATAACAATGACAAGTAGCAAATAATATCAAAAGAGACATAAAAAAATAATAGCAATAATAATTTACACCAATAAATATTAATCAATTATTACAGTAGTAAAAAAAATTACCTTGTAAGACTGAAAAGAAAATTACCTGCAATTTAGAAGGAACACTGCTACAAAAAAAATTATACTATAAGTATAGGGAGTAACGATGACGTTAATGATAAAGTATCTATTTAAAACAACAAGAGGCAATAAAAAAATCCCCTAATAATAAGTAGCAAATAATATCACAAGAGTCATAAAAAAAATAATAGCAATAAAAATTTACTACTAGAATATTAGGAGATTTTTTTTATTGCCTCTTGTTGTTTTAAATAGATACTTTAGCATTAATGTCATTGTTACTCCCTATACTTATAGTATAATTTTTTTTTGTAGCAGTGTTCCTTCTAAATTGCAGGTAACTTTCTTTTAAGTTTTACAAGGTAATTTTTTTTACTACTGTAATAATTGATTAATATTTATTGGTGTAAATTGTTGTTGCTATTATTTTTTTATTCCTCTTTTGATATTATTTGTTACTTGTCATTGTTATTTGTTACTGATAAATAGTTTCTAAAAAAAACCCATTTTGATCAAAAAACAATTTAAAATAACAAGAGGCAATAAAAAGTGAGAGGGAGAAAGTGAGAGGGTTTGAATAAAAAGTATAAGAAAATGGTTTTTGAATGAGTAAAAATCAAATAAAAAAAATTTATATGTTAACTGGGGAACCGGTAATACCCGGTTATTTTGCAGGAAGGATCAATACTCCACTTTCGTGTTGGAGTATCGAAGACAGCGCCCTTTCCACAACTTTGATTTCACTATTTGCAAACGGCATTGTCTTCGATACTCCACAGAAAAGTTGGAGTTTACATCCTCCTTGATCTTGCACCGTTGATTTAATATTATAATACTTCAACGATGAAGATTAAAAGGGCAAAATAGGTATTATAGAAATAATAATTTATTTAATTTAAAATTAATTTTTTAAAATTAAAAAATGAAATCCCTGCCGTGGAACGGTGAAAGGCAGGGCGCCACACAGTTGGACGGCGAGACCTCGTTATGCCACTTCCACTGCCGCTACAAGTGATCTCCTCTCCTCCGTCGTTGCCGCAACTCCGGTTCCATCTTCCAACTTGTCCTCTGCAAACGCTCCACAGTCTCCACAGCTAGCTGCCATGGCCATGCGAACTAGAACTGCATCTTCTTCCTCAGGTCATCGTCTCGCCACCTCTCCAGTCCGGAACCTGAAGATCGCCACTAGAGTCTGTCGTTGCCACTCCGACGTGCATAACCACGCCGCACCATAATCACAGTAACCCATCACGAGCCAGTCTTGACCGCCGCAGCATCCTACTCTTCTGCGTTTTACAGTTCTGCCTCAGATCATCGCCGTAAGTGGCTTTCCTCCACCGCAGATTTGTCGAGGTAGTGGTGGGTGGCCGGTGACGAGCTCGTCACATCTCCTTTCTCTCTTTGCATAAGGAAATGTCGGCGGTGGCGGAGGAAATCAGAAATTGCGATTTCCTTTTTTTCTTTTTTGGTTTGTGATACCCAATATACCCTTGAGTATCAAAACTCAACTCTTACAAAGGAGTATTGTAGAATTGTCCTTTGCAAACAGAACATATCAATTAATAAGGGGGAGCAAAAGAAGTTCACAACTTCTTGGACCACAATGACATCTAACTGCAATCTAGAGCGCCACCAAACAGCTTGTGTCAACTTGATGAATATTTTTTTTCTCTCGATAAATAACTCGATGAATATTTAGTCTGATAGTAAGACATGATCGCATTCATATAGGATCAATTTCCATAGAGTGGGATCAACTACACATCAATTAAAAGTATATGATATCATCTATTGGCCAACCATTCTTCTTGGGCTTTGTGATGAAACTGGGTCCTTTAAAAACTATTTATCAGTTTAGGATTGTTCTGAAACTATTTATCAACGGGGGTCTTTTTGGACACGTGACATTTTTTTTTCACTCTGACGGGTCAAAGGTGCCAGTCAGACTGGTACCTTCCAAATCAAAGGCGCCACTGGCGCCTACCAGTATTAAAAATAATAATAATAAAACAATTGATAGCAATAATAAGAGGTATAAAAAAATAATAGTAATAACACTTTACACCAATAAATATTCATCAATTATTACAGTAGTAATTTTTTTTTACCTTGTAATAACATTAATGTCATCGTTACTCCCTATATTTATACTATAATTTTTTTTAGCAATGTTCATTTAAAATTGCTGGTAACTTTCTTTAATTCTTACAAGGTAAATTTTTTTTACTACTGTAATAATTGATGAATATTTATTGGTGTAAATTGTTATAGCTATTATTTTTTTATGACTCTTGTGATATTATTTGCTACTTGTTATTAGGGGATTTTTTTAATTGCCTCTTGATGTTTTAAATAAATACTTTAGCATTAATGTCATCGTTATTCCCTATACTTATAATATAATTTTTTTTGTAGCAGTGTTCCTTCTGAATTGCAAGTAACTTTCTTTTAATTCTTACAAGGTAAATTTTTTTTACTACTGTAATAATTGATGAATATTTATTGGTGTAAATTGTTATTGCTATTATTTTTTTATGACTCTTGTGATATTATTTGCTACTTGTTATTAGGGGATTTTTTTTATTGCCTCTTGTTGTTTTAAATAGATACTTTAGCATTAATGTCATCGTTACTCTCTATACTTATAGTATATTTTTTTTTGTAGCAGTGTTTCTTCTGAATTGCAGGTAACTTTCTTTTAATTCTTACAAGGTAAATTTTTTTTTACTACTGTAATAATTGATGAATATTTATTGGTGTAAATTGTTATTGCTATTATTTTTCTATGACTCTTGTGATATTATTTGCCACTTGTTATTAGGGGATTTTTTTTATTGTCTCTTATTGTTTTAAATAGATACTTTAGTATTAATGTCATCGTTACTCCCTATACTTATAGTATAATTTTTTTTGTAGCAGTGTTCCTTCTAAATTGCAGATAACTTTATTTTAATTCTTACAAGATAATTTTTTTTACTACTGTAATAATTGATGAATATTTATTGGTGTAAATTGTTATTGCTATTATTTTTTTATGACTCATGTGATATTATTTGCTACTTGTCATTGTTATTTGCTACTTGCTACTGATAAATAGTTTCTAAAAGAAACCCATTTTGGTCAAAAAGCCATTTAAAACAACAAGAGGCAATAAAAAAAATCCCATAATAACAAGTAGCAAATAATATCACAAGAGTCATAAAAAAAATAATACTTGGTTGCTTCTGTTTTGGCCTTTCTTTGAGTTGTCATACTTATCTGCATGTTGATTTCTCGATCTGTTTTACCTTTTGTTGCTGAAAAGTGCTTCTTCTTCGTTCTTCAGAGAGACACCAGCTACTTGCTTTACAAGAGTCTCCTGGTTGGCTAGAAGATTTTCTAACTCTTCTAGTGATGGTTGAACTAGCCACCCTTGGATTGCAGTGATGAAACTTCTATATTCAGGTTTTAAACCATGAATAATAATTCTTCTTTTTCGATCATCGTTGATATTTGATGCAGTATCTAATTCAGAGATCACCCGACATAAAGACTTTACTTTTGTAAAATACCGATTTATTGTCAAATCATGTTGTGTGGGAGACATCAGTTCATTTTCCAAAAGTTGCAGTCTCACATCATTCTTCTTAGAGGATCATGAGACAAAAACATCTCAAGCCTCCTTTGGAGTTGTAGTATGCCGAATGTGTTCCAGCATCTCCTCCTCAATGGTCGTCTTTATCACGAACATTGCTTTTCCAGTTTTGATGCGCCACTTTCTCAAAGATTCCGCATCTGCTGGTGGTGTGGTATCGCTCCCGTTGACAACTTCCCATAAATCTTTGTAAGACTAAACCCTCATTCATGTTTTGATGTATGACAAACAAAGTGTATTTTGCATAAGATTTTTAATTTTGACTACGCACTCATTACGTGTTAAGTTGCATGCAAGATCACTCGTCCGGCAAAGCAAAACTAGCGCTCGTCCAACACAGGGAAAATATAAGCGCTCGTCCAATGAAGTGAACCAAGAATGACGTCCAACAAAGTAAAGAGCTGAAGTCCAATGAACAACTAAAGAGCTCGTCCACTAAAGTACAACAAAGTAAAAAGCTGACGTCCACTGAAAGAACAAAGAAAGCGCGTCCACTAAAGGAACAACAAAGTAAAAGGCTGTCGTCCACTGAAAGAGCACAAGAAGCGCGTCCACTAAGAAAACAGAAGATCTCGTCTGCTGACGTGGCACAAGAAGCGCGTCCACTAAGAAAACAGAAGATCTCGTCTGCTGACGTGGCACAAGAAGCACGTACGTCCACTAAGAAAACAAAAGATCTCGTCTGCTGACGTGGCACAAGAAGCGCGTCCACTAAGAAAACAGAAGACCTCGTCTGCTGTCGTGGCACTTGGAGCACGCGTCCACTGATGTAAAAGAAGCACGCGTCCACTGATGTAAAAGAAGCACGCGTCCACTGATGGAAAAATGAGAGCTCGTCCACTAAAAGTAACAAGAGCGCGCGTCTACTGATAGTAACACTTGGAGAGCTCGTCTACTGATGTAAAAAGGAAAGCTCGTCTACTGACAGTAAAACTTGGAGCTCGTCTAATAATGATACACGCTAAATTAGAAGCTTCGTCCACTTACATGATATATAAAGCTCGTCCACAAATTGGAGCCCGTCCAATTGCCTTGTGTTAGCACGCTCGTCTACCAGTTGGAGCCCGTCCAATAACCTTGAGCTAATACTCCCGTCTACTGACGTGGCAAATGGACGCGGATATTTTTCTCTTCAAATAACCACGGATTAATTACTCTTCAAAAAGACTTGGCTATCATTTCAGATGGAAACAGTTATATATCAAGAAGGACGCAATCTCTACAAAGATCAAACAGAATCACATTTTGAGATCAAGAATGAAGAAAGCAGATTTTGATAAATCAGATCCAAATATGTCTTAAATGATCCCAACGGCTATAATTTGTCTTCTATATAAAGAGGGATCAAAGGAACACTTTTCTATAACAACACAACAACAACACATACAATAAACGCAACTCATACTGATTGTGAAACAAAGTGCTTCATCTCTGAGAAAAGTGTGATAGTAGTTAGAACTTCAATTTGTATTATCAGGCTTTTAGAGTCTTACTTCTACTCAATTCTTCTCGTGAATTAGAGTGACTAAGGGAGGGTATCTCTTAGGGTTTAACAAGGATAGAAGGGATCCTTGGGTATAGAAAAGCTAGTGTGCTTTCTGGTGATTTTTCAACCAAGGAGGGTATCCTTGTGTTGCTGTAATTAGAATTGTGTAATTGCTGATTATAGTGAAAAAAACCACAGAGGTGTGGGACTGGATGTAGGCTTACCAGAGGATGTAGCCGAACCAGGATAAATCGGTTTGCGTGTTCTTCTCATCCCTAAACTCCATATACTTGTTAACTTAAATCTTTAATCTGCAATCTGTGTTAAAATCTGTTGTTACTACTTATAATTCTTCTTGTCATCATTACTTGTTCCATAACCAGATTCTTGGGAATTAAAATTGAGTGAAAACCAATTTTCATTAAAGAAAAACTGTTTTGCTTTAAATTGTTGAATAAGTTTTCAATATCTCAATTCACCCCCCCTCCTGAGACCGTAGCCACTACCAACAATCTTGACCTTGCAAATACGATTATATGCCAGTCTTCCATGTGCTATAATTTTGATTGTTGAGTTTCTTGATGCAGCTAACAGAGTTAAAATCTGCCATCGTGATAACTTGTTATAACTTCCTTAGTAATAAGAAAGTAATTGGTCCCAGACCAACAAGCTTTACTGATCCCCCCGGCGTGCACGAGCAGAGTTTCCACTAATGGTACCTCCGATTTGGCTCCTCCACTAATAGTCCCTGACTACTAGACTTTCTTGGGCAGCACCTCAACTCTCTTGCACCTCACTAGTCCTAGACCATATGGCTCTTGATACCAAATGTGAAGAAAAAAATGGCAATACATAATTGTATTCTCATGGGTTCAATTTCCATGGAGTGGGATCAACTACACACCAATCCAAAGTATATGATATACGAGTTGTGATATTTGAACACATAAGTATAGATACCGTATGTGTTTGTTTCTATCTTTCACTTTCTTTTTATCATCTCTGTATACACACATCTCAAAAATACGTAAAAAATCAAACGGGACACCATATGGTGTCCCCAATTTGTGTTCAAAAAACATTCTTGATGATATAATCTCTTGGCCAACCATCCTTCTAGAGCCTACCATTCAAAAATAATACCATGACTCAAACACAAAGAGCATTTATAGATTTATAATAATTTGAGTAAACTCACCTTGTTGTCAATCGAATGTAAAAGCCTTAAAAAATTTGTCACTCATTGATATACATTTAATGAATGGCATCTCACCATTTTTATTACATTCTACGTTCTTACATCACTTTCTTTTCTGGTAATAAAATAAGAGAAACAAACTTCTCAATTCACATTCTCTCTTTAATTTCCCCCTAAATAAGCAAGGGTTAATGAAAGGTGTAATAAAAAATTAGTGAAAAACTATTTTTCCCATTTCGATGATATAAACATATGCCATACAAAGACTCAACGTCAGATTACATTTGGAAGAGAGGAATTAAGTCCATGTGCGCTAGTTAATTTGTCTGTCACCAAGAGGTACATCTGTCCCATAACTCCGGTACGATACATGCCATTGTACTGAATTTCTAAAGTCAAAGTTTCACCATCATTTATCTTGATAGAACCTGGTTGCGGATAACAAACAGACATTCCAATGACGTAGCCCTTCTCATCGCCTGGACTCTTTCCCTTTCCATGTTTTGGTTTTGAGATACATAAAATTCTTCCGTCCTAAATTAATCAAATACATGAATTTTAGAAGTGAAGATGCATTAAAATGTTTGACATCTTACAATGATATAAAATCAAGAAAAACTATATGCTACTCACAAATAATGCAAACATATATAGTTTAACAAAACATAAACTTTTAGCAATCTTAAATAGTGTGTAAGAATACTACCTGTGCATAAAGAGTTCCACTAATTCCGCCTACATGCATATGAGCAACGGCGTAGATGAGATAACCGCCTTTTTCCATCGGGATTTGTGCCTTCTTGACATGAGGCTGAGTTTCACTACGATGAGTTTGGAGAGAGACACTAGGATAATTTGGTTGAACAGTATATTCCACCTATAACACATTATGAAATCTCTTTTGCTTACTTACCACAGAAGTAATTGACTAGTATTTTGATTGGAATTTAATTGATGAAACTGGAAAAAGCCCACTAATTAAGTGTATTGAATAAATGATTTACCTCACAGTTATGGGTTAACGTTCCATTGGATCGTGTCACATGGTCGGTCACATCAAGTACATATATTTTAACAGGCACTTGATGTTGGTCCCAATCAACCCACCTTATTGTGTATTTGAGGTAGAGCGACCTCCTTGGGCCTTCAAAACCCTCTTCTAATTTGCACTGTGTGTTGTCGTAGCAACAATAAAATCCTCCTTTATATTCTGGTTTTAATGGTTGACCATACAAATCCTTTGTGGCATTATAAAGGTTACATCTGCACTCAATGCACCCTTCCCTATCTTGTACACCACGTGTATCAATGACCATGATATTGAGCAACCATTTCTCTTCATACCCATCTGGAATTTTTTCAGGGTTCCCTACTTCTATCGCAAATGGATCTGGAATGTTTGAGTTTGTTCCTCGTGTTTCAGCTCCAAGGCCCCAATATTGCGGAAGAGTTGTACCGCTGCATGCACCGTTGTTTCTATCGAAAAGGCGACCATCGAAAATAAACCGACGGAGGCTAGGGTTGCGTGATATAGTGATATTCTCATAGTATCTAAAAGAATACCAATGGTGGAGGTAAGCTTCATAAAGAGGTACAGAATTCCCATTTTCATCGACTAGTTCAGCATCAGAGCTTTTTATTGCAAGATGACCTTTCGGAAACTTAATATCAAAAAAATCATGTTTCGCACATAATCCTGGTGCAACTTCAATCTTTTCTGATACAAAAGTAGCTGACTTGATAGGATATCCAGGTTCCTCGTAAAAATGTGAGTATGTTGTGCTTAATTGCAACACTAGTAATGATAATGAAAGTATCGACACTTTAGATATACACTGCATATTTGACCTGTAAACCATTATTATTACATAGTTAGATATAAATGATGATGAAAAATTCTATATGATCTTTTGAGAGAAAGTAAAAAATATTCTTTAGGTGAATTTGAAAAGTAAAAAGTGTTGGAACTTGGGTGATAAAAAATGTTACCGCTCGGAAGTAGACAAGAGGAATACCGTGGGGGAGTTGGCCTTTGTTGAATGTTGCAATTGAAATAATGATTGTTGATAAATTGTTATTCAACATAGTTTTGTACAAATGCTTTTATAGTGAAAGGTTGCAACCAAAAAAAGACAGATATTCGTTATTGAATATTTGTTGTTGTTGTGCTTCAAAGGTTGTTGGGTCATGTTTTGATAAGGATTGACCAAAGGGTAAGCAAGCCATATAGGCAAGTCTCTACCAGTAACTATATTTAGGTGGAGAACAACCTGATATTAGTTATAAATTGTTTATATAACAGTTTTGTTTAAAGATAAATTGTAATAGAAGTTTTTGAGGTGTGATAGTTTGTAGTCTATATATAATAATTTAACAATTTTTCCCAAAAGTAAGCAATATATCTTGCAATGAAGAAAGCAGGGGCACAGGGCAATGATATGCGAAATGGTCGAGTTCTTTCTTTATAGAAGTGTTTTTTTCCCCCTTCAAAATCTACGTTTTAATAATAAAATATTAAAAACTAGCCATTTTGATCATTCAAGAACTTATAGCAATGCCTTTTTTTAATGGTGATCTTCTTAGCTATATCTTTAGAATGCCGAGCTTCTTTAACCCAAATTATGTTGTTTGAACTCATTTCAAGCCTTTTTAAGTGAGACTACATAAATGACAAATTTGATCCCCAACAAATACAAATGACAATAACATATGTTCTAATTTATTTATTTATTTTGCTGGAAAAAAAACTTGAAGTTCATTTTTTTATGGGAAAGAAAATACATTTTTTTTTTGGTTTAAGAAAATACATTTCTAATGAAGCAAAAGTAACCAAAAGTCATTTAGTCTAATTTCCATTAGGAAATGTACCATAACTCATGGTTTAGTTCTTATTAAATAATCATAGCGATTAGATAATCATAACTTATGTGATGGCCGGCCCAATCATAAAGCCACTAAAACTAGGGTTTTAGGCCTAATTATATATATTTTTTTAGTTATTTAGGCTTCAAATTTAATCCTTTAATTTTTTTTAGTTATTTAAGCCAATTAACAAGAAAAATAATTTAAAATCCTAAACCATAAATTATAAGAAATCTTACATGTGGTTACATGTACACACATAACAAAAATTCACATCAACCATAATAAATACACTTTAAAAGTATATAAATTCATCCTTAAAAAAAAAAAGACCCATTTTGGTTCCCGAGAAAAACTTCAGGGTCCGTTTTAGTCCCTGAGAAAACTAAAGTGCCAAATTAGTCCCTCACAATTTCAAAATATGGACACATTAGTTCCTCTATTTGATTTTCTTAGACACCATCTGTTATCTGTGTATTAGGGTTCCACAGTTGCTAATTTGGGGCGGAAATTGGAGTGACGTCGATTAAGTCTCATTTTGGACATTTAAGTGCCATTTTTGGTTACTTAAGGGGCCAGTTTCTTTTTACCTTGTGCGTTCAAAATGGTGTTATTTTAGGCATTTTAGACATTTATGTAAATGTTTAATAACCAATTTATATTATGGAATTTGTAAATATCATATAACAATACACATAAGCAAGATAACAGAATACGTCGTCGACGTAACGAACCCAAACTAACAGGAGGTTAACAGAGAGACTAAAGTATCCCTAGTTTAAAATTGTGAGGGACTAATTTGGTACTTTAGTTTTGTAAGGTACTAAAACGGACCCAGGTGTTCTTCCCGAGACCAAAATAGGTTTTTATTCATATATATATATATATATATATATATATATATATATATAACAAAGATAAATTTAATTAAAATTACAATTTTTTTTACATCCTCTCAGCGGCCAATTTAGCTTCATTAATAGTCTGCCATTGCATCTTCATTCTTAAATGAAATTTGACCCTTCTTTCGCTGCGCGCCAACGATGCCGTGTCCGTTACTCCGTTGTGTTTCTCCATGATCTAATTGAATCTATTTTTTAATTTATTTATATTTATATTAGTGTTTTTTTATTTTAACAAATAAAAGCGTGATAAACCAACATGTGGTTGGTCCACATTGGAAAAAAAAATATGATTAGTCCAAATGGTAAGGAATTTGGACACTTTAAATAAGTAGTCAGAGTTCGAATCCTGATTCTTATATACGAAGAAAACCTGGTTGAGAGGAAAGAACTCATCTTATATGACTAACAAATTTTCCAACGGAAATTAGTCACTATTAATGATGATAGATACTTCATACGTATAACATATTTTAAAAAAAAGCTTGAGAAACTTTAGATTGAGGAAGAGTATTAGAATATCTTAAAATATCATATAATTCATGACAAGAAATTAAATATCCATTCTCATCAAGGGCGAAACACTTATAGTCAATTATTTGTACTTTGTTCAACATGATGATCTTTTCAACCAGGGACGGATGTACGTATTAGGGAGGGGCCTTGGCCCCAAGAATTTTTTTCTTTTTTTTCTTTTTTTTAAAAATAAAATAAAATTCTAAATTATTATATTTTAATTCTAAAATTATTAATAGGCTTGAAAACTATTTCTGATCTATATTATTGGTTGGTAAAAACTAGAAAGGTAGAAGTATACCGTCTTGTGTATAAAGTGGTAACTCTTTTTCTCACACTTCCTATTTCTAAAACTATAATAGAGCGATTTTTTTCATCGATGACTATAGGTAATGCTATACTTCACCACAAGATGGAAGATGCATTTTTATTGACTGTTTACCAGTATACATTGAAAAGAAAGTTGCTAAAAAGTTCCATATAAATTCAACTATATATAGATAATTTTTGTGACATGCAGAAGTGTCGTTTTGTGTTTTAGTAAATTGCAAATATAATTAACGTTTTGTAATATATAATTATGAATATTTTATATAAAATTTGATATATATATATATATATATATATATATATATATATATATTTATTGGATGAACTTCAAATTTTATATATAGTTGGTTCCCAATCATCGAAGCCCATTCGTGTTTTCAACCTATTTTGATAAATGTATATCTTGATGAGTAATCTTTATTTAACAAGCTATCAATCTTATTCACCAATTGCCTTTTATTTATTTATTTATTTTTTATTAAATTTTTTTTATAGCATCAATTTATTAAAATTGTACTTTCTTCTCTATAGGGTATTACTAAATTTGTATTTTTAGTACCATATATTGGAGTTCAACTCCTCTCCGGTCATTGGACATCTCTAGTAGGAGAGAGAGTTACACAACGATTAATTATTTGCTGTGTGGAATTGGTTTAATTATTTGCTGTGAGAACAGCAAGGAGTTTGATTTACTCTGTTACATGGACAACATTATTTTGGAGTGGCTAAGGTGTAGTTATCCTTCAACCATGTAGTTTGGCCACTGAATTTGTGTTTTGTGGTTATGTATTTCCTCTTCGTTGAACTTATAGCTGGACTTTACACTAGCTGTATCTTCACTTTTTTATGTATATGGGTTGGGTACACCTCCTATGCTCTCTTAATATACTAATTCAATTTGCTTATAAAAAAAAAAGCCTTATTTACTGTGAACATAAAAAATGGAAGAGTTTTTTTTTACTCAAAAAAAAAAAAAATGGATGAGTTGAAATAATGGCCATGAGTTATTCTTATTTTATTGTTAGATAACATAATGTGCTTATCCTTTCACATATGTACCAACATTTGCTGTTCAGAAAACTAGCTCCTTTGTGAAGCTTGCAGAAATTCAGTGTCTTTGTGTCTTTTATTTATTTATTTATTTATTCGAAGCCAACACATATCATACATGGAACCATGAATGTATTGCACATCATACTTGGAAGTAGCCAATCCTTGCAATGATCATAGTCAGATTTTGTCCTTTTATTTATTACTAGCTACTCAGAGTTAATTAATGTTAGTAATAATAAAAGTAATGATAATTACATTTCACACTGTCGCAGGAGGAGTAGTAGTTGAGGAGGAGGAGCAGCCACAACCATCGCCAGATAGGGATGATTATTAGATTATGTTAGGTTTTCCACATAATTTTTAGATACATTTATACATTATGTATGTTTTTACATTTATACTCGATTCAGTTGCACTATTTATGGTTCATATTTAAGTTATATTTATTTTTAATTTTATTTTTTATTTTTTATTTTATTTATATTTTCATATTTCATTTTTATTTATCTGCAATAAACAATTTTTTTTTATAAAAAAACTACGTTATAATGATAACCAAATTACTGAGTGCTCTGTCCCTCGGTAATTACCTAGGGGCTAGGCCGTCGGTAATTGTCGATGGGCAAAAGCCGTAGGTAATTAGCGACGACCTACCCTAGGTAATTACCAACGACTTTTGTAAAAAATTGTCGGTAATCGTTTCCGACACCCATTTTTCCTACTGACTCGAGTCCGTCGGTAATTCAAGATTATCGACGGCTTTGTTTGTAACACCTCGATTTTTCTACTTTCTAAGATCGATATAAATATAAATAAATGTTTATATTTTTATCCGAAATTTAGAAAATGATTTTGGAAAAACCAAAGTCATATTCATATTATACTTATTTTTATAAGTATACAGTGAAATTTTTGGTTGAAAATTCAGACGAAACCCGATCTGCGTTTTCACTGATAGTAAGATTTTACTGATCCAAAAAACAAATTTTGACTCGTGAACGAAATGATTAGGTTTTTATCAACTTTCCAACGATATAGGCTATTTTTAAAATTTTAAAAAATAAATAAGTTATTCAGGCGTAAAGCCCTAAATCGGGTAATCGACGGAGTCGAGAACGGATGTGCAAAGACAAAATCCGACACCGGATGGATAAAGACAATGAGTCATCCATGATGACTCATAGTGGGTGACTCACCCATGTCATGATTACATTTAAACAAAAATCTAGATATTTCTTCAAAGTAGTGTAAAGACCATTTTGCCCTTGGACCATTTTACCCTTGAACTTTCGTTGAAATGCTAAATTTGTCCCAACAATTTGTGGAAACAAATCAACCACCTTACCAACCAATCCTCACCACATGTTTGTCATGATGGTTTTGTGGGAAATTACCATTTTGTCCTTAAGTTGCCATTTTATCACAAAATTGACATTGTGTAAGATTAAAACTTTGTTCCTAAAAATTTATGCTTTGAACCCTTTTACCCCTAGTTTCCCATGGCCCAAACCCCATTTGTGAGCCCATTCCATTGCTATTTAAGGCATGCATCATCTTCTCCGTGAAGCTTTCTCCATTTTTCTCAAAAACTCTAAGTTTCCATAGTCTTGTTTTATGAAGCAACCAAGTGACTTTTAGCTCATTTTTCATTTCTAAGAGGTATACCATATGTAGCGACCAAGGAAAAACTGGTTTCTCCTTTTAGAGAAAAAAAAAACATGGAGTTGCCACCAACTTTATTTAGTTTTAGGGAAGTTGGAAAACCTTTCAAGAAGAAGCTTCGGGTTCAGGAGTCGATTATGTCTAAGGAAGGCATGGAGACTTAACCCCACGGCACCCTAGAACATCCATAAAATGGTTACCCAAAATTAGTTGTATAAATTATTAATAACTTTGAAAATATTTGTTTTACCCAATAATTGTCTTTTAAGAAAGAAGCATCTTTAGTTGTGAAGTTTTTGATTGAACCTATGTGAGGTTGAACATGGCACGTAAGTCCACGGAGCAACATCAAAATTTGAAGGGTTGAACATGACACTTGTCATAGGGCAACCCAAGAAATAAGATTGTTTTAATCAAGTAATCATCCTCTATTTTTATGTTAAAATAAATGATTTTACCTCTTAAAAATGGGACAGAAATGAAGCGTAGGAATGAAACTTTTTACTAACTTATTCAGTAAATAGAGGCACAGAAAAACAAGAATATCAAGAGGAACTTATGAATAATATTAACAAGGATAACAAGAATTACCAAATGAGAGCAGAATAACAATGACTTTGTTTCCTCCCAGTGGTAAGATTTCAAGATCAAAACCTTTACATTTCAATCTCACTGACTCTTTTGACTCTTCCTTCTTAACCACTCTGATAATAAAGAAGAGAAACAAAAAAAAACTCAGATCTCTAATCTCTTTTCTTTACAAAGAAAATGTTAGATAAAATCTCTCTCTTCTTCCTCTGTCTTTGTATCTTTCCTCTTTATCTCCTCTCTGATTTTTCGTTCTCCCTCTAAAGGAAATCTTAGCTCTCCTCAAGAAATCCTATTTTTTCCTCCTCCTCCTTCTGTTCCCACCCCCCTTTTATAGATGGAGGAGAGGGCTTCATGCTTCTTCTTACCCAGTGGCTTCAAGGTTGGTCTTCACGAAGTCTGGGGCTTGGGTGGTTCTGAGCGGAAGTAGCGTGTGTCCAGATGGGGGCGACGTGAGCAGTAGAAAGGAGGTGATTTGATGTGAAGGTTGCGTGTTTGAGGAGAGAAGGAGATGGGGGGGTTTTGTCTGATGTGTAAGACGGGTCTTTTTGGGTTAGGAGTGGGGTTGCCCAGTTAAAATGAGGGAGGAGATGAGGAAGAAGAAGGACCAATGGGTAGAGGAGGAAAAGAGGTCTTGTCTGATGTGTAAAATAGGGTTTTTTAGGGCTAGGAGAAGTAACGCAATCTCCTTTCCTTTTTTGTTGATTGTCCTTTTCTCCTTCTTTTCTTCGTCCTTACTTCATTATCTTTACCTTCTTCTTTCTTTATTCTTTAGCCTCCAGCTTGAAAACAAAATTGTAGTGGACGGAGTCCCTTCGTCCAACAGAAACTTAGATATGCAAAAGTAGATATACACTGGACGGACCTCCACGTCCATCAAGAGTTAAAACATGCAATGGACGGATCCTCCTCGGCCAACAGAAAATTAGATGTGTAATGGACTGCCTACTCGTCCAACAGAAACTTAAATATGCAATGGGTGGAACCTCCTCATCCGACAAAAAATTAAATGCAATGGACGGTACCTCCTCGTCCAGTAGAAAATTAAATATGCAATGGACGGAACCTCCTCGTCCAACAGAGAATTAAATGCAATGGACTGGACGCGTTCAATGGCAAATGCATTGGAATGGACGGGACTACCCCGTCCAATCAGCAAGTGTAATGGACTGGACTGGACTTTGTCCAACAACAAGTCCAATGCAATGGATGGGACCACCCCGTCCAACAGTAAGTCCAATGCAATGGATGGGACCACCCCGTCCAACAGTAAGTCCAATGTAATGGACGGGACCTCCCCGTCCAACAGTAAGTGCAATGTTATGGACGGGACCACCCCGTCCAACAAGTCCAATGCAATGGACAGGACCACCTCGTCCAACAGCAAGTCCAATGTAATGGACGGGACCAACCCGTCCAACAGCAAGTGCAATTGACTGGACTGCGTCCAATAGCAAGTCCAATGCAATGGACGGGACCTCCCCGTCCAACAGTAAGTGCAATGTTTTGGACGGGACCACCCCATCCAACAAGTCCAATGCAATGGACGGGACCACCCCATCCAACAACAAGTCCAATGTAATAGACGGGACCAACCCGTCCAACAGCAAGTGCAATGGACTAGACTGCATCCAACAGCAAGTCCAATGCAATGGACGGGACCACCCCGTCCAATAGCAAGTGCAATGGACTGGACTGGACCGCGTCCAACAGCAATTCCAATGCAATGGACGGGACCTCCCCGTCCAATCAGTAAGTGCAATGTTATGGACGGGACCGCCCCGTCCAACAAGTCCAATGCAAAGGACAGGACCACCCCGTCCAACAGCAAGTCCAATATAATGGACGGGACCACCCCGTCCAACAGCAAGTGCAATTGACTGGACTGCGTCCAACAGCAAGTCCAATGCAATGGACGGGACCTCCCCGTCCAATCAGTAAGTGCAGTGTTATGGACGGGACCACCCCGTCCAACAGCAAGTCCAATGTAATGGACGGGACCACCCCGTCCAACAGCAAGTGTAATGGACTGGACTGCGTCCAACAGCAAGTCCAATGCAATGGACGGGACCACCCCGTCCAACAGTAAGTGCAATGTTATGGACGGGACCACCCCGTCCAACAAGTCCAATGCAATGGACGGGACCACCCCGTCCAACAGCAAGTCCAATGTAATGGACGGGACCACCCCGTCCAACAGCAAGTGCAATGGACTGGACTGCGTCCAACAGCAAGTCCAATGCAATGGACGGGACCACCCCGTCCAACAGCAAGTGCAATGGACTGGACCGCGTCCTGATAGTGTGATTTTACATGATATTTTCTGTACACTTTTGCATGCATATTTCATAGAGATTAGGCATTATTTAGTTGATTTAGTTAGATTTTCCCTTGGAACGGGTGAAGCGGTTTCTTGGTGTTGTTTTGCAGGAATTCAAGGAAAAATGATCAAAATCAGCCATGATGGAGCCTGGATGAAATAAAGCTTGAAAAGTGAAGAATATGAGCCAAACAGAGCCCATCACGGCCTGGCCGTGATGACCATCACGGCCATGATGAAGCAGAGCATAAGGCAAAAGTCAGAAGCTGTCACGGCCTGGCCATGATTTGCATCACAACCGTGATAGAGTAAAAATTAGAGTTTCGCATCGCGAATCTAGGGCTCGCCTCGCGAGAATTTATTTTGTGCCAGCGCCCAGCGCCAGGAGGGGGGCGCCCAGCGCTAGGAGCCAGCGCCCAGCGCTAAGGAGGCAGAGCATCAGGCAGAGAGCAGGGCGCCCAGCGCTGGCAGACGAGCAGACTAGTATAAATTCTCGTTTCTGCGGTGGAACCGAGGAGTTTTTTTGGAGAGTTAGAGAGTTTTTAGGTTTTGAACCAGAGGAGCACTTGGAGGCTGCGGCTGGAAGAGGGTTCCAACCCTGAAGGGGATGTTTTCCTTGCTCTGGGATTGGAAGAAGATTGGAGGATCCTCCTATGGAGTTTGTTTCATCCCTTCTCTCCTTCTCTTTGTATTCTCTTTTTATGAGTAGTTAAATCCCTGTTGTTGGGATTAGATGTAACCATACTGATTGTTTATGTATTTATCTTGACTGATTATTCTATGTTCATGTCTTCATATTAGTGATTAATTTTCTGTGCTTAATGCTTGTTGTGACTAGCACCCCCATGACTCGATTTGTGTTTTGGTATGCAATGGGGACGTTCGTATCATAACCGGAATTGAATTTAATCACCTAGTAAGCCTTGTATCTAGGAATGGAGTTAGGTTTATTAGTAATCGCATGATCCCTAGCTAATCTTAATGCAAATTCATTAATCTAGGCCACCTAAGGAATTAGGGTCTATTAGTGGATTTAGGCTCTTGCCATCCGAGGAATCGGGGTTTGAGTAATTTAGTGGATTGATTTTAATATCTGAAGCATGAATAGGAGGTATCTAGTCCTGATAGTACATAATTTAGAGGTTTGGTGAAGTCTAGTCCCAACATATCATTTCTGCACTCCAAGTGTTTGTTAAAAATCCCTAAAAAGACAAAAAGATTTTACTTCTTTTCTTTTGTTTGTTTTACTTTCTCTTGATTAATAGTTTAGTCTAGATAGTTGCTGAGTTTGCGAATTGGTACTTGACATCCAATCCCCGTGGATACGATAAACCGGTCTTACCACCGTATTACTTGCACGACTGGGTATACTTGCCCAGATTCGTCAACACGTTCAACAGCAAGTCCAATGCAATGGACGAGACCTCCCCGTTCAACAGCAAGTGCAATGGACTGGACTGCATCCAATAGCCAGTCCAATGCAATGGACGGGACCACCCCGTCCAATAGCAAGTGCAATGGACTGGACTGGACCGCGTCCAACAGCAAGTCCAATGCAATGGACGGGACCACTCCGTCCAACAACAAATGTAATGGACTGGGCTGCCCCCTCCTTTCTTTATTATTTTCTTTTTTCTTCTTTATCTCTTCACTATTATTATTAGTCTCCTTGAAGTATAAAAATTTGAATGAAGATGGACAAAAATGGGTGTTCACAGTTGCCCCTATTTACTTGTTGCATACTAGAAGACATGATTAGTCGTGACTTTTCATGTATTGTAGTAATGAACAAGTAAAGAAAAATGAACACATCTTTTGTTTGAAAAAACACGAGGAACTGAGAAGAAAACATTACAGTTTGAAAATAAAATTGCAGTGGATGGAACCTCCTCGTCCAACAACAGAGTAAATATTCAGCGAGCCTTAGAGCTCGAAAATAAACAAGCAATGGACGGAACCTCCTCGTCCAACGGAGAATTAGATGCACAATGGACGGAACTTTCTCATCCAATAGAAAGTAAATATGCAATGGACGGAACCTCCTTGTCCAACAGAAAATTAAATACAATGGATGGAACCTCCTCGTCCAACAGAAAAGTAAACATGCAATGGACGGAACCTCCTCGTCCAACATAAAATTGAATGCAATGGACGGAACCTCCTCGTCCAACAGAAAATTAAATGCAATGGACGGAACCTCCTCGTCCAACAAAAAAGTAAATGCAATGGACGGAACCTCCTCATCCAACAGAAAAGTAAACATGCAATGGACGAAACCTCCTCGTCCGACATAAAATTGAATACAATGGACGGGACCTCCTCATACAATAGAAAATTAAATGCAATGGACGGAACCTCCTCGTCCAACAGAAAAGTAAATGCAATGGATGGAACCTCCTCATCCAACAGAAAAGTAAATGCAATGGACGGAACCTCCTCGTCCAACAGAAAAGTAAACATGCAATGGACGGAACCTCCTCGTCCAACAGAAAATTAAATGCAATGGACGGAACCTCCTCGTCCAACAGAAAAGTAAATGTGGTGCGAGCCTTAGAGCTCGAAAATAAACTTGTAATGGACCTTAGAGCTCGAGAATAAAGATACGGTGAGCCTTAGAGCCCGAGAGTAAAATTGCAGTGAGCCCTAGAGCTCGAAAACAATCAGTAAACTGAAACAAATGAGAATCCCTTCCTTTTGAGGACAATGGAACCAATTTCTCCATGGAAAAACTTCCACTAACCAAACCCTCGGCCACTCTGGGACGAGGCATCACTCAATCTTTTAACAACACTGGTCCCCCGAGAATCTGATAACTTATGAGGTGGATGTTATGTTTGTCCTCCCAAGCTCAATTGCATCATTCTTTTGCCATCCAGTGCATGCTACCTCTTGAAGTATTGAGTCCTTTTTGATTCAAACCGATTATTGGTGCCACCATTAGAATTATCAGATCATACCATTAAACTCATATTTACTTTTATTGAGACATGACCATAGTGATTAAACATGAGAGTGAACAAGACAGGGGAGCATGAAGTAAAAGCCTCTTGTCTTAATACGAGAATTTAGTTTGTTGAGAGAAAAGAACATTATGAGAACAAAATTACAGAAGGGACCATGAAGGTTAAGAGCAAAGATAAACAAAGAAAAATTACGAGAGTCACAGAGAATTTACCCCAGTGTGGGTCCTTTGATTTTCATTTAATTGATTCCCTCGGCCTTTTGATGACACAAATCTTGGCTTATGTTTCTGATTCCTCAAACACACCTTCTCCAATCATTTCTTAACAATTTTGCCTCAGTCTACCCAGTCGGATAAAATTGCCCCAGTGTGGTGAGTGCTTGCAGAAATGTTGGACCATATCCTCCTCCTAGGCTGCCTTTGCAGGTTTTCAACCTAAGGTTTCTTTACCCTAACTTTTGCCTAGGTTGCCCTTTCGGGTTTTCAACCTAGTGGGCCTTTTCTTTTCTTTTCTTTTCTTTTCATTGTTCTTTGCCCTAACTTTTGCCTAAGTTACCCTTTCGGGTTTTTAACCTAGCGGGCCTTCAAGCGTAGAACTTTTTCACAGCATCAGAGTTTACTGGCCTTGGTAATTCTTCCCCATCCATGTTTTGCAGAATCAAAGATCCTCCTGAGAATGCTTGTTTGACAACATAAGGGCCTTCATAATTCGGTGCCCATTTTCCTCGAGCATATTCCTGACTAGGGAGGGTTTTCTTTAAAACCAGGTCTCTCGCGCAAAATTCTCTAGGACGAACCTTTTTATTGAAATATCTCGCCATTCTGCCTTGATACAATTGTCCGTGACAGATGGCTGCCAATCTTTTCTCTTCTATCATGTTCAACTGCTCATATCGAGTTTTCACCCACTCAGATTCTTCTAAATCTGCTTCCATCAAGACTCTTAGCGAAGGGAGTTCTACTTCGATAGGTGAGACAAATTCCATCCCGTATACCAGAGAGAAAGGGGTTGCCCCAGTGCTTGATCGTATATTAGTCCGATAAGCATATAGGGCATATGGCAGCATTTCGTGCCAGTCTTTATAGTTTACAACCATCTTGGCAACGATCTTCTTGACATTTTTGTTTGCTGCTTTAACTGCACCATTCATTTGAGGCCTATAAGGAGTTGAATTGTGGTGTTTGATTTTGAAACCATCGCAAAACCTTTGAATCTCGGTGCCATTAAGATTAGCAGCATTATCGGTGATTATCCTCTCTGGGATCCCGTATCTACAGACGATGTCCTTCTTGAGGAATTTGAGAAACACCCTTTGAGTTATGCTGGCATATGAAGCAGCTTCTACCCATTTGGTGAAATAGTCTATTGCCACCAAAATGAAACGATGACCATTGGAAGCCTTGGGATTAATGGGACCGATGAGATCTATTCCCCACATCAAAAAAGTCCATGGGGATGCTAAACCCTGCAGTGGAAATGGAGGTGCATCAACCCGGTCTGCATACATCTGACATTTTTGGCATTTACGAACATGCTCCATACAATCTGACTCCACAGTAGACCAATAATAACCACTTCTCAAGATATTCTTAGCCATCATGTGACCATTGGCATGAGTCCCACAGATTCCTTCATGAACTTCGATCATGATCAATTTAGCTTCACGAGCATCCACACATCTGAGTAGGGTACCATCATATCCTCTTTTATACAAGACTTCCTTGCTTAAGAAAAAGGCCATAGCCAGTCTTCGGATAGTCTTTCTATTTACTTCGCTCGCCTCTACCAGGTATTCCTTGTTCTGAATATACTGCTTGATATCATGATACCAAGGCTTACCATCAGGTTCTCCTTCCACATGAGCACAGTATGCCGGCTCGTCTTGCACTCTACCTTGGATGGGTTGGACATTGGTATGGATATCCAGCTTGGTCATGGCAGCTAGTATGGCTAAAGCATCAGCAAACTGATTCTTGTCTCGACTTAAATATGAGAAAGTAATCTCGTCGAACTTTGTAATTAACTGAGTCTAGTATTTCTGATACAGAATCAACAATGAGTCTTTGGTTTGCCATTCACCATTGACTTGGTAAATGATTAAAGCTGAATCGCCGAAGACTTTCAACTGCTTTATACCAAGTTCAAGTGCCATTTACAATCCACCAGCACATGCCTCGTATTCTGCAATATTATTCGTACATTCAAATTTCAGTGTTACGACCACCGGGTACTGCTTGCCATTTGGTGAGATTACCACTGCTCCTATACCATTGCCATGCATATTGACTGCTCCATCAAAATACATTTTCCACACATCTTTCTGTTCTTCATCTTCCTTGAGGGACATTATCTCTCCATCTGGGAACTCAGAATTGACAGGCCATCCATCCTCAAGAGGATTCTCTGCTAAATGGTCAGCAATCACACTTCCTTTGATGGACTTTTGAGTCACATATTTGATGTCAAATTCTGACAATATCACTTGCCACTTTGAAACTCTTAAGGAGATATGAGGACTTTCGAAGATATACTTCAAAGGATCCATTCGAGAAATTAGCCAAGTGGTGTGATATAACATGTACTGTCTGAGTTTTCTGGAAGTCCATACTAGTGCACAACAAGTCTTCTCGATTGCCATATAACGAGCCACACGGGCGTTAAATTTCTTACTCAGATAGTAAATTGCCCGCTCCTTCCTGCCAGATTCATCTTGTTGTCCCAGCATTGCACCCATTGAGGTTGGCAGTATGATGAGATAGAGTAACAATGGACGACCTTGGGTAGGTGGTACCAACACTGGGGGATTCAGTAGATATGCCTTTATCTTATCAAAGGCTTCTTGACAGTCATCATCCCATCTTCCTGGATTATTCTTCCTGAGGAGTTTGAAGATTGGTTTGCATGTGCTAGTCAGATTTGCAATGAAGTGCGAAATATAGTTCAATCTTCCAAGAAAACCCCTTACTTCTCGCTCGTTCTTAGGTTCTAGCATGTCATGTATTGCTTCTACCTTGTTAGGGTCCACCTTTATCCCTTCCCTAGTGACAACAAAGCCAAGTAAATTCCCAGCGGATGCACCAAAAGTACATTTTGCAGGGTTGAGGCGCAACTTGTAATTTCTTAGCCGCTCGAACAACTTTCTCAAAACTGCCACATGGCTTTCTCCTTCCTTGGACTTAGCCACTATATCATCAACATACACCTCTACCTCCTTATGCATCATATCATGGAACAATGCTACCATAGCACGTTGGTAAGTGGCCCCAGCATTCTTTAATCCAAAAGGCATCACTTTGTAACAAAAAGTTCCCCAAGGAGTGATAAAAGTTGTCTTTTCTTTATCGTTATCATCCATGAGGATCTGATTGTACCCAGAATACCCGTCCATGAAAGAAAACCTGTGACTTCTGGCTGTGCTGTCTACAAGGACATCAATATGAGGTAGAGGGAAATCATCCTTTGGACTGGCTTTATTCAGGTCTCGGTAGTCCACGTACATTCTGACCCTTCCATCCTTCTTTGGTACTGGAACAATATTAGCTACCCATTCCGGGTGTCTAGCTACTTCCAGAAAGCCAGCTTCTAACTGCTTGGTCACTTCTTCCTTGATCTTCAGCGACATCTCAGGATGCATCCTCCTTAACTTTTGCTTTTTTGGAGCCACGTCTGGGTATAAGGGAATTTTATGCGATGCTATCTCAGGATCTAAACCTGGCATATCTCTGTAGGACCATGCAAAAACATCCAGATACTCTTTGAATAGTGCGACCATTTCTTCACGCTCTGGGTTATCCACTATTTTCAACTCCTTTTTGTCTTCTTCGGTTCCCATATTGATCGCTTCTGCAACCTCATCATTCGAGCTAATCCCTTCTTCTGACCTTTTCACTACTTTTATGAATTCTTCAATGTCTTCTTCTTCCTCATCGGATTCAAGGTTGTATTCATCAGCGGCCGCGAGGGAATCAATAAACGAGTTTTCAAAGTTCTTTTCCCGAGGTAAATCTTTAGTGGAAGAAGTATTCCCGAAGGGAAATGTCGAGAATAGGAGAAGTATAGGCAAGAGTCTTATTTATGACAGAAAAGCTTGAACCAAATAAATAAATGAAAGAGAGAGAAAAGAAACGATGGAATCAAAAGGAAAACACCAGACAAACTGTTACATTTTCATTCATGCCTCAAAGAAAATAAACATCAGTTCATAATTAGTACGATAAGATAATTACTTCATGGAAATAACATCAACAAATGATTCAGACCGCCAATTATTGAGAACTTCATTGCTAGCATGGCTTAAGTTTCTTCCTTCCTTAGGTATGCGGGTAGCCATCCAGGTCCGAGATCTGGTATTGTGAACTCGAGTTTGATTGGTGTCACCTTTCCTAGGTCGCGCAATGGTTCCCGAATCCTCAGAAGGATGTGACTCTGTAAAGCATCCTAGAATCTCATTAGTAAACCCAAAATTTTTGTGTGTGTGCATGTATGCATGTGCAAGTTAACATCCTTTGTTCGATCGTAAAGGTACTCTTAGGAAGACTATCGTATACACCTATAGCAAGAAAACACATCCTGCAATCAAACCTAGTGGTATGGTTCTCTCTAGCTTGAATGCAGTTGGTGTCTGGTCCAAGGGAGAATCTACTCCTCAATAGACCACACCCGTACTAGCAATGTCCTTATTTTTTACACAGAAAACACGTCGTTTCAGGGTAAAAATATAGTTGATGATGTATCTAAGGGAGAGTGCACTTCTCGATAGATATCATTTAAAAAACGTTCGGTAAACATGGATGAAAACTTCCATTTCATTATAAATATTTTGATACCAATCATGAGTCTTTGATCAAAATAACATAAGTACATTGATGGTTTCCATCTTTCTCCGAGGTCTACAAAGTTCTATGTTAAGAGTCTCATCTTCTTTTTCCTGAACCCTCTGGCAAGTTTCCCTAAATGATTGAAGAATTCGGTCAACTTCGGTGGTAGCTGAAGGAAATGGTTCATACGAATGTGGACGGATGCCTCTTCAAATCACTCCACCAGCTGGGAAATGTGATATTGGAGCTTATCCATCATGTCCTCGTATTTTCTTTTCCATGCTTCCTTTTCATTCATTACATCCTTCACCACCAATTTCCATCCTTTTACCCATTCTGTATGACGTTGAGCTTCAACTCTTTCAGAGTCTTCTATGTTGGTCTTGAGCCAATTTTCTCTCATGCTGGCTTCTGTTAGTAGCTCGCGATACTTGGCTGCTTCGTTCCACCCTCGATCAGAGTATACTTCTGTTTAGGCCAAGGATTCTTGCAAGGATTCAACTCTCTCTTCTAGTATATCTATTGTTTCAACGTGAACCCCTACATTTGTCTCGAGGTCTTTTTTCTTCTTTTGAAGTTTGACAAGCATCTTCTCTTGACATCCTATTTTTGCTAGCAGCTCCTGAATTTCTGCTTCTTTGTCTTTTCTTTCCCTTTTTGTGCGACTCGGGGCTTCGTGGGCATTGGCGCATTCGTCCTTCAAGTGTTCAATCTGTAAACTCAGCTTCTGTACTTGTCTTCGGAGCGTGATAATAGTTACTTCAGCAGCTTGGTCCTTCTCATAAAAAATCCTCATCTGAGCTTTCAAAACTTCGATTTCTTCCAACATTTGATCTTTGGTAAGAGGATTATTTTCCTTTTGGGGAAGGGATGCAGGTCTTGGAGGGAAACCTCTTCTTGCTTCTCTCCATGCTTCATATCTTTTTGTGTGAGCTATGATTCGCCTTCCTAATTCCTCCGATCCTTTTATATGAAGATCATTCCATGCTGACCTTACTGCTATCGTTTGAATCTTGATGCTTTCACTTTCTTGGTATAGGAAGAATATCCCATCGAGCAGCTCTTCGGGGGGTTCATCCTGTGTCCACTTGAGTTGACGCATTACCAAAGCTGGTGAGTATGATACACAACCTCCGGGACCCATTAATGGAACATTTGAAAAACTTCCACAGCTGAATACAACTGAATCTCCATTATACCATGGACACATCCAACTAAATGACCGCGGGTCGATCTGATCAAATTCTTGTTTCCACTCATATAGCTTACGTGGCTTTAGTTGCATACGAGTGAATCCTTTCAGCGGGTCATCTGTTATATCAATTTTATCACAAGCGTACAAGTGAGTCATGATCCAAACATAAAATATTGATGCACAACATCACAGTTTCCCTTATTGATTCTGATGACAAACCTGTAGGGAGAGGAAAGTTTCAGCTAAGATAGCAGGGACCGGGTTCACACCATATTCTTCGACCCTATAGAAAACATCTATGGCTGGCTGATTAATCAGATCTGATACAAAAGGAAAGAGCACCAACCCATACATCATGAGGGCTAGTACTTTGTTGAAAGTAACCCATCGTTGTTGCTGGCTGACTTGTTGAGATACACTTCCAAAAATCGCCTCTTCAACCCTTTGGTGGTTCCCTTTTTCTGTTTTCTCTATCTTCCTAGATTAAGCTCCAATTGACTGGCTATCTTCCGATTTGTTACATGTTGGCCATAATACATGTAGAAGCGAGTCCTCTTTTTAATTGGCAGTCTTAGCATATAAGCATACTCTTCCATGGTCGGAGTGATGTCTAAGTTAGGCAATTCAAAACACCTCAAAGTTGAGTTCCAATATTGGGCCAATGCACTCAGATCGGGAGCTTCCACTGGAACATGCAATAGGTCCAATATTCTACCATACTTGCTGACAAAGTTTGAGCGTGCTTCTTCTGACATTTGCTGGCTGAGTTCACATAATCTCTTCACGTCATTAAGTGTCACATCGATCTTGATACTTTTCTTGGAACAAATCTCGTTTCTAGTACTCTTCTCTGAGCCAATCTTTTCCATTTTCTTGCTATAAGGTGAATACCAAAATCTTCCAACAAAGAGACACAACAAAAAATGAGTATAGCGAAGTAAATATATCCTGCATGATTCATGTTGCATGGGACCCAATGGGGTTGAAAACCCTGATGGGTATGCATCACCTTCATCATGACATAGCGCCTATTAGATGTGCAATAATATTCGAATATGTCATTCAGGTTTGAGGCAGCAATGTGGCGCCCTTAGTTTTGTGAGTATTCACAATGAACATGCATGACAATTTATGCTTATGATGATAGAGAGAGGAAAGAGAAGTACACCCCCTTTGTCCTAAACCAGGTAAAACATAAGGATGGGCACAACCTAAGGTTAGGACTCTAAACAGGTTGGCTACTAGGTCTGCTCTATTAGTGAAAGTTGGGACGGGTCTAGACCTCTAAAAGTCATGGTCCCCAGATTGCCCTCATAAGGATATGATTCATGAATCTAGCCACAGGTAAGAATAAACCCTCTCAATATGACTATTCCATGATCTCATGTACAATCTGAGTGGTGAACTGACGAGTATCAGGGAGATACGAGACCTCTTCAATAACAATATCAGAGCACTGCCTAATCCTTGGGTTTTTGAGCAAGCTCGGGTATAGAGCTAAGTGTGTGCAGTATGTGATAGTGATGTGTGTGAAGGGGGCATACAAACCTGTAACACTTAAAAGTAAAAAATAAAAAGAGAAGACAAGAAAAACCTGCAAAACACAAAATAGGTATATATAAAGTTGTTATAAGTCCTCTACCCTACTATTAAAACATAGGAAAAAAGAAAAGAAAGGAGGAAGAAACAAAAACATTGTTAGTGAAACATATATAACGATAACGTGGGTTAAAATGTACGTATAACTAAATATTCTCATTTAAATAAGAGGAAGAACCCAACCAAAAGGACAATCCAAACAAACATCACTAAAAATAAAAACATTTTTTAGTTTTGTCATTTAATTATTGTAAGGAAAAAAACAGCAAGATACGGCCTTAAAAGGTAAAACAAATAAGCTACAAGTTACTAAAAATTTGCAAAACCAATTTTTATGGGCTTGACTCTCTTAAACATCCCCAGTGGAGTGTTGACGGATCTGAGCAAGTATACCCAGTCGTGCAAGTAATACGGTGGTGAGACCGTTTATCGTTCCCACGAGGAAAAGCTAACAAAAATCCAATAAAGTATGCCTAATCTATATGAGAAATGCATGCAAAAGTGTACAGGAAACATGATGTAAAATCACACTATCAAATCACCCCAAGCTTATTCAATTGCTTGTCCTCAAGCAATCACTAAGGCCAGAAGATCAAACTACTCAAAGCAGTGGATAGTGAACCAAGAACCCGAGTAAATACTAATCCAAGTAATAGGCATTTCAAACAATTTTGTAAGAGACAATCAATTCAAGTCCAATTAGAGGCTTAGGTTCCTTAGACTCATATTCTCCTGATTTGGGCACTCTTTCTCACCTGAAGATCACCCCAAGCTTGTTCATTTGCTTGGCTCTCTTTTCTCCCTCACTCAAGTGTTAGGGATATATGACAATTCGCTCTATTTTCCTCAAGGAATGACATCTACCATAGGCTTGACTATCAACCAAATCTCTACTTTATTAATGAAAACAATTTAGAATCAAGAGGTCTTTTACTTGGTTGTAACGGGGCCATGAGATTTATTGTTAGGTGGGGCAATCAAGAAAGGGACATTTCAAAAGGCTACACAAAACATTAAGCATTGCAAATCATGACACCTTCTAAAATACCCTTTTGGGTTTCGATTCACTTTCGCCACCTTTCTTTCTTTTCATTTTATTTCTCAATTCTTTTTGTTATCCCCTTCTCTATGTATTTTTCTTTTTCTTTTGTTTGGAGAAGGGGAGATTTTTCAACTCAAGAGAAATAATTTTCTGATTCTTTCATCCCAAACTTTTTTTCAACTACCTTTTTCACCCTTTTTGTAATACTTTAGAAGGTATCCTATCCAGCATATTCATCAAAACATTTCAAGGTACCAAGAAAAGTATTTTTTTTCTTTTGTAGGCTCAAAATTGGGCAACTAAGGGGTAGCATTTAGTCATTCAAAGCTCAGAAGGCCAGAAAAATACCTAGTGCCTCAATCATTTTCAAAAATGTTTTAAAAAATTTTTAAGCTTCAAAATGGTTTCCAGTCAAGTTCTAGAGAATACAAACCAAGAGGAATAACACTCTAACACAAAGAATGGGGTAAAACTTAGTGAGTACCCCTTTGGCTCAAAATTCTCACATTTTAGTAGTTCAGGAATCAATGAGAAACACAAATCTATGGAACCATATGCTAATTATCAACTATCAACCATTATCTCAAGCAATTTTCATTTGTAGCCTTATCACAAGAATAACAAGATTGGGTTTAAGGATTCACTATCTCAAATTATTTGGCACTTAGTTCTCACAATTGGATGCAAATTTCAGGCAAGGGGCAATCTAATCATGTGAACATGCAAAGCTATCATGCAAAACTATATGAATGCAACATGAACAAATGCAAAAAAATACCCCTACCCCAAGCTTAAGAATTTACATTGTCCCCAATGTAAACAATCAAGATGGAGAGGGGAAAGAAAGATTGGAACGACTTACCGAGGCTGCGACGAGTGTTGACTTTGCTTTTTCTTGTCTTCTTGCTCTTCCCTCCTTCTTTCTTACCCTGAAAACACTTAACAAACCTATCAATCTATGATATTTTCCTCTTGAGCTTCTCAAATTATTCAAGAGGGAAAAATCAAAAACAAAAACTAACACGAAAATGAAAATAACTAAAGAGAAGGGTTAAGAAAAGTTGGGTTGCCTCCCAATAAGCGCTTCTTTAACATCACTAGGTTGACGGGTATATGACTTCAAGGATCATGAAGGCGCACAGCTGAGATCAATCTCTCGATGTCACCACCCAAGTAGGCCTTAAGTCTTTGGCCATTGACTTTGAAGGTCCTTTTTGAAATAGGATCCTCCACTTCCACAGCTCCATGAGGTGAGACTTCCTTGACAATGAACGGTCCCGACCACTTAGACTTCAACTTGCCCAGAAACAATCTCAGCCGGGAATTGAATAGTAAAACTTGTTGTCCCGGCTGAAATGTTTTCATCACGATCTTCTTGTCGTGGTAGGTCTTGACTCTCTGCTTGTAAATGGCTGCATTCTCATATGCATTAAGGCGCATCTCCTCTAACTCATGCAGCTGATTCACTCTTTTCTTACCCACCAGAGTGGCGTCAAAATTCAAGAACTTCAACGCCCAAAAAGCTCGATGCTCCAACTCTACGGGAAGATGACATGCCCGTCCATAGACCATTTGAAACGGGGATAACCCCACAGAAGTTTTCAGTGCAGTCCGGTAGGCCCACAAGGCATCGTCAAGCTTCTTGGCCCAATCTTTCCTTGAAGTGGCCACAGTCTTTTCCAAAATTCTCTTAATCTCCCTATTGGAGACCTCCGCTTGTCCATTTGTTTACAGATGATTTGGGGATGCCACCTTATGCCTCACATCATACTTTGCCAGAACATTTCCCAGTTGTGAGTTGCAGAAGTGGGATCCTCCATCACTTATAAGAACCCTTGGTACACCGAACCGGGAAAAGATATTCTTCTTGATGAATTTGATCACTGTTTGGGCATCATTCTTCTGTGTTGCAATTGCCTCCACCCATTTGGAAACATAGTCCACCGCCACCAAGATATATTGATTGGAGAATGAAGGTGGAAGTGGACCCATAAAATCAATGCCCCAACAGTCAAATACTTTTATCTCCAATATACTCTGCAGTGGCATCTTATCTCTTTTGGAGATATTCCCGGTCCTTTGGCACTTGTCACAGCTCCTCACATGATTGAAAGAGTCCTTGAAGATTGAGGGCCAAAAGAAACCAGATTGGAGGACCTTAGCAGCTGTCCTATCCCCATTGTAATGTCCACCATATGGGGAGTTATGGCAATGCCACAAAATCTTCCTTGCTTCCTCTTGACTAACACACCTCCTCCATAAGCCATCCGACCCAACCTTGAACAGAAATGGATCGTCCCACATGAAATGGTTGGCATCCCGGAAGAACTTTCTTCTTTATTGCCAATTGAGGTGCTCTGGAATAATGTTGGCTACCTTAAAGTTTGCCATGTCGGCAAACCATGGTCTTTCATGTACTAGAAATAAGGCCTCATCCGGGAACTCATCCCGAATGTCCTTCTCTTTAGCAGCCACTTCTTCATTCACAAGCCGAGATAAATGGTCAGCCACTACATTCTCACTGCCCTTTTTGTCCTTGATGACTAAGTCGAATTCCTGCAACAATAGAATCCACCTTATGAGGCGTGGTTTAGAATCCAATTTAGTCAACAAATATTTGATTGCAGCATGATCAGTAAAAACAGTGACTTGTGACCCAATCAAGTAGGAACGAAACTTTTCCAAAGTAAACACTATGGCTAGCAACTCTTTTTCAGTTGTTGCATAGTTTATTTGGTTCTCATTGAGGACCTTGCTAGCATAGTGAATGGCATGGAAAAACTTGTCCCTTTGCTGCCCCAAAACTGCCCCAACTGCGTAGTCACTGGCATCACACATTAATTCAAATGGTGACTCCCAGTTGGGTGCAACAAAAATGGGAGCAGTGATCAACCTGTCTTTCAAAATTTGAAAAGAGTTAAGACAAGCATTATCAAACAAAAATGGGGTGTCCTTATTCAAAATGCTACACAGTGGCTTGGCTATCTTTGAAAAGTCCTTGATGAACCACCGGTAAAAGCCTGCATGCCCAAGGAAACTCCTCACACCCTTGACATTCACTGGTGGAGGTAGTTTCTCAATCACATCAATCTTGGATTTGTCCACTTCGATCCCCTTAGCTGAAATTTTGTGCCCAAGCACAATGCCTTCCTGCGCCATAAAATGACACTTCTCCCAATTTAAGACTAAATTGGTGTCCATGCACCTCTTTAACACAGCAGCAAGGTTAGACAAACAGTTATCATAAGAGGAACCGAAAACAGAAAAATCATCCATGAAAACCTCAATATACTTTTCTACCATATCAGAAAAAATGGAAAGCATGCACCTTTGAAAAGTCGCAGGTGCATTGCAAAGACCGAATGGCATCTTCCGATAGGCAAAAACTCCAAACGGGCATGTGAAAACAGTTTTCTCTTGGTCTTCCGGGTTAACCTCAATTTGGTTATAACCCGAATAACCATCCAAGAAACAATAGTAAGCTTGCCCGGCCAACCTCTCCAACATATGGTCTATGAATGGAAGTGGAAAGTGATCCTTCCTAGTAGCTTGATTGAGCTTCCGGTAATCTATACACATCCTCCAACCGGTGGCCGTTCTAGTTGGAATCAACTCATTCTTCTCATTGTTCACGATGGTCATGCCACCCTTCTTTGGAACCACTTGTACCGGACTCACCCAAGCACTATCGGAAATCGGATATATCATTCCAGCTTCAAAGAGTTTCAGTACCTCCTTCTTCACCACTTCCTTCATTGTAGGATTGAGCCTCCTCTGCGGTTGGACCACCGGTTTAAATTCAGCCTCCATCATGATCTTGTGCATGCAAAACGTGGGGCTAATACCTTTGAAATCTGAGATGGACCATCCAATAGCTGTCTTATGCTCTCTAAGCACCCTTACAAGTTTCTCCTCCTCCAATTTGGACAATTCATTGCTCACTATGACAGGGTTTTCATCATTCACACCCAAGAACACATACTTCAAGTGGGGAGGTAGGGGCTTAAGCTCTAACTGAAGCTTCTCTTGGACTTCATCCTTCTTGAGCTCTTCCTTCACAGTGTTGACAGCAAGTTGCTTAGGTTGGGCTTCCAGATCACAAAAACACTCTTCTAATTCCTCCTCCTCTATCTCATCAAGATTTTCAATAGAATTCACAATTACCTTCTCAAGAGTAGAGGAGTGGTGTTGATGTGCACAGGCTTCCTTAGCCACTAAATCCACCATGTCCATGCGGAAACAGTTTTCTTCATCACTCGGGCGATGCATAGCTTCAAACACGTTGAAGGTAACCTCTTCATCTTGCACTCTGAGTCGAAGCTGGCCTTTTTGTACATCTATCAAAGCTCGACCAGTTGCTAGGAAAGGTCTCCCCAATATAAGTGGAACCTTTGCATCCTCCTCCATGTCTAATATCACAAAGTCTGCTGGGAAGATAAACCTGTCCACTTTAACCAAGACATCTTCTAAAATACCATAAGGACGCTTGATTGATCTATCGGCTAGCTGCAATGCCATCCTTGTTGGTTTTACCTCACTGTAACAGCCTGATTTTTCATTATACTGTTAAATCAATTAAAATATAAGTAATTATGTTTTAATATGAAAGTAGAAAATATTTTGTTTAATAAAATAAAATCATATTCCTAATCCACATTATCATATGAAGTCACAGTAAAATTTTCGGTTGAAAATTCAGGCGACGAAATCGGTTCTGCGTTTTCACTTGCAAAGTATAAGTTTATGAGCGAGAAAACCTAATTTTGACCCGTGAACGAGACGGTTAATGTTTTTATCATGTTTCCTTCAACTTTGGTTACTTTGAAAATTTTCGTTCAAAAATAAAATAAAATAAAATATTTTATTCGGGTGAAACCTTCAGAAAATACGATCGGATGTGCAACCGGTTACGTATTTAAACAGTTAAAGGAACCCTAAAGGATGAGGGAATGATTGATGGGATGCCAAATTAAATGCTTATGACATACTTTAAATGCTTATGACACACTTTAAAGTAATCATGATTACCCTTTTCAAATTATAATCTATTTTATTCCAAAAACCCATTAAACCTTCCTTAAATGATCCAAACAATGCCTTAAACCAAAACTTCCTCTCCAAGCCTTGCTTCCTCTTCTCAAAACCGTGCACCCTCCCCCTTTCCTCTATAAATACCACTCTTCATCTTCACTTCATCACTTTCCTTTCTCCTACTCCATTAAAACTCTTAAGCTTTCATATTTTCTTAACTTCAAGCTTCCAAAGCTTTAGTTTTTCTTCTTCTTTTCACTAAGTGTTCTTCATAAAAGTTGTTCCTCTTGCTTAGGGTAATACTCTCATGTATTCTTTTCTTTAAAAACTTCATCTTTTTCTAAAGTTTCTTCTTTATGTCATATATGAGCTTTTATCTTCAAAAATCTCTCAAAAATGGTAGAAAACTCCTTTTGAGTTGAAACCAATTTCTATGGTCTTGTATTTACTTGTAGTTTAACATACTAAAAGTTTGTGTAAAACAAAGTTTCCTAACCTCTACTTTCTAATGAGGCCGAAACCATGCATATGGTTTAGATGGATCTTGTTTCAACTTTTACAAGTATGAGTTTGTATTTAAAGATTTGTTTTCCAAAATGATCATGGACCAAGGCTCCTTTATGTTAAAGGATGCTATGTCTAAAGTGATTGGAAAGTTTAAAGATTTGTTTCCCAAAATGATCATGGACCAAGGCTCCTTTATGTTAAAGGATGCTATGTCTAAAGTGATTGGAAAGTTTAAAGATTTTTACTCTACTTTTATGTCATTTACTTTTATGCCATTTATATTTATGTCATTTACTTTATGTCATTTACATTATGTCATTTACTTTTATGCCACTTATATTTATGTCATTTACATTATGTCATTTACTTTTATGCCATTTATATTTATGTCATTTACTTTATGTCATTTACATTATGTCATTTACTTTTATGCCATTTATATTTATGTCATTTACATTATGTCATTTACTTTTATGCCATTTATATTTATGTCATTTACATTTTGTCATTTACTTTATGTCATTTATGATTCATTTACTTATGTCATTATACCTTAATTACTTATAAACCTATGTTGTTCTTACCTTATGTGCTTATGAGCTTTGTTATTTAAAGTCCTATGTTGCTTTCAAGATGATCATAGACTTGAGCTCCATAAGTTATTGGATGCTAAAAGGTCTAAGAGATTGGAAGAATTTAAAGATTTTTATCATAGAAACCCAAGGATGGCCGAATCTTAAAGGTTATGGACCTAGGGTGTTTCGTTTTTCATTTTTCCAAAGTGATCATGGTTTTGAGCTCCTTACTATTAATGGATGCTAAACCAAAGAGATTGGAAAGTTTAAATGTTCCTAGCCTATCTTATTGGTCAAGGCCGAATCTCCATCAAGTGTAACTTGGTGGGATTTTTGTTCAAACTTTGTTTAAAGTAATCATGTTTTAAACTCCTAGCACTTAAGGATCATAAATCCAAGAGTCGCATAAATTTCCGAAACCCCTAATCCTAATCCTAGTTTATTGTATGAACCGAACCTGTACTTTGTGGTTAGTGTTCTTTGATTGAGTTTTAACTCATGATTTCATGTTTTGTAACCTTAGACTTCCATCTCGGAGGAAACGAGGAGCTTCGAGTTCGAGAGTTCGGTGATAACCCAGGTAGGGGAAAGAATCAACCTATCGTCGGAATCGATAAGTAGTAAATTATGTAGTAATTATGTAGGGCGACCTAAACCCTACTAGAAGTCGAATAATCGACAAGACCAGAATCGCTTTAAATTACTTTTATAAAACATCCATGGTGATTCGGGGATTGTAGGTTGATCGATATTAGGTTGATGTTTATACCGTTGATGGTTGATTTGAGTTTTATTACCTTTATTGAACTGATTTAGTGCTATGTTGATGTTTTGAAATATATTTGATTGACTTGATGTTATGCATGATCTGTGTGGTATTTACTTTATGCTTAGTGGATTAAGCGAAGATATATATGTGGTCTAAGAGATGAGTTGTTTTTGGACGTGAGGATCATGATGATTTTTAGAGATGCCTAACCTACATGAAATATGTTAAAGAGGTGTTGTGACATAGATCATGTGTTGAGGTCTTGATGAGAGGTTAAGGCACTAGGTTATGACCATAGGAGTCCGTGAGGTTCATAAGTTGTGTTGTTTCTATAACCGTATGTGGGACACATACAAGACCAAGTCCTTGTGGGACCGTCCAAAAGGTAAACTTAACTTGTGCAGCTACGAGTGTCATTGCTTTGCATGAGCACCTCTCGGGAGTGGACGAGGTGTGCACCGGGATCATCGTGCAGCTGTAGTGTCACGCTTTGCGTGAGCGTTCTTACCATGGTGAAAGTGTGCACCGGGATAATCGTGCAGCTATAGTGTCATTGCTTTGCATGAGCACCCACGGTCCGGGGTGTGCACGGGTTTATTGTGCAGCTATAGTGTCATTGCTTTGCATGAGCATTCTCACCATGACCAAGGATGTGCACCGGGAATGGGGACGTGTCGCTTGGACTATTGACCGATAACCATAACTATGATGAGGAAACCATAGCCATGTTCGATGATCGAGTGTTAGTTGTAGGAGTGAGGGTAGGATGAATATAAGAATTCTATGGAAGATGGATGATTGATTGATGTTGTGTCTGTGATAATTATTGTATAGTTTACTATGACTCTTTTCCGCTTTTGATGATAGAACTATTTCTTATCCCCTGTATATTTCTCGTATGTTGTATTTTGTCTCCTTGTGGAACCATACGAGAAGACCCCGTGGATGAACATAACCAGGAGGAGTTGGATGGAACTCCCTACGAACCGAATGCCGGAGGACGAGTTGTGACCCATGGTGATTAGGGTCTAGTTAGTTATGGCCAGTGCGTCTATGTCGTGAAGCTTTATCTTTCCGCTTATGTTTTGTATAACTATGCACCAGTTCGGGATCCTATTGATGGGATGCCCTGAAAACAGTGTTTGGATAACTCTGATGCTTTAAGTATATGTAATATATTTATGTTTGCATATTCTGTTCTATATGAATCTATTTGCTTAAGAAATTAAGTTTCAATTTTTACGTAATTTTCACGTTAAGCGTGCGATTAAGTAATTAAATAATGAGGTTTTAAACTAAATGTCACAAAGGGGCACATCGGGGTGTCTCACTCACCACCTCCAAGCTTATTCAAACTTGAAAGCGGCATCAAGTTGATACTCGCTCCCAAGTCACATAAGGCCTTTCCAATAGCAACACTCCCAATAGTGCAAGGAATTGTAAAACTACCAGGATCTTTTAGCTTTGGAGGTAGCTTCCTTTGGAGTATCGCACTGCACTCTTCAGTCAAGGCAACAATCTCGCCTTTTTTAAACTTTCTTTTCTTTGTGAGAAACTCCTTCATGAATTTTGCATAAGTGGGCATTTGCTCTAGTGCTTCAGCAAAAGGTATGTTGATCTGTAACCGCTTGAAGATGTCAAGGAACTTGGCAAACTGTTCTTCTTTCTCCTTTTTCTTGCTCAAATGAGGATAGGGCAACTTCACATAAGAGGGGATCACTTGAGGCTTGTCTCCATCTTTCAAAATTTGACTTTTAGTTCTCCTCAAGATTGAATTCTCATCCACTAGCTTCTCCCTCTTGTCTTGTTCACTGGATTTTTCTTCTTCCTCAACTACAACATCTTTGCCTCTTTCTTCATTCAACTCAGTCTTTTCAGCATTCATTTCTATTCCTTCAGCATCTCTCTGACTTTTCACCAAAGGCTCACCACCCTCTTGCTCTAGACTTTTACCACTCCTCAAAACAATAGCCTTGCAATGCTCTTTTAGGATTTGTCCGAGTGTTACCCGAAAACTGCTGCTGGATTGTTACGCTAGTTGCTTTGCAATCTGCCCAACCTGAACCTCCAAATTCTTTATGGATGCATCGGTGTTCTTCTGGTTCGACATGGACATCTGCATGAATTGATTGAGAGTGTTTTCCAGGATAAAAGTCCGATCTTGAGGTGGTGGTGTGGGTTGAGGCTTGCTTGTTTGTCCGGCATCTTGCTTCCAACCAAAATTTGGTTGATTCCTCCACCCCTGATTGTAGTTGTTAGGGAATTGGTTGTTGCCTGGCCGCCCATAGTTCCCCATATAATTAGCTTCCTCATGGGAACTAGGTGGCGCCTCATATCTTCCATTGTCATGATCTCCTCCACAAAAATCACATCTCATTACTTGTTGAGGTGGCATGGTTGTCCCTTGTACAGTTTGGAGTTGTTGGGGGAGTTGAGCTAGTTGCTGGGTGATGGACTCAAGTTGCTGTGTCATAATTTTATTCTGAGCCAAAAGTGCAGTTTGGGAATCTAACTCCAACACTCCCCTTTTTGATGTGGGACCCCGATCATGATGCATCAAATAATCATTAGATGCCATAGCCTCTATCAAAATCTGGGCTTCCTCTGCTGTCTTTGTGTTCATGGATCCTCCAGCTGAGGCATCCGACATATACCTGGTTGACGGCCTCAGTCCATTGCAGAATGTTTGCATCTGAGTAAGATCATCAAACCCATGATTTGGACATCTTTGGAGTAAACCCTTGAACTTGTCCCATGTGTCATGAAGAGTCTCACCTTCTTGTCGGGAAAAACTTATGATATCACCCCTTGTCTTCACAAATCTTGAGGTGGGGAAGAATCTTGCCAGAAATTTTGCCTCTAAGTCCTCCCAAGTAGTTAAACTCCCCCTTGGTTGTGATTGGAGCCAAGACTTGGCTCTATCTCTTAGAGAGAAAGGGAACAACCTCAGGCGAATTGCATCATCGGATGCACCATTTATCTTCACCACGTCACACAACTCCAGGAAGTTGGACACATGACTATTAGGATCTTCTTTCTCCAACCCATCAAACTGATTCTGTGAAACCATATTGATGAGAGTTGGCTTGATTTCAAAATTGTTGCAGTTCACTGGAGGCCTCACTATGCTAGTGACATGCCGGTTGACATTTGTATTGGCATAGTCACCAAGTGTCCTCCGTGGTGGATCACTTTCACCATTGCCTGCCATCCTGAGTCTTTCTAACAAATTCTGCTGCCTTACTTGTCTCCGATTCTCCCTAGCTGTTCTTTCAATTTCTGGATCGTAAAGGAATTGGTCATCTGGGATAGTACCTCGCATACACAAACAGGCTAGCAACAAGAGTGTTAGCAATAAATGTCAGCACACAAACAGCAAACACACCAGAAAAAATGACAGAAAAAACAGAACAGAAAATTATAACAGAATTTTTTTTTGCTTAAATTAGTAACCGAAATGGTTATTCTAATATTGAGACGCAGTCCCCGGCAACAGCGCCAAAAACTTGTTGACGGATCTGAGCAAGTATACCCAGTCGTGCAAGTAATATGGTGGTGAGACCGTTTATTGTTCCCACGAGGACTGATACAAGTACTAGCACTTACCGAATCAATTATTATCTAAGCGGATTTTTTTGGATTGAAGGAAGTTCTATACTAACAAAAGCTAAAACTAACAAAACAAAAAGAAGAAGTTCTTTGAGGAATTTTGTCAAACAGTTGAAGTGCAGAAAAATGGGTTTTCAAATATGATAAAAGGAGCTGGGGTTAGGCTTCACTAAACTTCATCCTCATGCAATGAAACGACTAACAAACAGTTTCTACTTCAATTATGACAATCAATCCACTAAATTACTCAAGCCCTGATCCCTCGGATGACAAGAGCCTAAATCCACTAATAGACCCTAATTCCTTAGGTGGCCTAGATTAGTGAATTTGCATTAAGATTAGGGATTACACAATTGCTAATAAACCTAGTTCCATTCCTAGATACAAGGCTTACTAGGTGATTAATCTCAATTCCGGTTTTAACACGAATTTTCCAATTGCATATCAAAACACTAAACAAGTCATGGGGGTGCTAGCCACGACAAGCATTAAGCACAGAAATCAATCACTCAATAACAAAGCAAAAACTGTATTGCAAGATTAAATCAAATACATAAGAATTCAGAAATAGCTACCCTAACCCCAACAATGGAGGTTTAGCTACTCATGTTCATAGCCACAACCAAAGAAATATAGATGAAGGAGAGAAGGGATTCCATGGGGGCAATCCTCCAGCAGCTACCTCTGATTCAAAGAGCCTTTAGGGTTTCCAAAACTCGTAGCCTCCAAGGTCTCCAAGCTCCTTTTCCATTATGCCCTAAAACAGATTATAACAGGGGTTCTGGGCTTCGCGCACTCACGGGGCGAGACGTAGCTCGCGAGGCGAATCTTAAAATCTGGTCTTCAGAGATTGGATCTCTCGCGAGGCGAGACCGAAAGAGAGATATTTCTGGCACAGTCAGGCCTTCAAGCTCGTGAGGCGAGATGGGGATTCGCGAGGCGAGACAGAAAGGCTGACTGTTGCTGTTCAGCTGGTCTTCAGGCTCGCGTGGCGAGATCCAGTCTCGCGAGGCGAAGCTTCAGAATTCTGCTTGGCTTAATTTCTTCACTTTTCCAGCTTTATTCCATCCAGGCTCCATCAAGGCTAATTTCTGTGCATTTTTCCTTAAATTCCTGCAAAACAACACCAAGAAACCGCTTCACCTGTTCCAAGAGAAAAGCTAACAAAAATACAATAAAGTATGCCTAATCTATATGAGAAATGCATGCAAAAGTGTACAGGAAACATGATGTAAAATCACACTATCATGGAGTCGCCATCTGTAGCGACCAAGGAAAAACTGGTTTCTCCTTTTAGAGAAAAAAAAATGGAGTCTCCACCAACTTTATTTAGTTTTAGGGAAGTTGGAAAACCTTTCAAGAAGAAACTTCGGGTTCGGGAGTCGATTATGTCTAAGGAAGGCATGGAGACTTAACCCCACGGCACCCTAGAACATCCATAAAATGGTTACCCAAAATTAGTTGTATAAATTATTAATAACTTTGAAAATATTTGTTTTACCCAAGAATTGTCTTTTAAGAAAGAAGCGTCTTTAGTTGTGAAGTTTTTGATTGAACCTATGTGAGGTTGAACATGGCACGTAAGTCAACATAGCAACCTCAAAATCTGAAGGGTTGAACATGACACTTGTCATAGGGCAACCCAAGAAATAAGATTGTTTTAATCAAGTAATCATCCTCTATTTTTATGTTAAAATAAATGATTTTACCTCTTAAAAATGGGACAGAAATGAAGCGTAGGAATGAAACTTTTTACTAACTTATTCAGTAAATAGAGGCACAGAAAAACAAGAATATCAAGAGGAACTTATGAATAATATTAACAAGGATAACAAGAATTACCAAATGAGAGCAGAATAACAATGACTTTGTTTCCTCCCAGTGGTAAGATTTCAAGATCAAAACCTTTACATTTCAATCTCACTGACTCTTTTGACTCTTCCTTCTTAACCACTCTGATAATAAAGAAGAGAAACAAAAAAAACTCAGATCTCTAATCTCTTTTCTTTACAAAGAAAATGTTAGATAAAATCTCTCTCTTCTTCCTCTGTCTTTGTATCTTTCCTCTTTATCTCCTCTCTGATTTTTCGTTCTCCCTCTAAAGGAAATCTTAACTCTCCTCAAGAAATCCTATTTTTTCCTCCTCCTTCTTCTGTTCCCGCCCCCCTTTTATAGATGGAGGAGAGGGTTTCATGCTTCTTCTTACCCAGTGGCTTCAAGGTTGGTCTTCACGAAGTCTAGGGCTTGGGTGGTTTTGAGCGGAAGTAGCGTGTGTCCAGATGGGGGCGACGTGAGCAGCAGAAAGGAGGTGATTTGATGTGAAGGTTACGTGTTTGAGGAGAGAAGGAGATGGGGGGTTTTGTCTGATGTGTAAGACGGGTCTTTTGGGGTTAGGAGTAGGGTTGCCCGGTTAAAATGAGGGAGGAGATGAGGAAGAAGAAGGACCAATGGGTAGAGGAGGAAAAGAGGTCTTGTCTGATGTGTAAAATAGGGTTTTTTAGGGCTAGGAGAAGTAACACAATCTCCTTTCCTTTTTTATTGATTGTCTTTTTCTCCTTCTTTTCTTCGTCCTTACTTCATTATCTTTTCCTTCTTCTTTCTTTATTCTTTAGCCTCCAGCCTGAAAACAAAATTGTAGTGGACGGAGTCCCTTCGTCCAACAGAAATTTAGATATGCAAAAGTAGATATACATTGGATAGACCTCCACGTCCATCAAGAGTTAAAACATGTAATGGACGGATCCTCCTCGTCCAATAGAAAATTAGATGTGTAATGGACTACCTACTCGTCCAACAGAAACTTAAATATGCAATGGAAGGAACCTCCTCATCCGACAGAAAATTAAATGCAATGGACGGTACCTCCTCGTCCAGCAGAAAATTAAATATGCAATGGACGGAACCTCCTCGTCCAACAGAGAATTAAATGCAATGGATTGGACGCGTTCAATGGCAAATGCATTGGAATGGACGGGACTACCCCGTCCAATCAGCAAGTGCAATGGACTGGACTGGACCTTGTCCAACAGCAAGTCCAATGCAATGGACGGGACCACCCTGTCCAACAGTAAGTCCAATATAATAGACGGGACCTCCCCGTCCAACAGTAAGTGCAATGTTATGGACGGGACCACCCCGTCCAACAAGTCCAATGCAATGGACGGGACCACCCCGTTCAACAGCAAGTCCAATGTAATGGACGAGACCAACTCGTCTAACGGCAAGTGCAATGGACTGGACTGCGTCCAACAGCAAGTCCAATGCAATGGACGGGACCTCCCCGTCCAACAGTAAGTGCAATGTTATGGACGAGACCGCCCCGTCCAACAAGTCCAATGCAATGGACGGGACTACCCCGTCCAACAGTAAGTCCAATGTAATGGACGGGACCAACCCGTCCAACAGCAAGTTCAATGAACTAGACTGCGTCCAATAGCAAGTCCAATGCAATGGACGGGACCACCCCGTCCAACAGCAAGTGCAATGGACTGGACTGGACCGCGTCCAACAGCAAGTCCAATGCAATGGACGGGACCTCCCCGTCCAATCAGTAAGTGCAATGTTATGGACGGGACCACCCCGTCCAAATAGTCCAATGCAATGGACGGGACCACCCCGTCCAACAGCAAGTGCAATGGACTGGACTGCGTCCAACAGCAAGTCCAATGCAATGGACGGGACCTCCCCGTCCAATCAGTAAGTGCAATGTTATGGACGGGACCACCCCGTCCAACAAGTCCAATGCAATGGACGGGACCACCCCATCCAACAGCAAGTGCAATGGACTGGACTGCGTCCAACAACAAGTCCAATGCAATGGACGGGACCACCGGCCCAACAAAGAAGTGCAATGTTATGGGCCAGGACCACCCCGTCCAACAAGTCCAATGCAATGGGCCGGGACCACCCGTCAACGGCAAGTCCAATGTAATGGGCGGGACCCCAAATCCATCAGCAAGTGCAATGGATTTGCGTCCAACAAACAAGTCAATGCAATGGGCGGGACCACCTCGTCCAACGGCAAGTGCAATGGATCGGGTGGACGCGTCCACAACAAAGAAGTCCAATGCAATGGACGGGACCTCCCCGTCCAACAACAAGTGCAATGGACTGGACTGCGTCCAACAGCCAGTCCAATGCAATGGACGGGACCACCCCGTCCAACAGCAAGTGCAATGGACTGGACTGGACCGCGTCCAACAGCAAGTCCAATGCAATGGACGGGACCACTCCGTCCAACAACAAATGTAATAGACTGGGCTGCCCTCTCCTTTCTTTATTATTTTCTTTTTTCTTCTTTCTCTCTTCACTATTATTATTAGTCTCCTTGAAGTATAAAAATCAGAATGAAGACGGACAAAAATAGGTGTTCACACCATACTTCTCTTACTCAATCATGATTATGTTCTTCAATTATTTTCATGATTCAATGCCTTGTTCATCATTTTCAATTCCTAGATCTAGAAAGTTTGAAATTCTCTAGAAAATCGTAGAAAAATCCTATGATCATGAAACCAATTTCTATGATCTTATAATCATCTATATATTCACAATATAAGAGAATGAATCAAACCAAAATTTTCTCCCCACTTTTCACTTCATGGCCGAAACCTTGCTTATTGGGTGGAGGAGATTTTGTTCATTTTCTTTAGCAAGTGAACTTGGTTTTCATCTTTCCATATCAAGTATATGTTGGATCCAAAGTGTTGTATCAAAATCAAATCTCTAGCCTATTTTGTGTGTCATAGCCGAAAACATGTCTTTGAGGGATTAGAATATTTTTGTTTCAATCTTTGTTGTTAATCACTAATCCTATATCTTAAGTATTAAGGACCATTAATCCAAGGACTTAAGAATTTTAGAAATTTTTAGTCACAAAATCCTATCATGGCCGAACATAGCATATAGAACATAGGTGGTTTTATGTGCTTTATAGTAATTGTTTGGTTGTGGTTGTTAAATGTTAAGTGATTTTGTGTTGTATGTGAAACCGGATCGGTGACAAAGTTCTAATCGGAATCAAAATCTTCGAGAGGTAGGGGGTTACCTGAGGGGTTTTTCTGATAGCTATATGCTATCAGTTTGTGGTTGGTATTATTTATCTGTGGTTCTTGTGGTTGTTTAAGTTATGTTACTTTTATCGGTGTTTAGTGATCTGTTGTTAATTAATTATCTGTTTTAGTTAATTATTTGCAGTTATATGTTATAGTATTTTAATGCATAATATACTATGTGTTAATTGATATAATGTGATGTTGGATGTTGCTTGACAAGCCTGGCATTGGCCAGTGCTCAATTAATTAAACGAGATAAAACTTTAAGAAGCTTTACGATAAATATTCAATATTTATTTGAGAAATATTAGGATATATTATGATTTAAAATAATTATTTGAGAAAATAATAATTTTTCAAAAATATTATTATTTTAATGATTTATTAGTGTAAAAGTAATCTATAAGTCATAGAGAGGACGTAACCGTGAAATTATTTTTGAACTGCTAATTTTCACCCGAGAAATTCCAAAATAATATAAAAAGTTATTTTGTGAAATTAATCTTCAAAAATAACTTAATTATGATATTAGAAAAATTACTTGAGGAGAAAAGGTCAAATTTTTACTTAAACGTATTTTAAAACGTTAGACAGTGATTAGTTCTGAAAACACAGTTACAGAAAGTATTTTCTTAAAACAACAGTATTTCTTTAGCCTCGAGTGACTCCCTTTTTGAAAGATAAGATTTTCAGAAAAAGATTCCAAGTAATTGATGATTTTACAAAGGAAATTCCAACTTCGAAATGATTTTTCAGAATCAAGTTTTACTCAACGACGGTATTTCCGATAACTTGGATAAGTTGTGGGGGTTTTGGATTTGGATTTATTTTTCACAGAACGTAAAGGATGTAAACGGTGAAATGGAGCTTAGTAACCGAGACGTCGGGGTACTAGTGTTCGTACGACGTTAAGGACTTGATGTCCTGTGGACATCAAGTCTACTTTATGGAGTAATTATCGATCTTAAAAGACTAATGTTGTCTTCTATTACCACGAACCTAGGATTGGGGCACCGGTCTAGGGTTTCATGATTGAGCACTCGGACTTTGTGTCCTGTGTTAACGATGAAAATTTTAAGACGTTGAAAACTACGATGGTCGTAAGCTTTTGAGCTTTGACAAGGAAAGATTGAACATGAAGAAAAACGATGAAAACAAAATGTTTGACATTCATTTTCAATGAGGCGTGCCTATGAAGTTAATCATGGTATCTCGATGATATTCATGTCACAACGTATTTGTTAATCATGGTATCATGGCGATATTCATGTCTCGATGTATCATTGTACCTTGGTGGTCAATGAAAACCATACACGACGTTCTCATTGTGCCTTGTGTTGGACAATGAACAATGGTAAAAAGGACGTGCCTTATTTGGCAATCGAGTCTGATCAACTCATTCATACGACGTTGGGGGATCTCCGGAGATTAAGTAAAATGTTAGGCGATGAATATTGAAGTGTTCATGCATAATTTTCAAATGACGATGATCGGGTATGAAACCCATTGATATATTACTTACTTATTTATGAGGACTATGTTATTATGAAGTTTCATATGTGTATATGTTTTCTTTGTGCCGCGCATGTAGTTACCGTGTTAAATCCATATATTGGTTTCTCAGCCTTGCATTATTTCTATTGGATTGTCTCTGTAGTTCTCTATTTGGGGAGTTGAGATGAACCGCTCGGGGGATATGGTGTATACAAGAAGAAGGTTCCTTAGTTCGGGGCATGCCGATGTTTCTTTGTTACTAATATGTCCGTCTTATAGGGGTGACCAGCTTAGGTTTTATTCATCATATGTTGTTGTTTTTCAATAAGGATATGTACTTATAAAGGTCTAGGTGTGAAAATAATATGATGCAGTATAGTTGTATGATGTTATATATATATATATATATATATATATATATATATATATATATATATATATATATATAAATATACGATCAAGTTTACGTTGTGGTTGTGGTTGTCGAAAAGAAGCAGGAAAAGAAAAAAAATAGTTTATCACCTTTTTTGGGAAAAGATAATCAATTGAGAAAATATTATTTTCCGAAAGCAACCAGTGAAATAAAGTTTTACTTTTCCGCAACAAGTTAAATAGGTTACATTGTTGTCTTTCCGATGGCTTTTGCCCCTCGGTAATAACAACTTTTCTTGTAGTAACAGGATTAGATATTGGGGGCTCCAATGGGAATATATATACGAGGAGGGGGCTAAGTACATGGTGAACAAGAATAAACTAATAGAATAGGCGATTGTATATTATGTAAATTTCGTTGATCTTATCTTGAATGCACAAATTCAACAACTTGTTGTGTTAACCTTGGGGAGTAAGTTGGATTGTCAGATTTCACTTCAAATGTGTCGACATCTTACTTTTGAGGTGGTGGTTCAGCACGACACAACTACCGTTCTATTTGCTCTGACACTTCTTCTAATAATTAGCTCAACAACTTCTAATTAGTTCTAAATAAATAACATGCTTTCAGTTATTTTATCTAAATAAGATATGAATTATTATATTAATTATTGTTGAGAAATATGACAAAAATGTTGTTTAAATAAGCATATTTGAATATAAGTCTTAAAGTAAATTGTATATTAATAGGATACACTCTGAGCAATTGTATATTATGTAAATTTCATTGCTCTTATCTTGACTACACAAATTCAACAGTATGTTGTGTTAGCTTTGGGAAGTAAGTTAGATTGTCAGATTTCACCTTGAATATATTGGAATTTTGTTTTTAAGGTAGTGGTTCTACTATGATACAACTATCGTTCTATTTCCACTAGTGTAAAATATGCTTTTTACATCGGAGTTTCCACATCGGTTTCTGTAAAACCGATGTGTAAAACGAGGCGGTGGCATTTTTGAAATTAAAATCAAAGTATTCCACATCGGTTTAGAATTTAACCGATGTGTAAATATTTTCCACATCGGTTATATTTAACCGATGTTTAAAAGTAAAACAAAAAAATTTTAAATTTAGAATTTTTATCTTTTAACATTGGTTTTTCTAGAACCGATGTGTAAAGTATTGATTAAACACATCGGTTTAAAGATAACCGATGTATAAAATTATAAAAAAAAATAGAATTTAAAATTTTATCTTTCCACGTCGGTTCCAGGATAACCGATGTGAAATATAAATTAACCACATCGGTTTTATAATAACCGATGTGTAATATAACCCTTCTTTATGTTTCTATTTTCATTCCCTCCAATGTCACGCGCCCTTTTCCTTTGTTCCAAGAGTGTAAAGCCAAGACAGAAATGGAAAAACATCTCTCACTCTCTCGCCGCACACACAAACACAAACACCAACCCTAAAAATACGCTCAAACTCACTCACATTACGCTCAACATAGACACATTACACTTTCTTTCTCTTTCTTCCCACATCTCAGTTCTACCTTCACACTCACTCACTCTCTCACTCACTCACTCACTCTCAGCTCTCTGGTTTGTCATTTCTACCTTCACACTCACTCACTCTCTCACAACTCCACAACAAACCTTCAAGATCTTCATTCTTCCACAAAAAAAGGTGCGTTTTCCCTGTTATAAACAGTCCCATTTGCAAGATTAGTCATTTCTTCGTTTCTTGTTTAGGAAAGTTATGAACTTTGACTCCAAATGGTTGGATAAGTAAATAGGGGATGCCTGAGAATGGCACATGAAACCACTCCTCATTTTCCCTGTTACTGGTTTTCAGGCTCATCACAGGTGCACAAAGAAAGAGAGAATTTTGTGGAGGATATCAAAACTGAGCAGACAGTGTGGGTATGTGTTGAGTCCTTGTTCTGTGTATATCTATATATATATATATATATACACACATAAATATAATATACTTGCATGCGTTGTTCTGTGTGTGAAGTGTTATAAAGTGTGAATATGTGGCTAATCCACCATAGTGGAAATGGCTCCAAGACTGGATTTTTCCAGTGGTGGTATCACGCGTCACGGACGTGATGCCTATCACGGCTAGACCGTGACGGATTCTGCCTTGGAGGTTGCTTCACTAGTTGGTCTGTCACGGCCGTGACCACCATCACGGCTAGGCCGTGATCAGTTCTGCCTGTGAGGGTCTGGTTCAGTTGGCATGTCACGGCCGTGATGGACATCACAGGCTGGCCGTCACCAGTTTTGACTTTTCCATTCTTTCTTTTCAGCTCTACTCTATCATGGCCGTGATGGCTGTCACGACTAGGCCGTGATGGGCTCTGTTTGGCTCATTTTCTTCACTTTTCAAGTCCCATCTTCATGCAAGCTACATAATTAGTAAAGCCTTAGTTTCACGTTTGAGATGCAATACTAATGAGCACACGTGTACGTGCTTAATATACCGCTCATTGTGTTGGATCTTGAATTGTCCAAAGTTGGACAGTTTGGGAAAAAAGCTTTTTCTTAATTCGATTAAAATAGTATTCATTGATTCTAATGTTATATACTTGATGAAAGTTCGGATTGATACAATTCCTTTCATTCTCCGGGTGCATACTTTATCGTGGTGGATGTCATCGCGTTCAAGTCGTGTACGTCGGAGACCGAAGGGAAATGATGCCGAAATTTTGTCGAGTATGAGCATGAGAGTTAAGGACTAACTGTTAACCGAATGTTGAAAAAGTTTCTTCTCGAATGGGATAGGGCCATACCCTATCATAAGAAGTGGTTGATGAATATGTTGGACTAAGTACGAAGTTATTGGTTTAGTCATGGATCGCGGTTGGATGAATGCTAGACGGACAAGTGATGAGTATGAGAATGGAGTGGAAGATTTTCTACAGTTTGCAAAAACAAATGCTCCTGATAGTGGTAACGGAAGGTTTTATTGTCCTTGTGTTAAGCTGTTTGAATGAGAGACGACTAGAAGGCCGAGGAGATACGTGATCATCTTATTTGTGAGGGGATTTGCAAGAGTTATACAACATGGATATGTCATGGTGAATCGTTAGACAGGCCGAGGGTGTCGGCTAGAGAGGAAGTTGATGACGTGGAAATGGACGATGGACTAGAGGACATGATCCGTGATGTTGGGCAAGAGTCTTTTCGGCGCGTACATGTGTATGATACTTTGTGTAGTGATGCAGAAGTGGCTTTGTATCCGAGGTGCACTAATTTCACACGGTTGTCAGTGGTATTAAGATTGTTCAATGTGAAGGCAAGAAATGGGTGGAGCGATAAAAGCTTTACCGAATTGCTTGAGTTGTTGAAAGACATGCTTCCAGAAGGCAACACGTTGCCATCTCGAAACTATGAGGCGAAGAAGATATTGTGTCCGATGGGTATGGAGTATAAGAAAATACACGCTTGCCCCAATGATTGCATATTGTACGGGAAAGAGTTTGAAGAGATGCACAAGTGCCCCAGGTGTGGGGTATCACGCTACAAAGTGAAGGATGGTGATTCTACTTGTGATGTGGTCACCAAAGGTCCTCCTGCGAAGGTGTTATGGTATATTCCTGTGATTCCATGGTTCAAGCGATTGTTTGCTAATGTAAATGACGCAAAGAACATTAGATGGCATGCAGATGAGAGGATGTGTGATGGACAGCTTCGACATCCAGCCGATTCTTTGCAATGGAAGAGAATTGATAGTTTGTTTCCGGATTTCGGCAATGAGCCTAGAAACCTCAAGCTTGGACTTGCTACCGATGGAATGAATCCATATGGAAACTTAAGTAGTATTCATAGTTCATAGCTTTGTTCTCCCGGTAATTTACAACTGTCTCCTTGGTTGTGCATGAAGCGCAAATACATTATGTTAAGTATGATGATTTCGGGTCCTAAATAGCCAGGAAATGATATTGATGTTTATCTGAGTCCCTTGATTGAAGACTTGAGAATGTTGTGGGATGAAGGCGTTGATGTGATCGACGGGTATTGCCGTGAGACATTCAGATTGCGTGTCATGTTATTTTGCACCATCAATGACTTTCCAGCATATGGGAATCTGTGTGGGTATAGTGTTAAGGGGCATAAAGCATGTCCAATATGTGAAGAAGGCATATGTTACGATCAACTGCAACATGGAAGGAAGACGGTTTACCTTGGGCATCGGAGATTTCTCCGACGTAATCATCCTTATCTTAGATTGAGAAAAGCTTTCAATGGACTTCCGGAGAATGAATTTGCGCCGGTGGCCTTGAGTGGAGAGCAAGTTTATGAAAGGGTGAACAACACTAATGTTATCTATGGGAAGACCCCGGAAGAAGGCTACCGAGAAGAAAATATGGAAGAAGAGGTCGATCTTCTTTGATCTTCTATATCTTGGTGCAAGCTTGATGTAAGACATTGTATTGATGTGATGCATGTGGAGAAAAATGTGTGTGACAGTTTAATCGGAACGCTTCTCAACATTCAAGGCAAGACAAAGGATGGTGTGAATGCTCGTCTGGATCTAGTTGCGATGGGTATACGAGAGCAGTTAGCTCCACTTAAAGTGGGGGATAAGAAGACTTATTTGCCCCTGACATGTCATACTTTATCAAAAAAAAAAGAGAAAGAAGTTTCTGTGAATGTCTATGGGGAGTCAAAGTGCCACAGGGTTACTCTTCAAATATCAAAAGACTTGTCTCAATGAAAGATCTCAAATTAGTTGGCTTAAAGTCTCATGATTGTCATGTCTTGATGCAACAACTACTGTCGGTGGCCATTCGTGACATATTGCCTAAAAAAGTCAGACATGCAATTACTAGGTTATGCTTATTCTTCAATGCTATATGTAGCAAGGTCATTGACACTAAAAAGTTTGATGACTTGGAAAATGAGGCAGCCATTATCTTGTGCCAATTGGAGATGTATTTTCCACCTTCATTTTTTGACATCATGGTTCATTTGATTGTTCATCTAGCGAGGGAGATTAGATTGTACGGCCCCGTTTATTTAAGGTGGATGTACCCGGTTGAGCGATACATGAAGATCTTGAAAGGATATATGAAGAATCCACACAATCCCGAAGCATCTATTGTTGAAAGGTATGTTGCAGAAGAAGCTATTGAGTTTTGTACAGACTACATGTCAGAAGCGGAACCTGTAGGGCTTCCGAAGTCTCGTCACGAAGGAAGATATGATGGTAAGGGTACACGAGGTATCACTATTAAGAGCATGGATCGAGAGGAAGTGCTTCAAGCACATTTGTATATATTGAATAACACTGATGAGGTTGAACCATACTTATGTGAGCATAAAAGCATCATCAATGAAACTTACCCTAGAATGAATGAAAAATGGTGTTTGAACAAGAATAACAAGACTTTCTTGAACTGGTTTAAAGAAAAAATTGCAAAGGATGGTATTGCTTCTGATACATTAAAATGGCTAGCACAGGGGCCTAACTTTGATGTCATATGCTGGAGTGGGTACGATATCAATAAGTTTTCCTTCTATACAAAGTCACAGGATGACAAAAGTACTATGCAAAATAGTGGGGTTATGGTCGTCGCTGAGTCCATGCATTTCTCTAGTTCGAAAGATAAAAACCCTGTTATGGCATCCGTTTCATACTTTGGAATCATTGAAGAGATATGGGAGGTTGATTACACGAAGTTTAGAGTACTGTTTTTAAATGTCAGTGGGTCGACAGTAACAATGGTGTGCAAACCGATGAGTTGGGATTCAAATTGGTGGACCTTAATAAGGTAGGTAATAAAGAGGAGCCTTTCATCATGGCATCCCAAGCAAAACAAGTGTTTTATATCCGTGATCCTTCTAACAAAAGGTGGTCAGTGGTTCTCCAGGGAAAAAACATGTATAATGGTAGTGAGGGAAATCAAGATTCAACTCTTGATATTTCTGATACTCCTTCTTTCTCAACACGAGTGCCTAATTTTAATGAGGAAAATGAAGTGGATGATGTACATGCTACTCGTAATGATCACCAAAAAGGGTTATGGGAGAACTTTACTAATTGACCATAAAGTAAGTTTAGTTTGAGTTATGTTTAAAGGCATATTATATGTTTACGTTGATATTTATAAGTTATGTTTACGTACGTTGATCGATATTTATAAGTTATGTTTGATATTTATGCTGACATACTAACAAGTTTTTTTTGTTTAAACAGGTATACATGGTTGATCGTGAGGATACCCTCCTTCATGCAGCAGGTCAGAGACCCCGTCTACGGGTAGAAAGGGTAGACGTGCCACACGAATGAGGAATTTGACTGCCAATCGTGGTTCAAATCAAAGGATAAGAATAGACTTTGATAATAACCTCAATCCTATTGGGCCAATGGCGGAAGCGAGTTTAACAGATTTTGTGGCGACCCTTGCTAGGAGCAGGCCTAGTATACTCATTGATAAATGGAAAGATGTCTAAGACGGACGTGAAGGATCGGATATGGGAGAGTATTCTGGTATCTATACTTTTTTACGTCTGTGTTTGTCTGTATCTACTTTATTTTAATCTTACAAATATCAGAATGAATTCGTTGATTCTTTTGGTCTTAATGCATCTCACCTTTGACATACTAGGATACGATGGTTATGAAGAAGCGTTTGTTAAAGTATCTTTGGTGAGCGTTGGAGGGCTTTTTAAGGTCGACACAGGCAGATACTATGTATTCAATCCAACATGTGAAAAGAACCCACTTGAGGTGTACCCGTTTCTTGACCAGGCGACGTGGGATCGCTTTGTTCAGAGCCAACATGATCCCGGCTTTCAGGTTAACTTATTTGATTTGTCTCTAAATTTATGTAATTTCATTAATTTTATTTACTTATGTAATTTAATTGTCTTCTATTTATAACAGGAGAAGAGGAAAAAGGGGCAGGAAAACCAAAGCAAGAATGTCTACCCCCATGTCATGTCTCGTGGGGGATATAAAAAGCTTGGTCAGATAATGGTGGAAGAAGAAAAGAAAGCACGTCAGGAAGCAGCATCTCAGGCGGATCCTAACGCTGAAAATCGTCCAGAGGTTGTTGATCCACTTCCACCCCCACGCCATCGTAAATGGAAGAGGGCCCGACAAAGAAAAACGGGACAATATACATCTGAGGAGGCCCGCAAAGTAGCTGAGAAGATTGTAAGTATAGTTTGAATTGTAATTGTCATTTTAAGATTGTTACCGAATTGTAATGTGATGATATCTTAGCAGGTAACCCGAGGAACCTTTGTTCCTAGAGGACGCGATGATATCTTAGCTGCTGCCATCGGTAAACCAGACCATCCGGGCCGTGTCATTGGTGTTGGATGGGGCGTCGGCATTCGCCAATACCATGGTTCATCTTCACACCAATTCCACAAGGATGTTGATGCAGATAGAGCACGGCTAAAACAGGAGATTGCAACTAAGCTTAGACAGGAGATGGCTGAGCAGTTTGCCCAGCAGATGGCAATATTGACTTCTATGTCCCAGCAGATGACAGCCGGTGTCCAACCCTCTGTCCAACCCTCTATCCATGTGAGCACTAAGGGCTCATGTGATCCTCCTCATCAGCCTGAAAATGATGATGATGACGACGACGACCCTTATAGGTGTGAGCTGTATGTTGATGATCATCATGATCGCCGCTTAGTGGCACTGGGGAGGGCACATAATAACTTAAGTAATACCATACACCATCGTTTATTACCGGATGATCAGCTGAGGGTCGTTGTTGAGATTATTCGAGATGCTGATGCTCGAGTCCCTGTGCCTACTGAGGAGGTTCAAACAGTGGGTCAGGCCCCGTGAACTTCATCCCTCGGCCAAGAAGATTGGTCAGCTTTCTTGTTGCATCTGAGGTATTCAGTTAGTTGTATTTTTATATATTCATAGTTGAAATTATTTATTATTGTTTAAAGATAATGCTTTATTTTTATTCGTTATAGGATGTTGGAAATGATCATATTCTGCCTAAAAGGTCGGATCCAGGAAGACCAGAGATGTCTGCTCCAGCCAAGGTATTCATTTGACCATTTAATTAATTACCAATGAAATAACTTAATTATCTGTGATTACTAATATATATCTTTGTTGTTTAGGGGATCGACAAAGGGGCACCTGGTGATGTTTTTAAACTTCTGGCTATACAGGTTGTCACCATGGAGAATGACGCAGCTTTGGTGAGGTTGGAACATGATGCCAGTCCAGGTGATGAACTGTATATCCCAAAGAACGAACTTATGGAGATTGTGCTCAATAAAGAAATGGCTAGTTCTGCACACCTATCGTTATGGTGCCCGTAAGTACATTTTATTTATAAGTTAAGTAATTAATTTTTAAATATTATGATAATTAACATGTTTTTTCAAAATATTAGGTATCTGCATCATATGTTAGTTGATCAGGGTAACCTCGCCCTTTATGGGTTCATTGACCCCATGTTCATTCAGGGTGATGTTCTCCTAGCATCAGAAGACCGGGTCACCACCATACGTGATATACTTGCCTGAGACAATCATCAATTCTACCTTGCGCCTTATCTCAATAAGTAAGTACCGGTTATTTAATTATAACTATATATGACTTAGTCACTAACTGTTCCGCAAATACAGCCAGCATTGGCAACTGTTGATCTTGTACCCTAGGATGAACGTCGTGGTCTTCTTCTGTTCAATTGGAAATAAGCCGGTGAATGAACTGAAGACGATCATCGAAACGTAAGCATTAAAATACTATATAATCAGTAATGCAGTTGTTTTAATTATCTGAAATCTATTAGATATACTTTAATTAACGTTTATTTTGTCATGATAGTTCTATTAATGCAAACCACATGTTGCGTGGTGAAAGGCGTCGGGCTATCAGATGGATTATTCCTAGTGTAAGATATTTATTAGTTCAAATGCATCAAATGCAGTGGGTATAATTATTGATTTCTATTTAATTCCTCGTATTCTAATTGGGTTTCATTTGTACGTAGTCACGTATACAACGTGGATCATGGGAATATGGCTACTATGTGATGCAGTGGATGTTGGAAATTATCTCCTCCAAGATCACTGAAAGATGGCACGAGGTAAATGTTAATTGATAACAATTAGAAGTAACAGATATAAATTCGTTATATGTTTTAGGTTAGTTTATTACTTAAAAGATATAATCTTTTGTCCAATTAAACTTGCGAGATATTCAACAATCCAACTCCATTATCTGATTCCGACATCAACAACATAAGGAGGCGTTGGGCAACTTTCTTTCTTGAAGTGTACCAACCATAGTTTGTATATATGTAGTTAGTTTAAAAACTTATCATGTACTAGCTATAGTGTACTTTTGACTGATCATATGTATTTTGATACGAAATCTATAATATATCATGTAGTTTTTTGGTTTTTAATTATCTTTGTTGTCTGAATGTAATTGAACGTACATATGTATTGTTCGTAATAAATTCAGTATATATTAGTTGTGTTTTTGTTGTACAAAAGTGATTGTGTTGCGAATATTTACAGTATGTTATTCTGGTATTGATCTGCATTACTGAAACAGGGGAAAGGAATGATAGAAATGTAAATAACAGTATAAAAAAAAATGAGACTTTACACATCGGTTTTGCCAAAACCGATGTGAAAATTTCACTTTCCACATCGATTTTTCTAAAAACCGATGTGGAAATTTCACTTTACACATCGGTTTTCAGTAAAACCGATGTGGAAAGTGAAATTTCCAATAGGTTACCAATTGACAAATTAATTTTCCACATCGTTTAATGTAAAAACCGCTGTTAAAAATGTACTATAAACATCGGTTTTAAAATCGATGTGAAAAGTGGAAATAAACCACATCGGTCTTTTCAACATCGGTTTGAAAACCGATGTGAAAAGTAAAAAATAACCGATGTGGAATCCCTTTTCAACACCAGTGTTGCTGTAAGACTTTTTTCAACAATTAGCTCAACAACTTCTAAATAAATATCATGCTTTCAATTATTTTATCTAAATAAGATATGAATTATTATAATAATTATTGTTGAGAAATATGACAAAAGTGTTATTTAAATAAGCATATTTGAGTATAAGTCTTAAAATAAATTGTCAAATTATGATAGACAAATTAAACGAGTAAAATTTGACAAATTTTATGAATAATTTTATGATTTATATATATTTATTTTATTCTATAAAATAATTAATATATATTATGTTTATTATGTAACAAAAATATATATAAGATTCTTGTTTACTTGATTTCTATATTTTATTGAGTCAATAACTTAGTTGATTCTTAGCAAATTTTTCATTTCAAATTAGTTTGTCTATACATAATATAGAATATTGTATTAAACGATATTTTTATTATCTTCATCAACAAAAATTATTATAATAAACAGTATATTCCATAGATAAAATAATTGAATACATGATACTTATTTAGAAGTTGTTGAGCCAAATGACTCTAAAAAATATATAATAATAAAAATATCAATTTTCACATAATAAATACATGCTTAATATCCATCATTTGTTCATAAATGTATATACTAAAAGAGTTCAACTGTTTGAACAAAGTATATATATATATATATATATATATATATATATATATATATATATATTATATATATTATATATATATATATATATTAAAAAAATATTTATATGAATTATATTCCTTTTTATAGAATTTTCAAATCATACATTTTATTTTTCAAAATTAGAACTCAGCTTGATTTTGTAAATAAGGAAACCAAGCAAGAATTAATCTTTAAAAATATTTTTGATGTATAAATATCAAATATTTAATTATAATTTTTTTAATGACTTATTGATGATAAGTCAATTAAATTGGTTCTATTTGGTTTAGTTCATCTAGTTCATCGAGTCTAATTGAATCAAACATGATACTTTTTTAATCTATACTTATTTTTTTTCTCTTTTAAGAGTTACTTTTTATCAATTATGAAATAACTTTTTTAAGCAAAATGGTATACAGAAGAATCACAATTATAACTGACATCCCAACTATAGACTGGCACCCCAGAAACAATCAATCATCTACAACATACCATAATTTAATTAATAAAAGCACAATCAATCAATTATTTAGTAAATTATTTTTCAAGCTAATCATAATTTGCTTAAGACAATGATAGAAGTTTTAATTGCATTTTATATATTAAAAAATAGACAACCCGATGACCCATCCAAATCAACCTACATTAGTGCTCAGGTTGTTTGGTTCAAGTTCGGTGCCTTGAAATTAAACAACCTAAACCAACCCAATTCAATCCCTTTTTTTAATTAATTTAGGGATTTTTTCTGCCCTCAACCCGCTTAACCCAACTTGATTACATCAATGTTGTTATTTTTCAATCACTCTAATATAAAAGAGGAAATCATAAAACCCCAAGGGGTTAGTCTAGTGGAGCATGACAGGGTCTCGTATCTAACAGATTGTAGGTTCGAGCTCCCACTAGTATCCTTGGGGTGAGGTAAATGTAAATCCCTTTGTAAGTACTCATAGATCCCGAAGGTGTTCTCTGTCTTGGACTGTGGCACCATCTCCTCATCCTAAATTTTTTTGACCCAAAAGAAGAAGAAGAAGAAGAAGAAGAAGAAGAAATCAGACAAAAAGTTGCGTCGTTGCAGCCACACCAGTGTCAATGAGAGCACAACAGAGGTAAGGTAGAGAAAAAACGGGTATTTTTATTCTCATAAATTGTACAAGTAGGGACCCACAAGGTGCTGTCCAAGTGGCTAGTAGCTTGGACCCGTTAACCATATGTCCAGGGTTCGAATCCTGGTGATGGGAATAGAGCTGTATATGTGGGTAGAGGAGTTGCCCCTTAACTGGTACTCTACATCCTCGGGGTATTAGTCCTACGACTTTCGCCTGTGGGGATACCCTAGGATCTATCTCGAACCTAAAAAAAATTGTACAACAAGGGCTATATGACCGATTTTATATTTTGAATCTTTGATTTAGGGATTTTCACAATTTTAACATATTTCATGAGTTATGGTTCTTACCAAATATAAATAAATATATATATATATATATATATATATATATATATCATAAGTTATGGTTATCTAATGGCTATGATCTAATAAGAAGTCATGAGTTATGGTTTTCTAATTAGAATTAGAGCAAATGTCTTTTGGTTAATGTTGTGACTCCGGCAAGTGTACCGGGTCGTCGCAAGTAATAAAAATAACACGGTAAGTAATTACAGAGGTCGAACTCGAGGATTGGGCTACCAATTCGACTAATCCTGCAGGAAGTCGGATGCGTTCGGTCAAAGTTACAGAAGAAGGTGGTTGAGAGAGAAGATTAATAGCGAAATTCAATTAACAATCTAAATAAACTAATTAACTAAAAATCAGAAAACTAAAATGTCCAAGGTCACAAATCCACCTACCCAATATGTACACCCAAGTGATGATGAATTCCTCCCTAGGTTCAATTGCAATGTCAACCGGGACCCCTAAATTCTCCTAAATCCACTCTCGTGCTCATTAGGACGTATTCGACGATTGGATTAATTACTTACTAGGTCTCATAATCCTAATCTCGAATTCTGTTAATTCATGTTCCCTATAAGGTCGCACCGATCTCCTACTCACTCTCGTGCAATATTCGATTGATGATCCTAATTCAAGTTCTAAACGTGAATCGCTGACTAAGCCTCATCAACGTTAACAAGTCAATCACGCAACACATATGATTAACACAATCAAATCAGAATTAGAAAACAAGAATTGAATTAAAGGAGAAAGACATACATCAAATCGGATTTACATCGCCATGGTTGGCTTCATCGTTCCCTCGGACGAGGAGATTAGTTCCTCATGCTCATAGACAAACACTCGGACATAATCACCATCGTAAAATAAAAAGAAACCAGAAAAGGAGACGCAGCTCCAAGGAGAAATAAGGATTCGAAACTACTGCCCTAACCTAAGTGGAAAACTAGATCCTAAAGTTCCATCCCCAAATCTGATCTGCAAAAGCCTTTAAATAGGATTCTTGATCTGCGCTCGCTCGCGAGGCAAGCAGACTCTCGCGAGGCGAGAATTAAAATTGGCGCGCTTTCAATTTAAACTCTCGCTAGGCGAGCAGCCTCTCGCGGGGCGAGTCTTCAATTCTAGGCTGTGACCTTCATCACGGCTGGGCCGTGATGGTCTCTGACTTCCAAGTCTTCATTCTCTCGCGGGGCGAGCTTCTTCTCGCGGGGCGAGTCTTCAAACCTTAAACTGCCACGGGCGTGGTATTCATCACGGCTTGGCCGTGATGGTCTCTGTCTTGCTGGTCTTCAGACTCTCGCGAGGCGAGAGTACACTCGCGAGGCGAGAGTACACTCGCGGGGCGAGTGTCTCAGAATTTCAATTTCCACTATTTCTTTGCTTTCCTTGACTCCCGGAGCTTCACTTACTTAACCTGAAACAACAAAAGTACCCACAAGCGTAATTCTATTCAAAATAACCTAAAAACTACACAAAAGACGCAAAACGAGTCAAAGTCCAACTTAGGAACAAAACAAGACAAATTTGGGCGAAAACGAGAGTGAACTCGAATAAATTGACACGTAAACCCTAGTTCATCTAGTCATAAAACTAGATAAGCCAGAGGCTTATCAGTTAACCTGACGGAAACCTAAGCAAAGAGGAAGGAAGATACTCCTTAGGCTAGCTTTTATAAATTGCTTGCGTGACCCTTCAACAAAGGCACCGCCGTAAGCTAAGAAATAGACTATAGACTAGAAGATCTCTTGTATAGTCTTGACCCTATGATTTTTTTTTAAAGAGAGTTGTGCGATTTTGGTCTTGTATCATGACTAGATGTATGTAGATTTGGGTGGATTCTATGGTGGAATAGGACATCAAGAGGCCCACTTATAAACCATGAATTTGACTCATTATAGCGAGCTTTAGCGCTACCAACCGGTTCCTCTTTTGCAAATAACTCCCCTTTTTTAAACTTCTCATATTTGCAACAAAGTCCTCTCCCCCTCCCCTCACATTCAAAACCAAACATTCGCTCACCTTCGCTTCATCCTCCTACGACCACCACTACTGCTTTTTCAGAGTCCGACGAAGAAGACAAAGACAAGCAGAATCCAACGAGCGTTTTGGCTCCATAAACCGCGATTCCGACGAGCTCCAGCCAGGTAGATCCTCTGCAACCCCATGTTTCCTTCCTTTGATTTTTTTGATTTCCTTTGATTTTGATTTTTTCGGATTAGGGATTTAGGTAGGAACATTTAGGGTTCCTTCAGCACCTTTCAAAATCTGAGATTTAGAGTTGTCCATCTCCCTCATTGTTTTGATTTGTCACCTCCATTTAGATTTGTCACTTTGATTTTTGTTTGTCACTCAAATTTAAATATTGTTCTTCAAAATAGCAAGGGAAATTCAGAGATGCTTGGTGTTAAATATTGTTTATTTTCTTTGATCTGTGACACTTGAGTAATTTTCATCATTGGTTATGCTAAAAATGGGTTTGCTTGATATTAGATCAGATTGTGTTATCTTTTCTTTCCTATTTTTGGGGTAAATATTTTCTTTGCTCTGAACCAATAGAGACATACTTGAGAGAGTCAAGATAAAATCTTGGACTTGGATAAATGCTCAAAATGCAGGTTTTAAATACCTTGCAGTTTGTTGGTTCTCAAATCCTAGGAGCTGCTTGGGTTTTGTTTGAAGTTTTAGTGGTGGTAGCAGGGTCTGTTCTACTTTGATATAGCTCTTTGTTTCCTCACTCTTGTGATGTTTTTGTGGCTTTGATTTGTATCATTTTGCTAGAGCAGGTTGTGTGTCTTGGCTTTGAATTGGCTGCAAGCATTTATACATTATGTTCTCATTCTGCGGAAAAAGAATTAGTTGTTGTTTGGTGCACATCTTGTTTTAGTGTGCATCTTGTGAATTTACAGGTACCACAACTGACAATGAAGTAAATTGTTATGCAGGAAAATCAGTAAGGAGACTTTAATGAATGGGGATAGTTGTAGCGAGAAACCTAGCTGAATGGAAGAAAGAAATCTTGAGGTTGAGGTAGGTTGTGCAAACAATCGGGTCATAACAGGAGAAGGTGCCCAAGGCTTGCACGGTTTGGTGACATTGCAGAAAGTGCAACTGGGACCCATTTTTAAATGGAAGAAGACAATGTGAGTATCTACAATGAATGGTTCAATGCTGACATTGCAAGGGCAATAATACTCTATTAAAGACAGCAAATTTGATGGAGGATTTCATTCTACTCAAACATCAAGATAATGCCCCTCACCTACTATGCATAGAAACCACCGTGACTTATATGGAACATAACATGTATTGGAGGATGTATTGATATCTCAATTCCTTTATCATCTGAAAGAATGACAATTGAGGTTTCATTTAGTGCTCATATTCTATAGTTAGTTTAAGGGCATATCCATAGTCGGAGATAATGCGATAAGAAAATTTGTGTGAGATAATGAGACAAAAAAAAATATGTGTTCACGATGTGTTATTATTGGGACCTTAATGAACAAACTTGAAAAATAAGACTATGTGTTGGTTTATTAACTTTGGTCAGATTGATGTATCATTGAAGATCATGATGGATGGTTAACTTGTCATTAGAGACACTAAGTTTCATTGATGGATAAATCTGGAAAACACCTTGTTGGAGTTAGCATGTGTATGGACATGTTAACGTTTTCCCACTAGTGTTACCACACACATGACATGTCCAAGTTTCTTGATTCGACGAGTAAAGCCAACAGTAGTAATGAATCCATTATATGGGCTAATAATCGATTCTTCAAACCCACTTTAAGGAATCGATTCTTTATGCTACAATATAATCGATTCATGGATGGACATTCGTGCTTGTGGTCACGTTGCCCCACTACCGTTATCATGCGCATGACATGTTCAAGTTTATTGATTCGAACAATAGTAATGAATCCATTGTGTGGGCTAATAATCGATTCTTTAAATCCACTTTAAAGAATCGATTATTTCTACTACAATATAATCGATTCATGGATGGACATCAATGCTTGTGGTCACGTTTCCCCACTACTGTTATCACGCGCATGACATGTCCATCTCAATTGAGCCTTAAACCCTAACCTTAACCCTAAACCCTAGTAATGATTCCATTATATGGGCTAACAATCGATTCTTTATATTGACTTTAAGGAATCGATTGTTTCTGTTACAACTGAATCGATTCATAGAAGGTTATCGGTACACCATTCAGTAAATTGTATAGGTGTCTTGTGGTAACGTTTCCCAACTATTGTTGTCACGCGCATGACATGTCTATCTCAATTGAGCCTTAAACCCTATACCATAACCCTAACCCTAAAACCAAGTAAAGAATTCATTATATGGACAAATAATCGATTCTTTAAATCGACTTTAAGGAATCAATTATTTCTATTACATGTGCAAATTGTCTCAACGCTTATCCTTTCTTGTAACTTTTTGTGTCATCTAATGGCGGTTAATTGTAAAAGTACTTAAGTTAATGATGGTTAATTTCAAAAGTACTTAAGTTAATGATATTTTGTATCTTGAAAGGTTTGGTTTGGTTCAGATTTCCTGACAAAAAAATTGCAAATCCAAATCAAACCGAACCAATTGATTTTGATTGGTTCAGATTTGTTTTCCATACAAATTTGAATCAAACCGACTCATGAACACCCCTAAATGTGACTTATTAGACCCAATATGGCTAACTTCGTCCAATATGACTAAACTTATCCAATATGACTTAGTTAGCCCAATATGACTAAATTGGTCCAATATGACCTAACTGGAAGGGTATCACTTACTCTGTCCCAATATGGCTTACATGGTCCTTACATTCCTAAGTTGGCCCAATTCGACTTAATTGGTCCAATATGACTTACTAGGTCCGACATGCCTAAGTTGGCCCAATAGGACTCACTAGGTTCAATATGGCTTACCTGGCCCAATATGGCTCTCGTGGCCCAGTGTGGCTTACTTGGCCTAATATGGCTAAACTGACCCATTGATCCAATGCCCTGACCGAGTCGATGAGCGGCTCGGTTTTAATAACATTGGGTATAAGACCCGAAACAATAAGTCGATGGACACGGAAATCCGAATGGAACCAATTTAGTTGGTTCTTTTGGTGTTCAGGTCCAAACCGAACCAAACCAAACCAAACTTGATGGTGATTGGTTCGGTTCTCGGGTTCAAGGATTCCGGAATCGAACCAATACGAACCAAATAAAATATTTAAATATATATTTTAATATTTAATATTTATTATATTTTAATATTTTATAGATTTAATATTTATATATTTTAATATCTAATAATTTTCGAGATCAAACCAAACCAAACCTTTCTCGAAGGGTTTGATTTGGTTCAGGTTTTATAGGAAAATTGCTTAAAATCGAACCAAACTTAACCGATCCATTTTTTGTTGGTTAAGATCTTCCCCCATCTAAAATCTAACCAAACCAACACGTTACACATCTAAAACTGGCCCATTATGGCTTACTTGACCCAATATGACTAATCTGGCCTAGTATGACTTAGTTGGCCCAATATGACCCAATTGGACAAATATGACTCAATTGACCCAATATGACTAAACCGGCTAAGGGTGTAAGACCAAAACCAATAACTCGATGGATCCAAAAATCCGAAACGAACTAATTTAGTTAGTTCGGAAATTTTGGTGTTCGGGTCCGAACCAAACCAAACCTGATGGTAGATAGCTTATTTGGCTTAATATGATTAAGGGTTAAATATGTTTTTAGTCCCTCATTTTTTTCAAAAGTTCAGTTTTAGTCCCTCTTTTGAAAAACGTACTTTTTTAGTCCCCCATTTTTTAAAATGTGTCAGAAGTGGTCCCTATACCAGACATTTTTAGTCCCTCATTTTTTAAAATCACACATTTTTAGTCCCTCATTTTTTACAAAAGCTCAGTTTTAGTCCCCTGTTTTTCAAAAGGAAGTGTGGTGTAGGGACCATTTCTCACACATTTTAAAAAGAGAAGGACTAAAAAACTACATTTTCAAACAGAGTACTAAAACCGAACTTTTATAAAAAATGAGAGACTGAAAACATATTTAACCTATGATTAAATTGGTCCAATATGACTAAAATGATCCAATATTACCCATCAAGGAGTTATGTCAAGACTGTTTGTTAAATACTCTTTGGTTAAAAAATCAAATATTTTTTAATGCATATATTTTTTACCACTATAGTTACTTATCAAAATTTTGAATTTTAAATGCGTTTCCTGCGATTTCATGCATTTTATACGGATAATGTTTATAAAAATTATTAGAACCATGCTAACGAGTAATACATTCAGTAATTATCATTATGTTTAAGAAAACAAAAATTATAATTGATTCACATGTAATTTAAAATCGAATCATAAAAAATAATCAATCTGATTCACTAAGGTAACTGATTTACTAAACTTCCCCATAATCGATTCACTAAATACATGATGTAGGAAACTGATTTACAAAAATAACCGATTCACGACGCTCAATTTTACCGTGAACACGCACAAAAGGACCAGTTTGAAAATTTGAAGACTTATATTGTGACCGGCCAATCGATTTAATCTCCCCCATCTAATATAAAATGAATATATCTAACGGTACAAATAGATGATTTTGTCGTCAACCAACTATTTGCTCATCCATGCTAGACGGCACCGTAGATTTGATCCTAACACTTAGTGTATTGATTTTTTTTTCCTAACATTAACTCACTTCTTTCTTTGTTTTAGATGTGATGTATCTTAATTGTCAAGTTTGTAAGTATATATCATTGGGTTTCAATAGAAATGAATTTTATCTCTCATGAAAAAAAAAATTACCTTGCAGTTTGTTTTCAGAAAAAGAAGATTAGAGCCTTGTTATTGTTTTATATATTTGTTTGGGAGTGAGATAAACAGATTAAAAAAACATATATTTTGGGATAAAGAAGTTGGCCATACTTAAGATACAGGACAAATCACCATTAAGAAATAAGGCATTGGTAGAAGAGCTTGACGCTCAAAATTGCTATTTTTAAAAATATTATATTACAAAAATATAGATTTTGAAAAAAAAATCAGCTTTTTAAATAAAAATAAATAAAAGAAGTCGAAAATTCCCACGGAAACGTGTATTTTCCCACAGATTTTATGGATTTCCCAGGACCATAGGCCGTGGGAAACAGCGAAAATTCTTGTAGTGGCCATTTTGCATCATTATCTATAATGTATAGGATAATTGTTACGATTTCATGCATGGATGAAGGAATAAATCGCAGTTTTTGTTTTATTTTTGTTTACTGAATTAGAAAATATTTTGTGGAATTATTGTATGGAATTAAGTAAAATTATCAAATGAACTCAACCATTTTAAAAAATCGTTAAATTATTGTGTCACACCTCAAAAACATCTGTGACAGTTTATCTTCAAACAAAATTGTAATATAAACAAATTTTAACTAATATCAAGTTGTTCTCCACCTAAAAATAGTTCAAAGTAAAGCCTTATACCTGATGGCTCGCTTACCCTTTGGTCAATCCTTATCAAAACATGACCCAACAACCTTTGAAGCACAACAAAAACAAATATTCAAAAATCAATATCTGTCTTGAATAGGCAGTTAGCTTTTTCGTTGCAACCTTTCACTATAAAAGCATTTGTACAGAACTATGTTGAATAAAAATTTATCAACAATCATTATTTCAATTGCAACATTCAACAAAGGCCAACTCCCCCACGGTATTCCTCTTGTCTACTTCCGAGCGGTAACATTTTTTATCACCCAAGTTCCAACACTTTTTACTTTTCAAATTCACCTAAAGAATATTTTTTACTTTCTCTCAAAAGATCATATAGAATATTTCAACATCATTTATATCTAACTATGTAATAATAATGGTTTACTGGTCAAATATGCACTATATATCTAAAGTGTCGATACTTTCATTATCAATACTAGTATTGCAATTAAGCACAACATATTCACATTTTTACGAGGAACCTGGACATCCTATCAAGTCAGCTACTTTTGTATCAGAAAAGATTGAAGTTGCACCAGGATTATGTGCGAAACATGATTTTTTTGATATTAAGTTTCCGAAAGGTCATCTTGCAATAAAAAGCTTTGATGCTGAACTAGTCGATGAAAATGGGAATTCTGTATCTCTTTATGAAGCTTACCTCCACCATTGGTATTCTTTTAGATACTATGAGAATATCACTATATCACGCAACCCTAGCCTCCGTCGATTTATTTTCGATGGTCGCCTTTTCGATAGAAACAACGGTGCATGCAGCGGTACAACTCTTCCGCAATATTGGGGCCTTGGAGCTGAAACACGAGGAACAAACTCAAACATTCCAGATCCATTTGCGATAGAAGTAGGGAACCCTGAAAAAATTCCAGATGGGTATGAAGAGAAGTGGTTGCTCAATATCATGGTCATTGATACACGTGGTGTACAAGATAGGGAAGGGTGCATTGAGTGCAGATGTAACCTTTATAATGCCACAAAGGATTTGTATGGTCAACCATTAAAACCAGAATATAAAGGAGGATTTTATTGTTGCTACGACAACACACAGTGCAAATTACAAGAGGGTTTTGAAGGCCCAAGGAGGTCGCTCCACCTAAGATACACAATAAGGTGGGTTGATTGGGACCAACACCATGTGCCTGTTAACATATATGTACTTGATGTGACCGACCATGTGACACGATCCAATGGAACGTTAACCCATGACTGTGAGGTAAATCATGTATTCAATACACTTAATTAGTGGGCTTTTTTCCAGTTTCATCAATTAAATTCCAATCAAAATAGTAGTCAATTACTTTCGTGATAAGTAAGCAAAAGAGATTTCATAACTTTGTTACGGTGGAATATACTATTCAACCAAATTACCCTGGTGTCTCTCTCCAAAATCATCATAGTGAAACTCAGCCTCATGTCAAGAAGGCACAAATCCCGATGGAAAAAGGCGGTTATCTCATCTACGCCGTTGCTCATATGCATGTAGGCGGAATTAGTGGAACTCTTTATGGACAGGTGATGATATTCAACATTTACCAGTATTCTTACACACTATTTAAGATTGCTAAAAGTTTATGTTTTGTTAAACTATATATGTTTGCATTATTTATGAGTAGCATATAGTTTTCCTTGATTTTATATCATTGTAATATGTCAAACATTTTAATGCATCTTCACTTCTAAAATTCAAGTATTTGATTAATTTAGGACGGAAGAATTTTATGTACCTCAAAACCAAAACATGGAAAGGGAAAGAGTCCAGGTGATGAGAAGGGCTATGTCGTTGGAATGTCTGTTTGTTATCCGCAACCAGGTTCTATCAAGATAAATGATGGTGAAACTTTGACTTTAGAAATTCAGTACAATGACATGTATCGTACCGGAGTTATGGGACAGATGTACCTCTTGGTGACAGACAAATTAACTAGCGCACATGGACTTAATTCCTCCATTCCAAATGTAGTCTGACGTTGAGTCTTTGTATGGCATATGTTTATATCATCGAAATGGGAAAAATAGTTTTTCACTAATTTTTTAATACACATTTCATTAACCCTTGCTTATTTAGGGGGAAATTAAAGAGAGAATGTGAATTGAGAAGTTTGTTTCTCTTATTTTATTACCAAAAAAGAAAGTGATGTAAGAACGTAGAATGTAATAAAAATGGTGAGATGCCATTCATTAAATGTATATCAATGAGTGACAATTTTTTTAAGGCTTTTACATTCGATTGACAACAAGGTGAGTTTACTCAAATTATTATAAATCTATAAATGCTCTTTGTGTTTGAGTCATGGTGTTATTTTTGAATGGTAGGCTCTAGAAGGATGGTTGGCCAAGAGATTATATCATCAAGAATGTTTTTTGAACACAAATTGGGGACAGCATATGGTGTCCCATTTGATTTTTTATGTATTTTTGAGATGCGTGTATACAGAGATGATAAAAAGTAAGTGAAAGATAGAAATAAACACATACGGTGTCACATACGGTGTCTATACTTATGTGTTCAAATATCACAACTCGTATATCATATACTTTGGGTTGGTGTGTAGTTGATCCCACTCCATGGAAATTGAACCCATGAGAATACGATTATGTATTGCCATTTTTTTCTTAACATTTGGTATCAATAGCCATACGGTCTAGGACCAGTGAGGTGCTAGAGAGTTGAGGTGCTGCCCAAGAAAGTCTAGTAGTCAGGGACTATTAGTGGAGGTGCCAAATCGGAGGTACCATTAGTGGAAACTCTACTCGTGCACAGTCAGGGACTGTAAAGCTTGTTGGTCTGGGACCAAACTTTCTTATTACTAAGGAAGTTATAACAAGTTATCATGATGGAAGATTTTAACTCTGTTAACTGCATCAAGAAACTCAACAATCAAAATTATAGCACATGGAAGACTTGCATATAATCGAATTTTCAAGGTCAAGATTTATGGGAAGTTGTCAACGGGAGCGATACCACACCACCAGCAGATGCAGAATCTTTGTTAAAGTGGCGCATCAAAACTGGAAAAGCAATGTTCGTGATAAAGACGACCATTGAGGAGGAGATGCTGGAACACATTCGGCATATTACAACTCCAAAGGAGGCTTGAGATGTTTTTGTCTCATGATCCTCTAAGAAGAATGATATGAGACTACAACTTTTGGAAAATGAACTGATGTCTCTCACACAACGTGATTTGACGATAAATCAGTATTTTACAAAAGTGAAGTATTTATGTCGGGAGATCTCTGAATTAGATACTGTATCAAATATCAACGATGATCGAAAAAGAAGAATTATTATTCATGGCTTAAAACCTGAATATAGAAGTTTCACCACTGCAATCCAAGGGTGACTAGTTCAACCATCACTAGAAATTGCAGCTAATAAATCATGGAATCTCTGGCAGATGGATGTTAAAAATGCATTTCTGTATGGTGAGTTGGGTCGAGAAATATATATGGAGCAGACACGAGGGTTTGAGTGCAAATCTCACCCAATGTACATGTGCAAGCTAAAGAAAGCTCTATATGGCTTGAAACAAGCTCCGAGAGCATGGTATGGGAAAATTGTTGAGTTCTTACTTAGCAATGATTTTGCAATGGCACCGACTGATTCGAGTTTATTTATAAAAATTCGAAATGAAAAACTAGCAGTTGTGCTGGTTTATGTTAATGATCTTATCATTATAGGAAATGACACAAGAAATTGATCTGATAAAAAAGAACTTGTCTGTACGTTTTCAGATGAACGAGCTTGGGCAACTCAAACATTTTCTTGGGCTTGAAATAGACTATACAAGCCAAGGATTGTTCTTATGTCAGCAGAAATATGCAAGAGATCTTCTAGAAAGATTTGGAATGCTAGATTGCAAGCCTATAGCAACCCTGATAGAAGTTAATGCCAACTTTTGTGCAGTAGAAGGCAAAGATCTTGAAGATTCCTATATGTACAAGCAGATAGTTGGAAGCCTGATTTATTTGACACTGACACGCCCATATATCTCTTTTGCAGTTGGAGTAACAAGCCGATTTATGCAAAATCCAAAGAAGCCTCATTTGGATATGGTTCGACGTATTCTGAGATACATTAAAGGTACAATTGATTATGGTATCTTCTATTCGAGAAATGGAAACTGCAAGTTGGTTGGATATTGTGACGCTGATTATGCTGGTGTTCATGACACACGCCGATCCACAACTGGGAATGTGTTTAGTTGGGTTCGGGTTCTATATCATGGTGCAGTAAGAGACAACTAACAATGTCATTGTCAACCACTGAAGCATAATATAGAGCAGCAACCATGGCAACTCAACAAAGTTCGTGGCTACGAGAACTTTTGAAGAACTTGCACCAACCAGTTGATTATGCTATACCTTTGTATAGTGATAATCAGTCTGCAATATGCTTGGCAGAGAACCCGATGTTTCATGCTCGTACAAAGCATGTAGAAATTCAATACCACTTTGTTCATGAAAAAGTGTTGCTTGGAGATATAGGAATGGAATTTGTCAACACCAATAATCAAGTAGCAGATGTTCTCACAAAAGGACTCAATGGTATGAAGTTTGAAGAATTTAGAAAACAACTCGGCATGACAACAAGGTCCATGATAATAGAAAATAATTATTGAGGGGGAGTATTGAGAAAATCAATAATTATTATCAGGAAAAGTTTGCCTAGCCTTACTACAACTTTGAGTTGTAAAGTCAATTGCAAATTGAGTTGCAAACTTTGACTTTTCAAGTTACAAGTTCAAATTAGAATTGAGTTGCAAACTTTGACTTGAGTTACAAACTTTGACTCGGATTACTTAGTTCCTAAGTTTACTTAGTTCATAAGTTTTTTCTTTCTTAATGTATAAGTTTTGCTTCTTATTTTATTATTTTTCTAAGCCTATATAAGGCATATGTTGTAAGGAGGTTTAGTGTGTGTGTTTAATGAATTGAATCCAATTCAAATTTTCCCTTCCCTGTTGCGTGAGTGTGTGATAGAAAGATGAAAATTCAATTAGCTCCTTGTTGCCATTTTTTTCTTAACACAAACAATATTCAGAAAACAATTAGAACCATTTATACCATTTCCCCTCCATTTGAGAGCCTTCTTTTGCTAGAGCATCTACAAACTCATTAGCTTCCCTTCTTTTGTGCTGAAACTGCATGCTTTTAAACACATAAATCATGTTCTCTGATATATTACAGTAAAATCTCATATTCCAGGGACAATCATCTTTATTTTTAATCCATGGTAAAGCGTTTTTAGAATCATATTCAATGATTAGGTCTGCCTCTTTCACCTATTCTAACTCTATAGATATTTCTTGAGTAAAGACAATAGCCATTAACTTAGTTATGAAGGAAAGGTTCAAATAAACAAGATTAATATTGAAATATTGTATGCTCCAATGAAGGAAAGGGTTCAAATAAGCGCAAGATTAATATTGATTTTAGTTAACATCATTTGTTTGATTGAATGTGGATGGCATATTTTCTAAATAATGACAAGAACTACGAAAAACTCAAAAGGTTTATAAACTCCTCATTAGTCATTAACTTTTTTTTATTCCACTGCAATTTGACCGACTAAAGATCTTTCTACAATCAAATCCCAAGCGCAGAGACACACTAAAACGGATGGCATATTTGACCAAACCTAGATCTGTGTAATGTTTTATTGTTACAACACCACAACAAATTCACTCAAAATTGTTGTCATTTTATACTTTATGTGGTTGCACACTTCATTGTCAAGCTCCAACCAAACTAAGCATAGTCAAAAGTTTTCCCGATGTTCCTTATCTCTTGTAAAGAAAAATGGAAATGGTGATGACACTTACAGAACAAGTTATCATTCAGCTTCCTATTACTGGTGATAATTATGCAGCACATTAGGGATCTATAGGATTAGTTCTAAACTGCTATAAAGGCATGAAGAAATAGTTCCAACTCACATATAGTTGATAAGCTACCTTTTTTTCCCCTAATAGAAAAGGCTTACTAGTTGTAATAAAACGACTATATTGGATGAAAATATATATTTTATATATTTTAGTCCCAATAAATTAATTCTTAGGATTTCGTATCTGTATTTTCAAAAAAATTGGAAATAGTCCCTGCTGATGTGACAAATGGAACGCCACGTTAGTGCCACATGGATGACGTGGCATGGCTGACGTGACATTCTGATCGTCATGTCAGCAGTTAACGGGAAGAGATGATGGTAGGGACTATTTCCAAAAATTTTGAAAGTACATGGACGAAATCCTAAGATAAAATTTTACATGGACTAAAACCAAAATTTATGAACTTTACAGGGATAAAAAAACTTATTTAAACCAAAAATACATGGGTATTATACACATGTATGTAGTCTCTCCAAAACTGATCCAAATGGGGGAGTTGATAGGAATTTTTCTATTGAGAGTGCCTATATGGTTTTGTCCAACCCCGTTGGAGAGTGGAGACTACTCTCAGGTTTAGAAGCATATATTTATGGAGCTAGAAAGGTCCATAAAGGATAAACTAATTGAAGTCTTTATAAGACAAGCTAATCATTATTTGAGACTGCCCATTACATTAGCATCTCCGATTTGGATACACTTGGTTACCTCCCATCAAATCCCAAGCTTTTACTAGCAATGAAGGCTAATCCAGTGTTATTAAAACTGCACCGAACCGGTAGGTTGGACCGGTTAGACCGAAAATCGGTTCCATGTCCGGTCCGGTTAGCATTTCCGATTGGATAAGGAACTGAACCAGGGTTAATAGCATCAAACCGTGATCGAACCGGATTGAACCGGCTAACTCGGTCTGCGGTCGAATCGGACCACCCATAATCATGTGGTCTGTGCGCGCTATTCAAGTCTCACGTGCTGGAAACTCAACCGTATTTGTGAAAATCCAGCAAAATGTTGCCAGGATGAATTGAACCCCAGGACATGGGACAACTTCTAAGGCGCTTCTGCCACTGCTCCACCAGGAAGTTTGTATATTATATCAAAATATGTATTATATATAGATATATTGATTACATATTTAATATACACCGAGTAAACCGGTCCAACCAGTGACCCATTAACCCAGTGCCCTAGCCGAGTCGATGCGGGTCGGTTTTAATAACATATTGGGCTAATCAACTAATGAGAGAATGTAAAAAATAATAATAATGTGGCTCTTGTGTTGAAATTGGTAAGTCACAAATTAGGCAAGTTTTTTTTTTTTGATAATCACAAATTAGGCAAGTTATAAAATAATGCATGTAATGTAAATGTAATGATGGTGATAAGTCATGAGTTATGGTTATGGTTTAAAGCACTTGATGAGAATGAAACCATAATAACCAAATCATGAATTATGGTTTTCTAACTGGAATTAAATCGACCAAATGACTTTTGTTTTACCTGACGGAAGCCTAAGCAAAGAGGATGGTAGAGACTCCTTAGCCTAGCTTATAAATTACTCGCATGACCCTTCGACAAAGGCACCACTAAAGCTAAGAAAAAGGCTATAAGGCCGGATAGTCTTCACCCAAGCTCCTTTTTAGAGAGATTTGTGCGATTTTGGTATTGTATAAGGACTAAAGGAATGTAGATTGGGTCCTTACACTTAGTGTATTCATTTTTTTTCTTCTAACATTTACTTCTTTGTTTTAGATATGATGTATCTTAATTCTCAAGTTTTGTAAGTATCACTGAATTTAGGGGTGTACACAGATCGAATATGACCAAACATGTTACCCGAACCAATCAAACCTTTACGGGTTAGGTCAGGTTGTTCTATTTTTATTGACAAACCCGAACCAAACCAACCTGATAAAAATTGGGTTGGTTCGATTCGTGTTAATCAGGTCCAGCATTTTTTCTTCGATCAGGAAAGAAAATCCAAAAGAGAATAAAACTAACCAAAAAAACAAAAGGGAAAACAAACAATCACGGAACCAAGTCTCGCTACAAAAAAGTCTCGTTTAGGGACCGAAAATAGAGACCGAACTAGTGTGGTTGTTATTTGCGACCGAGATTGCGACCGATTAACAGGTCTGTAGAAAATATCAAAATCTGGTGTTTAGCCACCGAATTAGCGATCGAATAAGTGGTCATAATTAGGGGTGTGCAAAACTGGGCCCGACCCTAGAACCCGTCCCAGCACATGGTGTTCGGGCCGGGTCTGGTCCTAACCCGTAGAATAGAAGGAACGTACCCGTGTCCCACTTTGTGACCCGGCGCCGGGTTAGGGACGGGTCCGGGTTGACCTTCGGGTTACCCAACTCGTCCCATATAATAAAAATATATTTTTATCCCTCCCTAGAATACGTTTCATGCGCGGTTACTAAGAAAGAAGTATGATGTAAATTACTAAACTTCTACTCTCACATCTCACACTAGCCCAGTTGGTGGCTTTAGTGAAGCATTTTGTGGCCTTTATGACATTGAAAGAATATTGTTTGATGAGAATATTTTGTTTTTAACAATGTGAGTTTGATAACATGAGCATCAAGGAAGCATATAGCTAAAGGATTTATTTGTTGATATATTGTAACATCTAGTTTTGGATCAATTGGTGGCTTTTAGATAGCATCTTTTACTTATCCAGGTCAATCCGGTCCCGTCTCATTTAGACCCAATCTTAAACCAACCCGCATATGACCAGATTCCTTCGAGTCTAGGGAAAGGTTCATGTTCAAAGATTTGGCCCTATCAATGTTTAGGGCCGAGTAAGGGACACGCATAACCCGTCCCAACCCGTCTCACTCTCACCCCTAGTCGCAATTCCTCGCGGTCGCTAATTCGGTCTCTAAACCTAAAAGATTGAAAGTCAATTTAGTTGACTAGATAGATTTAGCGACTAGGTTTTAGATAAATTTGCTGGTTTTGGAACCATTTAGCGGCCGATGTCAACTCGGTCTCTAAAACGCAAATGTGAAAAGCTCCGGGAATAAATAGCGATCGATATTGCGACAGAACTTTAATTTTTTTTATCTACGACCGTTTTAGCGATCGAAATAGTCGATCGCTAAAACTTAAAATCCATAATACCCGAAATTTCCCCTTTCTTCCTCATTTCGTCCAGAAACCCTTTCTTCCTCACTCTTTCCCTAACCCGAACTCTCTCCTTCTATTCTCTCTCCTGTCTCCAGCCACCACCTCCGATCACCTCCTCCACAAACCACCACACGGTAAACGCCCCTCTCCTTCTCTCTTTCTCTCTCTCACTCGCGTCTCTCTCTCACTCCCTCTCTCTCTCTCTTACCTCTCTATCTCTCTGTTTCAGGTTGCGACCGAGAGAGCATCGCCGTCTCTACCTCCCTTTCAAGTGGTGTTATTTTTTAAATCTGTTGTGTTATTTGCATCCAGATCTGATTTCATTAAAGAATAAGTAATAGGAAATGATCCTGTCTCACATAACTTCATTCAGCAACAATGTACACTATTAGGATAGGACCATATCCAAAAGATGAATAGAAAGTGATGTCCTTCCCCCTCTTCCTTTGGGGCATCAAACATAATTTTTTGTAAAGTCATTCTTAATTTTTAAGGGCAATCTCCCCTAACTCTCATACACCATAAAGTAGTAACAACTTTTCTTATATATCATGATCCCAGATTTTTTTCATCATTTCAATAAAGGCCGAAATAGAATCTCAATACAGTTGCTCTAACACTCAGCTATCACTCACAAAGTTGGTTGCAACTTATTAACTACTAGACTCAATATCATGTTTTAATATTGTCTTGCTAATAAAAAAAACTTGATCCTAAACCAAAATAGTGAATACACCCAAAGTATAGTTTTTCTTCCACAAGAAATCGGCTTTAGACTAATAGTTTGATGATTTTACCAAGGGTTACAACGATAACTGATGTGATCGATTGATAGAGAGAGAATGATCTGAGTTTTGTGATTGTGGATTCATTTTTTTTATCAATTTCTTTTATGAGGTAATTATGTGAGGATTTTTTAATCAAGGGATATTCTTTTTCTCCGACTTATTTTGGCATAGTCTTTTTTTGTATTAATTTATATTAGATTTAACTAATGATTCGAAAATAATGTTTGTTTTAGCTAGAAGAAGACGCATCAAACATAACACGGTCTTTTTATTGATGTTTGCTTATTTTGGCTATAATCACTATGTGTCTCTATCTCCACGATTTAGATTATACTATTACTATGCTTGTATAAGTATTGTTCACCTTGTTGGCTGGCCACATGTTCCTATAAAAGTTCATTATTCATCATATATAAATTAAATTACTCTTGTTGTGTGTTAACCTCTTTAAGCTAGAGTTTGAGGTTCCCCCCTATTTTTTTCTTACTTGGCAACCCTTTTATATCAACAATGCTTTGTTTTCCTCTTTCTTAGTGTGTTGGTTAATTTTAATTCCTGTTGTCTGCATTTTTGCTGTTGTTGATAGTTATCTGAATAACTTTTTAGGGTATTGCAAAGTGTTTAGGGTATTGCAAACTGTTTAGGGTTAAATTTTTAGGGCATCTTTGATGTTGTTGACAGTTATCTGAATAACCATATGTATCTATGCACATGAATCATAATTGCTCTGGTGAATTGAGCTTAGCATGATGAGGTGATGTAAATGGGGCGGGGTGGGTACGGGTAATAACCCCGCACTACCCTCCCCATTGGACCAATTTCATACCAGTCCCCGCCCCATATCCGTGCGAGTATCCATCTTGCGGGTTTTAAACAAATTTATCAATATTTATGGGTTTCCATGGATATTCATGTATATTCGAATACCTCAAAAAATTATTGAATATTAGACTAAATTTTTTATTCAAACATCCCTATCTTGACATCATTCACACATAAACATTAATCCCCAAGCATTAATCCATAAGCAATAATCCACAAGCATTAATTCACAACACAATAATTGAACAGAAGCAATAATATGTAATACAATGATCCATACGACTTGGGTATGATATGGTTTGGGTGTCGCAGCTGTCAAATTTAAGAAACAAAATAAGGATAGTGAAAAAAAATAGGGCATTTGATTTATATATATAAAATTATTTTAGTAATTTCACCTTAGTGGGTACCCGTGGGTATGGATACTACACCATCCGCCCCGCCCCATTAATAAGGGGGTAGAGAAAATATCCATTTAATTTATCCACGGGTACCCATTAAGGTATCCATTTTCTACCTGTTGCGGATATTATCCACGGATATCCGCGGGTGCAAAATTTACATCCCTAGATGAGGTTTAGTATAGTACATGGTTAAGTATTTGTTAAGTATTAATGCATTGCACTAAACCCTTCATATTTGTTAAGTAGCAGTGATAACGTTAGATTGCATTTGAAATGATTTGATCACCAGAGCCTTTACTGATCTTATTATTTTTTCTTACAGTCTTCTTTGTCTATTGACAACCGCTCTAGTCGTCACCCTTTTTCACTATTTACTTGGAGATGAGGTAGGTAAAATACTCTCTCTTTTTCATTGTTGCTAATGGTGCTTGAAGACTTTGAATTGATTTGTTGTTTGTTAGTGGAGAGCTTAGCTCAATAGGATGCTGGTTGTGTGCTGGTAAATTAGAAATGATGCATTTGCTTGCAATTGAATATGTTGTTTATTAGTGGAGAGCTGAGCTCAATAGGATGTAGGTTATGTGCTGGTAGATTAAAATTGATGCATGTGGTTGCAAACTTTATATATTGTTTGTTAGTGGAGAGCTGAGCTCAATAGGATAGATGTGTTAATTTCATGCTTGTTTGCCATTTTTATATGTCCTTATTAACGTTTTTGTCACTTAAATTGTGCTGTGTGTTTAGGTTTAAATTTGTATCTTCTGTTATGGTTAATGAGTTAGAAAAGCCTTAGTTTCCCGTTTGAGATACAATAGTAATGAGCATGCGTACTTTAAAAAGGTACCGTTCATTATATTGGATCTTAAATTGTCCAAGTCGGACAGTTTGAGAAAAACCTTTTTGACACTCGTGTTTATAGTCATTTCCTCTTTCACATGCCTTATATACCTGATGAAATTTTGGTCCGATGCATTTCCTTTTGTTCTCTGGGTGCATAGTTGATGAGTGTGATTCCACCTCATATTTCATGTACATTTTGCATGCATTTCCATATAGTTTAGGCATATTTAATTTGATTTATAGTTAGTTTTTACTTTGGAACGGACAAGGCGGTCTTGTGGTGTTGTTTTGTAGAAATGAATGATTAAATGCTCAGAATTAGCCTCGATGGAGCTTGGATGGAGATAGAGCTTGAAAAGTAAAGATAATGAGCCAAGCAGAGCCCATCACGGCCTGGCCGTGATGACCATCACGGCCATGATCAAGCAGAGCTGAAGGTAAAAGTCAGAATTGGTCACAGCCTAGCCGTGATGAGTATCACGGCCGTGATCCGTCAAACTGAGCCAGACCCCCCTAGGCAGAATCTGTCACGGCCTAGCCGTGATGCCCATCACGGCCGTGACAGACCATTTGGGAAGCAATGTTCAAAGGCAGAAGCGATCACGGCCTAGCCGTGATGAGCATCACGGCCGTGATGAATCAAAATTGAAAGCGCGCCCAAGGCAGAACCCGTCACGACCTGGTCGTGATGGCCATCACGGCCGTGACGCGCGCCTAATCTATAAAAAGGCATCTGGGCAGAACAAAAGACATCACTCTCTGAAGCAGAAAAATACCCTAGACGGCTGGAACCCTAAAGGAGACGTTTTCTCTGCTCACTGGGAGAAGAAAGGAGGATTCTTCATGGAGTTTTCTTCATCTCTTCTCTCTTTCTCTTTTATAGTTTCTATTATCATGAGTAGCTAAACCCCCTCTTGTTGGGGTTAGATGTTTGCTTTTCTGAACTTGGTTGTCTCTTGATTTAGTTTTAATACAAGTTTCTAATTCTTTATGAGTATTTGATTCTATGCTTAATGCTTTTCTTGGCTTGATCATCCATGGAATGATATGTTGCTTTGATAGACAATTGACAAATTGATGTTGAGGCATGCTCATGAATCAAATGCCAAGTAGTTCAAGAATCTAGAAATAGGTCTTGGGGTGCTTGCAATCTTATAAGTCTTGGTTCTTTATGCACAATCTCAGGTTAATCCACCTAAGACATTAGGGTTTAATTTGGTATTTTAGGCTCATTCCACCTAAGACATTAGGGTTTGAGTATTTCAAAAAGGCTTGATTGTCATAATTGAATTAGGGCTTGTGTTAGTAACCATTTCATTGCAATCAAGGGAGGATTAGTGTAGTCTAACCCTGACAATGTTACCCATTTGTTAATCACAACTCTGTTTGCTCGTTAAGTGTTTGTTAAAATTCCTGAAAGACCAAAAACATTTTATTCTTGCATGTTTTGTTACATGTTAAGAACTCCCTTCCATCCAAACGATCATCTAGATAGTAGTCCGATTTGCGAAGTGGTACTTGTCCATGATCCCTGAGAACGATATCAGGTCTCACCACCGTATTACTTGTTTGCGACTAGGTATACTTGTTTCCACCTTTCTTTCTTTCTTTTTATTTCTCACTTCCTTTTGTCATCCCTTTCTCTATATGTTTTTCTTTTATTTTTCTTTTATTTGGAGAAGGGGAGATTTTCAGCTCAAGAGAAATATTTTTCTGATTTTCTCATACCATACTTTTTCAACTACCTTTTCACCCTTTTGTGTAATACTTTAGAAGGTCCTCTACCAAACATCATTCATCAGAATATTTTAAGGTACCAAGAAAAGTATTTTATTTTTTCTGTAGGCTCAAAATTGGGCAACTAAGGGGTAGTATTTAGTCAATCAAGGCTTAGAAGGCCGGAAAAATACCTGTTGCCTCAATCATTTTCAAAAATGTTTCCAAAAATTTTTAAGCTTCAAAATGGTTTCAAGTCAAGTTCTAGAGACATACAATCCAAGAGGAATAACACTATCACAAAGAATGGGGTGAATTTAGTGAATACCCCTTTTTGGCTCAAAAATCACACATTTTAGTAGTTTGAAAATCAATGAGAAACACAAATCTATGGAACCACATGCTAATTATCAACTATCAAGGATCATCTCAAGAATTTTTATTTGAAGTCTTATCACAAGAATAAAAAAAAATTTGAGTTCAACAATTCACTATCTCAATTTATTTGGCACTCGGATCTCACAATTAGATGCATAATCTTAGCAAGGGGGTAATCGAATCATGTGATCATGCAAAACTATGCCTATATGAATGCAAGCAACTCAAGCTAATATGAAGAATCAAGAATCCTCCATCAAGAATCTAGAACACCAAATAGGCCAATTGGCAAAGCAAATGACGGAGAGACCTCAAGGAAAATTGCCGGGAGATACCGAGAAGAATCCAAAGGAGGATTGCAAGGCAATTACTACAAGAAGTGGGAAGGTGGTAGTCCCACAAGAAAAAAATGAAGAGAGAAAAGAAAAGAGAATTGGTGAGGGAATTGATGAGGTGATCATTGAAGATGTAACCAATGAAGAATTAGAGACTTCCCAAGCCACTGCCTCTAGTCCTATTGTTGTTGAAGTTGAAGAACCAAAGAGAGAAAAACTGGTGGATGAAGAGTTTGCAAGAAAGAAGACTAAAAGGAAAATTCTTGAAGAAGTTGACAATCCTAAGGAGTTGCCACCGTATTTCAAGATACCCTATCCTCAAAGGTTGAAGAAGGAGGTAAAGGATCAACAATTCTCTAAGTTCTTGGATGTGTTCAAAAAGTTGCAAATCAACATCCCTTTTGCCGAAGCTCTTTGACCGCGCTGTCGCCACGCGCCAAAAAGAACGAGCGTTTACAAAATAATGTAGTATAGAGCGACAACTCGGATCGTCTCTCAAGGACTCTTTAGTTGTTGTTATTATTAACAGAAAAAGTTAGAAAAAGTCAGAATTGGGGGTTTTGGATTGAAAACTAAATTAAGAAGCAAAACAGAAAACAAAGCAAGAAAACAGAGCAGTTACCAAATAAGCTAAGCGATTAACCTACTGTTCTCGGTTTCCCAACTATCATTGGTTCATGCAACCCTAAGCAGATTCTAATCCCCTCCCGGTTGTAGCAATAATTCACAAGCGGAACCACTACTACGGATATATGTCCCTATTCCCGAATTAAGCAAACGGGGTTAAGCCCTTCGTGAACTAAGCGAACACGAAACGAACACACGCGAATTAAGCAAACGCGATTAATTATAGGAACATGATATCACCGAGATAAACCAACACAACACAATATACTCCTGAATTAAGCAAACAGAAATATACAGCATGGCATTGAAAAGAGAAAAGAAAATAAACTAGGGAATACAGAACCTCAAGTGTTAATAGAAACCAATTGCAGTAGATTAATCTAGGAGACTAGCTCTCCATTACAAAAGGAAAACAAAACATAACTAAAAAGAAAACAAAAGACTAACTAAGACTAACTCAGAAACTAGCCAAAACTGGCTAATTCTGACTATATCCTTCATTTCTGCCTAAGACTGCTTATATACACGTTTCTGGAGTCAGAGTACTCGCGAGGCGAAGCACTGATCGCGAGGCGAATTATATGAAAGGTCTGCAACTCTTTGTCTTCTCACGAGGCGAGCACATCCTTCGCGAGGCGAACTCTTCAGCTTCCAACTGTTACGCCCGTGGCATTCAACACGCCCAAACCGTGATGGCTTCTGATCTTCCAATACTCGCGAGGCGAAGGAATGCTCGCGAGGCGAACGCTTCAACTTCAGAATTGCCACGGCTGTGATCTTCAACACGGGCAAGCCGTGATCGTCTCTGACTTTTTCATGGTTGCAATACTCGCGGGGCGAGAGATTATTCGCGGGGCGAGCGGCTCCAGATTTATTACTTTTTATTAACCTGAAAATAGAAAATAAAAGTAAATAATTATTCAACTCTAAAACAACTAAATTAACTTAAAAACAATTTACAGACTCAAAATACTACTTAGGAACAATCAAGTCTAATTTGGGTAAAAATGGTATAAAATAAGCACAAAGCCAAGGTCTTGACTAGTTATAAAACCAGTCAAACAGAGGCTCATCAAAATACCCCAAACTTAAACTTTGCTTGTCCCCAAGCAAACTAAAACTTAAAAACTCAAACAGACTCAAGACCTGGCAAAACATGGCAAGCTTAAGGACTCAATCAACCTTGCACAAATTTCAAGCAATATTTCAAAAGAATTTTTCTTCCAATGTTCCCCCCTTTCAAGCAAAGTAATCGCCACATTCATTTATTCTAAATAGTTGAGAATTTCATCATTCAAACAATCATCAATCTAAGCAGGGGATCTAAGTTACATACAAAAGGGAGATCACCAAATCCAAACAACTGCCTTCCTCACAAGGGAAATTTGTGTTCACTCAATCGCTCAGTTTTTGTCAGGTTATCAACAATTCACTCAATTTCACTTTTCAGAAGCACTTCCCATAAATTTGATTTTCATCTCCTAATGACTCCCACAGAAAACATGCAAGCAACATCAGAAGGTCTTTTATGGGTTGTAATGGGGCCTGGCTAAGGGTAGGATATACAAAGGAACTAGGCTGAAGACCCTAGGAACTAAGAGAGCATGAAACATTTTTACACTTTGAATTTAACTCAAGTTCCTTTTTCATTTTTCATTTCCAATTGTCATGGGTGACTACAGCCTTTTTATTTTCTAATACTTTTTTTTTGTTTTTTTTTTCATTTTTACACTTTCCTTTTTTTCTCTTTTTTTTTTCCTTCTTTTTTCTCTTTTTTTTTTCATTTTCATTTGTTTTTTTTTTTTCTCAATCCCAACAACACATTTACTGTAGCCACCCCAAACTTAATTTCTTGCACCCATTCTAGGATTACATGCTCTCCTAATCCTAAGATCGGGTTAACATGGTTTTCCAGATTTTTGGGCTTATAACATTAGGTTATCAAGAATTAACAGGCTAATAGGCTCAATGGGGCTAACTAGGGAACATGCATTAGGATTTGGTTATTTTTAGGCTAAGTAGCTATTTACAAAGAAAATGCCTAAATCATTTGAAGCAAACATATAATCATGCAAACCAAAAAGAGATTCAATCAAATTCAGGAAAGTGCAACTTAAAAGAGATTCTCACAGTCAAAAACATGTTGGAGGCTCAAAACCTCACCTGGAAATTTTTGCAAATTGCTTGACAGAGATTCTATCCCTAGTGTGTGCTTCCTATCACCCCAAACTTATCATAAATCATGCCATCATAATAAAATCTCAAAGTTCAGTTTTCAATCATATGGGGATCATTTTTCAAAAAATTTTCAAATCCTAGGGGGAAAACAGTCAACACTATCATGCAATCAATCTATGCAAAAATCAATAAAATCCATCAAACTTGCCATAACCAAGACACAAACACAACTCCTGAGCTTCTCAAATTATTCAGGAGCTTTATTAACAATAAAACAGAAATAAAATAAGGAAAAGAAAATTAAAAAGAAGAAAGGGTAAGAAAAACTCATTGAAGGGCGGTTCCACCAGGATCCCATTGCTTGTAGCATAAGTCCCACGTGGTAGCCAAAGGACTGAAATTCATTCCATGCCTCCCTAACTTGAAGCTTTGATGCGGAGGTGAGCACTTGACAATTATAATAACTCCACCCAGTGCGGCGGACTTATCACTCCCCTTCGGGTCACAGATGGCCTCTTTCTCAACAAAATCCTCCCAATAGAATCGGGGCTCAACCTCTTGGACCGGCCATGGTGCAAAATCCAAGGGTGTAAAATCCAGAACTGGTGGCTCCTCAGGGGGAGGTGACAAACAGTTAGTTGGGGTTACTGGTGCTGCTTCAACTTCTGCAATGTCTTCATTCACTGCACTAACAAATTCAACACCTGCTATACATGCAGAGATTTCAGCACACACCACACAAAGGTTAGAGTTAGTACATATATTACAAGAAAATGAATCAGAAAAAGTTAGAATGTCTGGAAATTCTTCAATTAATTCATCCACCCCATCAGTCTCAACACACGCATCTGTTCTACTTGAATCATCTACTCCCAAGGGTTCTTCTTTATCTTCAGGCACGGGGGAGCAGCTGCCCTCTTGATCCTCCTGATCTAAGTTTCCTGAACAGAATAAACCTGCAAAACGATCTGCATTTTCTATTTTTCCTGAAAAGTATAAACCTGTAAAACATTCTACACATAAAGCAGTTCCATCACAATAACAAGCATTAGGATCAGGGGATTCAACACATAAATCATCATCAACAGAAACATTATCAGAATCATAATCAGAAGTATTTTCAAAAATAACTGGTGACTCTGTACGATCTTCCAGGGGCTGTGGAGGTAGCATTGCAGCCAAGTTGGCGGTAACTTGATCAATTAGAGCCCACAATTTTCGAGATTCAGCTTGGCTCCTCCGGTAGTCAGCCTCCATCTTTCCCGTTGAAATTCCTCTATCATCCGTTGAGTTTGCTCGGCCATTTGTTGCCTCATTCCTTCCATATTTGCACTTATCTGTGCAGTCATCTGTTTGCACAGGTCCTCTAGGGAAGGTTCGGAAGGTGCAGAGGTGGTCACTTGGGTAGGATAGTATGGTGGTGGCTCACTAAAATTAGGATAATACATGCAAGGTTGCTCATAATAAACATTAGGCAAATATCCAAACATGTAATTATCCATGGCAATCAAACAACCAGACAAAGCAGTCAAAACTAATTAGCAAAATTTTTTTTTTTTTTTTTAAATGTAACTTTCTGCTAATAACAACAAACCAGAGTCCCTGAACAACGGCGCCAATTTTTGACCGCATTGTCGCCACGCGCCAAAAAAAGAACGAGCGTTTACAAAATAATGTAGTATAGAGCGACAACTCGGATCGTCTCTCAAGGACTCTTTAGTTGTTGTTATTATTAACGAAAAAAGTTAGAAAAAGTCGAATTGGGGGTTTTGGATTGAAAACTAAATTAAGAAGCAAAACAGAAAACAAAGCAAGAAAACAGAGAAGCGATTACCAAATAAGCTAAGCGATTAACCCATCTGTTCTCGGTTTCCCAACTATCATTGGTTCATGCAACCCTAAGCAGATTCTAATCCCCTCCCGGTTGTAGCAATAATTCACAAGCGGAACCACTACTACGGATATATGTCCCTATTCCCGAATTAAGCAAAGCGGGGTTAAGCCCTTCGTGAACTAAGCGAACACGAAACGAACACACGCGAATTAAGCAAACGCGATTAATTATAGGAACATGATATCACCGAGATAAACCAACACAACACAATATACTCCTGAATTAAGCAAACAGAAATATACAGCATGGCATTGAAAAGAGAAAAGAAAATAAACTAGGGAATACAGAACCTCAAGTGTTAATAGAAACCAATTGCAGTAGATTAATCTAGGAGACTAGCTCTCCATTACAAAAGGAAAACAAAACATAACTAAAAAGAAAACAAAAGACTGACTAAGACTAACTCAGAAACTAGCCAAAACTGGCTAATTCTGACTATATCCTTCATTTCTGCCTAAGACTGCTTATATACACGTTTCTGGAGTCAGAGTACTCGCGAGGCGAAGCACTGATCGCGAGGCGAATTACATGAAAGGTCTGCAACTCTTTGTCTTCTCGCGAGGCGAGCACATCCTTCGCGAGGCGAACTCTTCAGCTTCCAACTGTTACGCCCGTGGCATTCAACACGCCCAAACCGTGATGGCTTCTGATCTTCCAATACTCGCGAGGCGAAGGAATGCTCGCGAGGCGAACGCTTCAACTTCAGAATTGCCACGGCTGTGATCTTCAACACGGGCAAGCCGTGATCGTCTCTGACTTTTTCATGGTTGCAATACTCGCGGGGCGAGAGATTATTCGCGGGGCAAGCGGCTCCAGATTTATTACTTTTTATTAACCTGAAAATAGAAAATAAAAGTAAATAATTATTCAACTCTAAAACAACTAAATTAACTTAAAAACAATTTACAGACTCAAAATACTACTTAGGAACAATCAAGTCTAATTTGGGTAAAAATGGTATAAAATAAGCACAAAGCCAAGGTCTTGACTAGTTATAAAACCAGTCAAACAGAGGCTCATCACTCTTCAACAAATGCCTTCCTATGCCAAGTTTATGAAGGAGATTCTTTCTAACACGAGAAAGTGGAAGGAGGAGACAGTCATGCTCACGGAAGAATGTAGTGCCATACTCCAAAGGAAGTTGCCGGTGAAGATGAAGGATCCGGGTAGCTTTACTATTCCATGTGGCATTGGTCATTTGAACATTGGAAGAGCCTTGTGTGATCTTGGTGCAAGTATCAATCTTATGCCTCTCTCCGTTTTCAAGAAGTTGGGAATTGGTGAAGTTAAGCCAACCGTGATTTCTCTCCAATTGGCGAATCGCTCCATTACGTATCCTTATGGTGTAGTGGAGGATTTACTGGTAAAAGTAGACAAGTTTATCTTTCCGATAGACTTTGTGGTGTTGGATATTACGGAAGATAGTGAGACTCAACTGATTCTTGGAAGGTCATTCCTAGCCACGGGTAGGGCTTTGATCGATGTAAATCAAGGGAAGTTGGTGCTTAGAGTCCAAGATGAAGAGGTCACCTTCAATGTTTTTGATGCAATGAGACATCAAAGTGACAAAGATAAATGTATGAATGTGGACCTTGTTGATTCATTGACTAACAAGAGTGTTCAACAAACTTTTGAAGATTCATTGGAAGCGGCTCTTATGGTTGAGAATATAGAAGAAGAGATATGTGAGGAAGAAGTTGAGGTCATGGTTAAATCCCTTGAAGCCTGTCTAGTTTTGAATAATGATGAAGAAAAGTTGTGGAGGATGTGCGGATTGAAGACAAGGGCGAAACACCTATGCTAGAGTTGAAGGAACTTCCATCCCATCTCCGCTATGCTTTCCTTGGAGTGAATTCTTCATTCCCGGTGATCATTAATAGCGAATTGAACTCTTTGGTGGAAGAGAAGTTTTTGAGAGTGCTTAGAGAGCACAAATCCGCAATTGGGTGGTCTATGTCCGACTTGAAAGGAATAAGTCCCTCATTTTGTATGCACAAAATCCTTTTGGAGGAAAACTTCAAGCCGGTCAGACAACCCCAAAAAAGACTCAACCCATACATGAAAGAAGTTGTAAGGAAGGAGGTTGTGAAGCTTTTGGATGCGGGTATAATCTATCCAATCTCCGATAGTCCATGGGTGAGTCCGGTCCAAGTTGTTCCTAAGAAAGGGGGGATGACGGTTGTTTCAAATGATAAAAATGAACTCATTCCCTCAAGGACCGTCTCCAGATGGAGGGTGTGTATTGACTATAGAAGATTGAATGAGGCTACAAGAAACGATCATTTTCCCTTGCCTTTCATTGATCAAATGCTAGAGAGGTTGGCGGGCCATGCCTTTTATTGCTTCCTTGATGGATACTCAGGGTATAACCAAATTGTGGTTGACCCAAAGGACCAAGAGAAGACTACTTTCACTTGTCCCTATGGTGTCTATGCATACCGGAGGATGCCATTCGGGCTGTGTAATGCACCCGCCACTTTTCAAAGGTGCATGCTTTCCATATTCTCTGATATGACTGAAAAATTCATTGAGGTATTTATGGATGATTTTTCCGTATTTGGTAATTCTTTTAATAATTGTCTGAAAAATCTTGCATGTGTTTTGAAAATATGCCAAGAAACTAACCTTGTTCTAAATTGGGGAAAATGTCATTTCATGGTTAGGGAAGGTATAGTTCTTGGTCATAAGATTTCATCATGGGGGATAGAAGTTGATAAGGCAAAAATTGAAGTAATCAAAAAACTTCCCCCTCCCATGAATGTGAAAGGTGTTAGAAGCTTCTTAGGGCATGCGGGTTTCTATAGGAGATTTATAAAAGACTTTTCAAAGATTGTGAAACCCTTGTGCAAACTTTTGGTAGTTGATACTCCTTTTGTGTTTGACGATGATTGCATGCATGCTTTCCAACTTTTAAAGGAAAAACTCACCACCGCACCGGTCATTGCACCTCCAGATTGGAGTTTGCCATTTGAGTTAATGTGTGATGCAAGCGACTATGCGGTGGGAGCCATTTTGGGTCAGCGGAAAAATAAAATTTTGCATGTTATTTACTATGTCAGTCGTGTGTTGAATGATGCTCAATTGAACTATACCACGACTGAAAAAGAATTGATTGCTGTGGTTTTTGCATTTGATAAGTTTAGATCTTACTTGATTGGCTCTAGAACTATTGTGTACACTGACCATTCTGCTTTGAAGTATCTCATGACTAAACAGGATGCCAAGCCAAGGCTCATTAGGTGGGTACTATTGCTCCAAGAATTTTATTTAGATATAAAGGACAAGAAAGGAGTGGAGAATGTGGTAGCCGACCATTTGTCTAGGCTTCCACCAGCAGATATTCAAGTAAAAGATGAGTTGCCAATTCAAGAAGAATTCCAGGATGAGAGGTTGTTTAGGGTGCAAGTGGCACCTTGGTTTGCGGACATTGCAAATTACAAGGCCGCCAACAAGATTCTGAAGGACTTCAATGCACAACAAAGGAAGAAGCTCATCCATGATGCTAAATACTATGTATAGGATGAACCTTACCTTTTCAAAAGAGGTTCAGATGGAATTCTTAGAAGATGTATTCCAGAAGAAGAGATTAATGGGGTTTTAACTCATTGCCACAACTCACCTTATGGAGGACACTTTGGTGGTGAGAGAACTGCCATGAAAATCTTGCAAAGTGGTTTATTTTGGCCTACCATTTTTAAAGACTCTAGATCTTGGGTGATGAAGTGTGACAAGTGTCAAAGAACCAGAAGTATATCCAAGAGAAATGAGATGCCCTTGAAGGGTATTTTAGAGGTGGAGCTCTTTGATATGTGGGGGATCGACTTCATGGGGCATTTCCCATCATCCTACAACAACAAGTATATTCTGGTTGCGGTTGAGTATGTGAGTAAATAGGAAGAAGCTGTCCCAACTATGAAAGATGATGCAAAAATAGTGGTTAGTTTTGTGAGGAAGAATATTTTTACCAGATTTGGAACCCCTAGAGCCATTATTAGTGATGGGGGTACTCATTTTTGCAATAAAGAATTCAATGCGGTGCTTGCCAAGTTTGGGGTCAATCATAAAGTTGCTACACCATACCACCCACAAACCAGTGGGTAAGTGGAATTGTCCAATCGGGAATTAAAAAGGATCTTGGAGAAAACAGTGAATAATGCTAGAAAAGATTGGGCAAAGAAGCTGGATGATGCACTTTGGGCCTATCGAACTGCATATAAAACACCTATTGGTATGTCACCCTACTAATTAGTGTTTGGAAAATCATGTCACCTTCCGATAGAGCTCCAACATCGTGCTTTTTGGGCAGTGAAGACCTTGAACTTTGATACGAAGCTGGCTATGGACAAGAGACTGTTGCAATTGAATGAGTTGGATGAATTCCGACTCTTGGCATATGAGAGTGCAAGAATCTATAAGGAAAGAACAAAGTTTTGGCATGATAAGTACATTCTTCCCAAGCATTTTGAAGAAGGCCAATCAGTTTTGCTCTTTAACTCACGTCTCAAGCTATTTCCGGGCAAGTTGAGATCAAGGTGGTCGGGTCCATTCCATGTCAAGTCAGTTTCCCCATTTGGTGCGGTTGAATTGGAAGATCCATCGTCCGGAGATACTTTCACTGTTAATGGGCAAAGGCTCAAGCACTACCTTGGAGGAGACTTTGATCGTCAAACAGTCTCCATCCCTCTTAAAGCACCCACTTAGAGATCATCGGTCCGTCAAGCTAGTGACGTTAAAGAAGCGCTTATTGGGAGGCAACCCAAGTTTTCTGTTCCTTTTCCTTTCGTTTTGAATTTGACTCTTGAATAATTTGAGAAGATCAAGAGGAAAAAGAGAATAAATTAATATAGTTGTTAAGTGTTTTCAGGGTAAGAAAGCAGAAGAGCAGGAGGGCAGGGACAGATACAGTCAGAAGCCATCACGCCCAGGCCGTGACACTGGTCACGACCGTGATGAGCTAACCATGAAAACCAGAAAGGATCACGGCCGTGACACAATTTGCAACCTATCTTTGACTAGGCATGTGAGACAGCACCTGCTACCGCCTCGGTGAGTGTTCCATTTATGTTTTTTTTTTCTTTTTTCCTCTCTCCAACTTGATTATTTACATTGGGGACAATGTAAGTTTTTAAGCTTAGGGTAGGGGTATTTTTGTAAATTTTGAATTTTTGCATTTTTCATGTTGCATTCATATAGGCATAGTTTTGCATGATCACATGATTCGATTACCCCCTTGCTAAGATTATGCATCTAATTGTGAGATCCGAGTGCCAAATAAATTGAGATAGTGAATTGTTGAACCCAAATTTTTTTATTTTTCTTGTGATAAGGCTTCAAATAAAAATTCTTGAGATGATCCTTGATAGTTGATAATTAGCATGTGGTTCCATAGATTTGTGTTTATCATTGATTTTCGAACTACTAAAATGTGTGATTTTTGAGCCAAAAAGGGGTATTCACTAAATTCACCCCATTCTTTGTGATAGTGTTATTCCTCTTGGATTGTATGTCTCTAGAACTTGACTTGAAACCATTTTGAAGCTTAAAAATTTTTGGAAACATTTTTGAAAATGATTGAGGCAATAGGTATTTTTCCGGCCTTATGAGCCTTGATTGACTAAATACTACCCCTTAGTTGCCCAATTTTGAGCCTACAGAAAAAATAAAATACTTTTCTTGGTACCTTAAAATATTATGATGAATGATGTTTGGTAGAGGACTTTCTAAAGTATTACACAAAAGGGTGAAAAGGTAATTGAAAAAGTATGGGATGAGAAAATCAGAAAAATATTTCTCTTGAGCTGAAAATCTCCCCTTCTCCAAATAAAAGAAAAATAAAAGAAACACATATAGAGAAGGGGATGACAAAAGGAAGTGAGAAATAAAAAGAAAGAAAGAAAGAAAGGTGGAAACAAGTATACCTAGTCGCAAACAAGTAATACGGTGGTGAGACCGGATATCGTTCTCAGGGATCGTGGACAAGTACCACTTCACAAATCGGACTACTATCTAGACGATCGTTTGGATGGAAGGGAGTTCTTAACATGTAACAAAACAGACAAGAATAAAATGTTTTTGGTCTTTTAGGAATTTTAACAAACACTTAACGAGCAAACAGAGATGTGATTAACAAATGGGTAAAATTGTCAGGGTTAGACTACACTAATCCTCCCTTGATTGCAATGAAATGGTTACTAACACAAGCCCTAGTTCAATTATGACAATCAAGCCTTTTTGAAATACTCAAACCTTAATGTCTTAGGTGGAATGAGCCTAAAATCCCAAATTAAATCCTAATGTCTTAGGTGGATTAACCTGAGATTGTGCATAAAGAACCAAGACTTATAAGATTGCAAGCACCCCAAGACCTATTTCTAGATTCTTGAACTACTTGGCATTTGATTCATGAGCATGCCTCAACATCAATTTGTCAATTGTCTATCAAAGCAACATATCATTCCATGGATGATTAAGCCAAGAAAAGCATTAAGCATAGAATCAAATACTCATAAAGAATTAGAAACTTGTATTAAAACCAAATCAAGAGACAACCAAGTTCAGAAAAGCAAACATCTAACCCCAACAAGAGGGGGTTTAGCTACTCATGATAATAGAAACTACAAAAGAGAAAGAGAGAAGAGATGAAGAAAACTCCATGAAGAATCCTCCTTTCTTCTCCCAGTGAGCAGAGAAAACGTCTCCTTTAGGGTTCCAGCCGTCTAGGGTATTTTTCTACTTCAGAGAGTGATGTCTTTTGTTCTGCCCAGATGTCTTTTTATAGATTAGGCGCGTGTCACAGCCGTGATGGCCATCACGGCCAGGCCGTGACGGGTTCTGCCTTGGGCGCGCTTTCAATTTTGATTTATCACGGCCGTGATGCTCATCACGGCTAGGCCGTGATCGCTTCTGCCTTTGAACATTGCTTCCCAAATGGTCTGTCACGGCCGTGATGGGCATCACGGCTAGGCCGTGACAGATTCTGCCTAGGGGGTCTGGCTTAGTTTGACAGGTCACGGCAGTGATACTCATCACGGCTAGGTCGTGACCAATTCTGACTTTTGCCTTCAGCTCTGCTTGATCACGGTCGTGATCGTCATCACGGCATGGCCGTGATCGTCATCACGGCATGGCCGTGATCGTCATCACGGCCAGGCCGTGATGGGCTCTGCTTGGCTCATTATCTTCACTTTTCAAGCTCTAACTCCATCCAAGCTCCATCAAGGCTAATTTTGAGCATTTAATCATTCATTTCTGCAAAACAACATCACAAGACCGCCTTATCCGTTCCAAAGTAAAAACTAACTAAAAATCAAATTAAATATGCCTAAACTATATGGAAATTCATGCAAAATGTACATGAAATATGAGGAGGAATCACACTCATCAATAGTTGATTGCGGTAGATCTCACCGCACTCAAGTCGTGTACTTAGAGACCGTGGGGAAATGCTGCCGAAATTTCGTCAAATATAAGGCATTTGAATATGGGACTAACTATTCACCGATCGAGTGTTGAAGAGGTTTTTCTCAAATGGGATAGCTTCATACCATGTAACAAGAAGGAGCTGATTGTTGTGGGACAACTATTCTTTCTCTCTCAGATAGTAGTAATGGATATTCCCGAGAATCAGTTCTGGATGTATAAAAGGTTGGATCACAACAAACATCTAACGGTAGAATTTAGAGCTGGAGTTAATGAGTTCCTAGAGTTTGCTACTAGTCAAGAGAAGTTCAAAAGGAACAATGAAGAGAAGATGAGGTGTCCTTACTTAAGGTGGACCAACCACGACGAGGAATTGCCCTTGTTTCCCGAGCCGATTGTCGAAGAGTCATATTATGGAACTGGTGACCAAAGGGAAGAACCGAATGCTTATGAGCAGATGATCATGGATCACGCTGGGCCCTCTATAGGCCAGGAATTGGAACATGATTATGTGAGGAGCCGCAACAGAGAGAAGAAAATCCGAATCCCGAAGCAGAAAAGTTCTTTAATATGTTGGTTGCTTAAGCTAAACTGTTTGAAGGTTGTGATCAACACTCCGAATTGTCGGCCACCTTGTCACTTCTGAGCATGAAATCCGACTTCAACATGTCGGAATGAAATTTTAATCGAATGGTGCAGTTTATAAGATAGACACATCCGATTGATAGTCGTATGCCTCAGAATCTTTATCATGCTAAGAAGTTGGTGAAGAACTTGGGTTTGGGCTGTTTGAAAATTGATTGTTGTCCGAATGGGTACATGCTGTATTATAAAGATGAAGCAGACAAGAGCATAATTTGTGGTGCAGATCGATACAAGACAACCACTTAAAGGGGGGTTGAAAAGAAGACTTCCTTAAAAAGAATTTGGTACTTTTCGCTCATCCCAAGGCTGCAAAGATTGTACTTTTCGATGGCAACTGCACCCCACATGAGGTGTAACAGTGAGAATCAGAGGGAGGAAGGGGTCTTGTGTCATCCTTCTGATGGAGAAGCTTGGAAACATTTTGACAGGGTGCATCCAACATTTTCCAGTGACCCCCGGAACATTAGGTTAGGGTTATGTACCGATGGATTCAATCGTTTTGTTCAATATGGAAAATCTTACTCTTGTTGGCCAGTTATAGTAACTCTGTACAATCTTCCCCCTGGTATATGCATGAAGAGGGAGTTTATGTTTCTGACGGTTTTAATTACGGGTCCGTCTAATCTGAAATCCAAGATTGATGTGTACTTGTAGCTGATCATTGAAAAGTTGACCTTTTTGTGGAATGATGGTGTATTGACTTATGATGTTGATTTAAGGCATAATTTCATGATGAAGGCCGCGTTGAGCATCTTCCCTTATTAAAGCAGATATGGTGTATTAACAATATATCTGTGTTGCTATGTAAATTAGAACAGATATTCCGGCCTACCTTCTTCAATTCAATGGAGCATCTTCCAATTCATCTCCCGTATGAAGCAAGAGTTGGTGGACCGGTCAAATATCGTTGGATGTATCCCTTTGAGAGGTAAATAACTAATTCACCTCATTTATTCCCTTATTAATTCTATCTATTGTTGTCCTCATTTATTCCAAAATTCTTCCTGCTTAGGTTCTTGCACTCCCTCAATAGCAAAGTCAAGAACAAGTCTAAGGTAGAGGGTTCCATTTGTGAACCCTATTTGGTGGAGGAGACGTCTACCTTCGCCACTTATTACTATCCACCTGAAATGGAAACAAGAAGGACTAGAATGCCATGTAATGTAGATGCAGGTGAAAGTTCTTCATCTAGTCCTCCAATATCGTGTTTCAATTACCCGGGCATGCCTGGTGGCAAATCAAAAATCCTATTTCATGGAGCAACGTGACATTGACGCAGCCCACTTGTACGTTCTACAAAACTGTGACGAGGTTGAGCCATATTTAAAGTAAGTAACGATCACACTAGCTTTTAACACCTTGTTCAATAATTAACAATGTTGTACTAAAGTATCTAGTTTTTGTCCTGTAGTATGTATTCTGAATTTCTAAAGGAACTCCACCCAGACATTCCAGAGGATCGAATAAACCAGGAGATTTCCAAACGGTTTCCCACGTGGTTCATAGAATATGTAGGTTAACACTTATTATTTATTATATATAATACATGTCCTGTAATGTCTTATATATGTTATAATCATTTGTAATGTATTAGGTTCTAAATACAACAAATAATGTTGAAGAACCACTAATGCTTAATCTGGCGTGGGGGACCTAAGAGAAAACTCACCCCACTTCACACATACACTGTGAATGGTTACAAATTTCGTACACAACAATGGAGTGAAGGCACACTATCATCCAACAATGGTGTGTGTATACTTGGTACAGCTAGTCAATTAGAAAGTGACTTTTACGGAGTTCTAACTGAAGTTGTTGAAATGGAGTATACCAATTTGCCCTCGTTAAAGATAGTTCTCTTCAGGTGTGACTGGTTTGATGATACTCCAGATATAAGGACAAAAGTAGATAATAAGTATGGAATTGTCGAATTAAGGTAATCGCGAAGATATACTAAGGTGTATGACCCATTCATATTTGCACAACAGGCCGAATGTGACACCCTCTACCCCATACGTTAATATAAAAAATTTACTTAAAAGAGGTAATATAAAAACATGCATTTATTTAATTAAAATAAAATTAGGTAAAAGATACACATTATCTTGTCCTTTCTTGAGGGCTGCGCTGGTTTCCTTCTTCCCCTAGCCGCTGCTGCTGCGTTTTTCATTTCTCCATCCATTGTAATGGTTTCTTGCTCATTGCTTATTTTTGTTCTTTGTAAGCTCATTATGAGCTAAACACTTTTAAGATTTAGTTATGCTAATATAATGAATGTTTAGCTGAGTTATGTAATGACTATGTTTTTCATTTTCTTTTATCACTCATTTAATGTTGTTTAATTAAGAGTGATCAACTTGATTGAATATTTAGCTTGCTTGATTTGGAAAAATTAAGTAAGTGGAACTTGATAAAAGATAGGGATTAAGTCATTAATTGGAAGATTAATTGATGTTGGATAGGCTAGGAATAGCTATTCAAGTCTCTAAGCTAGCTGGAATGTGCTTGATTAAGAGGGTGGTGTAATTAATCTGAATCTAGGAATAGAACAAAGTTAATGAACCTGACCCTGTATTGTTGGGAAAAAAAACTTTAATTTCCTGGAGCTAGATGCTAGAGCATAGTCAGAGCATGATATAGGCTAAACAGGATTTATGCTACAGCATACCTGGAGCTATTTCGATAATCTGATTTAAGAAACCCTCCTTATCTGTTACTTGTTTATCTCCCAGTTTTCAAATCTCAGTTTATTTACTTTTACTTGCACACACACTACAATTTTTGGTTACTAATCCTAACTTCTAGAACATATAATCTGAACTGGAGTTTATTGCATCATTATAATCCTTGTGGGAACGACATCTGAACTAAAGTTCTATATTACTTGAGGCATTTGTGTATACTTGCACAAGCTTAAGAACAACTGTTTTTAAGGTAACAAGTTTTTGGCCCCGTTGCCTGGGATTGTTAATGGTATTAAAATTTTGTTTCTAGATTATTAGTTCTGTAGTTAGAGGTAATGACACTCTTAGTGCTTTGCTGTAGCACAGGGTACTGAAACTGTATGTACAGGTTCTTGTCACTTGAATACATATTTGATCCAGAGATAGGAAGAACATTCAGAAGGCTCAGGAGAGGTCAATCGTCTCAGCCTTTACTTGAGTTGGTTCTGAACACTCCAACAAACTCCACACTAGATTCTGTTGAAGCATTGTCCCCTGCTGTTTCAGAAATGGCTGAAGATGTGCCACCAGACAGCATGGCTATGGCCAATGATAAAAATTGTGCTATTAGGGGTTATGCTGTGTTTGACCCTGAATCTATGAATACTGGAATAGTGAGGACTCCCATCACGGCACCTCAGTTTGAGTTCAAGCCAGTGATGTTCCAAATGTTACAACCAATTGGAAAATTTAATGGTGCTGCAACAGAATATCCTCACTTGCATTTGAAGTAATTTTTGGATGTAGCAAGCAATTTCAAAATTCCAGGAGTCGGTGATGATGCATTCAGACTGAGATTGTTCCCATTCTCTTTGGGAGGCAAGGCTAAGAACTGGTTGAATTCCTTGGATTCAAACTCAATTGATACTTGGAACAAGCTTGCTGAGAAGTTCTTAACCAAGTTCTTTCCACCAACTATGAATGCAAAGATGAGAACTGACATCACTTCTTTTAGGCGGCATGATGATGAACCACTATTTGAGGCCTGGGAGAGATTCAAACAATTGATTAAGAAGTGCCCTCACCACGGTATCCCATTCTGTATTCAGATGGAGCACTTTTATAATGGTGTTTCACCCAGCTCAAGGGTGATGTTGGATGCCTTAGCTGGAGGCAGTCTTCTCACCAAGTCTTACAATGAGGATCATGCTCTGATGGAAGGGATAGCAGCTAACAGTTATTAGTGTCCAACTGCAAGACAAGTTTCTGGAAAAGGTAATGCTACAACAGGAGCATATGAAGTGAGTGAAGTGGCAGCACTGTCAGCTCAAATGACCTCCTTAACCAATATGGTTAGGGGGTTGTCCATGGAAAATCAAGGAAATTCCTCGGCACCACCTATAATGACTGAAGAAATGGTGAATGAGCAAATTTACATGGCAGATGCTATATCATGTGTATACCGTGGAGGAGATCATTTATTTGAGAATTGCTCTGCAAATCCTGCTGTTGTTGATTATGTAGGAAACAACAATTACAGAGGCAATAATTCCTATGGCAATTTAGGATGGCAGCAATCACAACATCCTAATTTGAAGTATTCCAATTTCAGCAACACATTGAATCCACCCTTGGTTACCAGCAGCAACAACAACCTAGGCAGCAACAACTACTAATTCAGCAGAAAGCTCCAGAATCATCCCTAGAATCTGTGTTGAAGGCATTTATGACAGAGACTAAGGCTAGAATGAGGAACTTAGAGACTCAAGTGGGACGGTTGGCCAATGCAATCAACTCAAGGCAAAGTGGCACATTACCTGCATCAACTGAAGATCCTAAAAATACAAGTTCTGGAGGAGGTAAAGAACAGTGCAAGGTAATCCACTTGAGGAGTGGTAAGGATTGGAAGTGTCTGAACCCAAGAAGAAACAGAAGGTGCAAGGCTCAGAACCTGAGGAAGAAACAGTTAAAGAATATGCTGCAACAGAGCAACCTGCAGTTGTTGAGAAGATGCCTGACGCTGCAGCATCCCCTGCTATACCCGAACTGATTCCAGAAAGGTCCCCACCACCTTTTCCTCAGAGATTAAAGAAGGCACACCAAGAGAAACAGTTCAACAAGTTTATGGATGTACCGAAGCAGCTTCATATCAACATACCCTTGGTAGAAACTTTTCAACAGATGCCAAACTATACAAAGTTCATGAAAGATGTGCTCACTAAGAAGAGAAGATTGGGAGAATTTGAAACTGTAGCTATGACTGAAGAATGCAGTATACAGGACGAACTCTACGTCTGTGCTTGATCTTGCAACAACAATTTGCTTCTTAATTTTCCATGATATCAAATTACCTCCAATATGCACACAGTAGCCTGAAGTGGACCCCTATCACTAGCATCACCTGCCTAAGTCGCATATGTATACCCAATGATATTGGTATGACCCTTGTCCATATAAACAATCCCTTTACCAGGTGATCCCTTGATGTATCTTAGGATCCGGACAACTGAATTTCAATGACTATCACATTGTGAGTTGAGAATATGACTTACAACACTGATCGAAAAAGCAAGCTCCAGTCGAGTCATGGTGAGATAATTTAACTTCCCAACTAATCTTCTATATCTACCTAGATCAGGATAGGGCTCCCTCTAATTAGGTAGAAGCTTTACATTTGGAATCTTGGATCCATAAGAGTATCAATAAGTTTATAATCTAGCATCCTTATTTTTTCCATAATGCCAAAGGCATATTTCCTCTAAGAAATAGCAACACATGTTCTTGATTCGGCTACTTCAATCCCAAGAAAGTATCGCAATCGTCCAAGATCTTTGGTTTGAAAATTGTTAAACAAGTGTTTCTTCAATTCCTTAATGCCTTCTTGATCATACTTGTAATAACAATATCATCCACATACACCACAAGATAAATACATTTATTCAATGATGAACATTTAAAGAATACAGAATGGTCGACCTTGCTACGAATCATGCCAAACTGTCGGATGACTTTATTGAACTTCTCGGACCAAGCGCGAGGTGATTGTTTTAAGCCATACAAGGACTTTTGTAACCTGCAAACAAGATCTGACTCCCCCCGAGCAACAAACCCAGGTGGTTGCTCCATATAGGTCTCCTCCTCCAAATCACCATGTAAGAATGCATTTTTAATATCCAACTGGTATAAGGGCCAGCGTCTCATGGCTGCCATAGAAAATAATAAATGTACATATGCCATCTTAGCAATGGGAGAAAAAGTACCACCGTAATCCAGACCATAGATTTGAGTGTACCCCTTTGTTACCAGTCGGGCTTTCAAGCAATCCATCTTCCCATTAGGACCAACTTTAACAGTAAATACCCATCGATAACCAACTGTGGATTTTTCAGAAGGAGGTGAAACAAAGGTCCATGTATTATTAGATCCCAAAGTAGTCATCTCATTAATCATTGTTTGTCGTCATCCTGGATTAGATAGTGCTTCCTGAACATTCTTAGGAATGGTAACAGATGACAAGGCAGACACAAAGACATAATGGGAAGGAGATAACGGATGGTAACTCAGAAAATTGTAAATGGGAAGAGAATTGAGAGTAGAATGTTTACCTTTACGGATTGTAATAGGTAGGTCAGTTGAAGTGTCTGGTGGGACCGTAGTTGGGGAAGTGATCGGAGCAGGAGCTGAATTAAGAAGATCAATTGTAGGTACAATCTCCATAACTTTAGGATGTTGACGCTCATAAATAATACCATATCGATGCAACGAATGATCATCCTGTGATTGTGGAGCTTGGGGATCAGAGATATATGTTTCAAAATGAGGAAGTGGCAATACCTGAGATGGTGAGGCGGATATATCTGATGTTACAAAGAAGGGGGTATCCTAAAAGAAGGTAACATCTGCAGATACTTAAAAACGATGTGTAGAGGGAGAATAACACTGATATCCTTTTTGAAATCGAGAATACCCAAGAAAGATACATTTAACTGCCCGTACAAACAATTTATCATGACCAGGAGAGATCATGAACAAAAAAGGTGGAACGAAACACGTGAAGGGAAACATAATAAAGAGGATTTTAGGAAATAAAAGAGTGAGGAATTTTATCACCCAAAATAGAAAATGGTATTCGATTTACCAAATAGCACGCAATAAGAACAACATCACCCCAAATATTCAAAGGAGCATTAGCATTTATCAAGATAGTTCAAGCAGTGACAACAAGATGATGATGTTTACGTTCAACCACACCATTTTGTTGTGGTGTGAGGACCACTGGACTGGTATATGATGCCGTGAGAAGTCAAAAAAGGATTTAAAGGGTGCAGAAAAATATTATTTTGCATTATCACTGTGCAAAACACGAATTGTTTTTCCAAATTGATTCTTTATCTCAGAACAAAAGGTTTGAAAGACATCAAATAACTCAATGATTTTTCATTAAAAACTGTTGGAAATCAGCCTTCATTGTGGTTTACACTTAGCCGCCTTAATTGTGGCAACTTTGTGCTGATAAGCCTCTGGCTTATCTAGTTTTATAACTAGTAAGACGGTGGTTTACGTGCTAATTAGTCGAGTTCAATCTCGTTTTTGCCCAAATTTGCCTTGTTTTGTTCCTAAGTTGGACTTTGACTCGTTTTGCGTCTTTTGTGTAGTTTTTAGCTTCTTTTGGATAGAATTACGCTTGTGGTTGCTTGTGTTGTTTTCAGGTCAATAAGTGAAGCTCTGAGAATTGAGGAAAGTCAAGAAATAGTGGAGATTGCCATTCTGGAGATTCTCGCCCCGCGAGAGTTTGAAGACCCGGGAAGACAGAGACCATCACAGCCTAGCCGTGATGTATATCACGGCCGTGACCTAAAATCCACACAAGTCAGAGACCATCACGGCCTAGCCGTGATTCACATCACGGGCCGTGAAAAGAAGGTTCGCGTCGCGAGACGTCCTTCGCGTCGCGAGTGTTTGAACTCCGAAGTGCGCCGAGAGACAGAGACCATCACGGCGTAGCCGTGATTCACATCACGGGGCCGTGACAAGAAGACTCGCGTCGCGAGACATCCTTCGCATCGCGAGGTGTAAATTCGAAGTGCGCCAGAAAGCAGAAGCCGTCACGCCTAGCCGTGATGATCATCACGGCCGTGACGCGCGTGGCCTCCTTATAAATAGAGCAGATCGTAACAGAAAAAGAGGACTTTTTGGATCAGAACTGATTGTAGATCTTTTGTAATCCTTATTCTGGGGCTGCGTCTCCTCTTCTCTTCTCTTAATTCTTAGTTTTAGGATGATTTCCGATTGTACGTGTGTCGTTGTTACGGGCATGAGGAACTAATCCCCTTGTCTAAGGGATCGATGAAGCCACCTATGGCGGCATAGTATTCATGTGATGTAACTCTCTCTCTCTTAATTCAATTATTGTTTTCCAATTCTGATTTCATTGTGTTGGTTATATGCTTGCGTGATCAACTAGTTAAACGTGTATGAGGCCGAGAGGCGATTCGCGTTTTAGAACTTGAATTGGGAACATCGATCGAGTGTTGCACGAGAGTGAATAGGAGATCGATGCAACTCTTAGGGAACAAGAATTAATAGAATTCGAGATTAGGGTTAAGAGATCTAGTAAGTAATTAACTCAAATCATCGAATATGTCCTATTGAGCACGACAGTGGATATAGGAGAATTTAGGGGTCCCGTTGACATTAAAATTGAACCTTGGGAGGAGATCATTATCACTTGGGTACTTTGCATGATTGGGTAGGTGGATTCGAAACCTTAGATGCCTTTAATTCCAGATTTCATCACCATATCTTAATTGATTTGATTTGATTTGTTAAATTGAATTGTGATCCTAGTTTCCCTCCAACCACTTTCTCTACTTAACCAACTTATCGGATTTCTCGCGAAATTAGTCGAATTGGTAGCCCAATCCTTGTGTTCGACCTCGGTAGACTCTTACCGTGTTTTATTACTTGCGATGACCCGGTACACTTGCCGGTGTCACAACAAGTTTTTGGCGCCGTTGCCGGGGATTGGCACGACCAATTTTCCTAATTTTTAGGAAATTCGGCTGTTTGGTTAAGCTGACTTTTAGTTTTATTTTCTTTTATTTAATTGCTATTATTTTTCTCTGCTTCTTTGATTCCACTTGGTCTTTGCCTGTTTTTGTATGCGAGGTACCCTCCTACAAGAGGACTTGCTATTTGATTCCGAGATCACCAGGACCGAGCGGCAATTAAGGAAAGAAGCCAGGAACGGAAAAGAATTGAAGGAATTAAAATAGAGGGCATGGGTGAAGAAAATCCTCCTCCTCCTCCTCCTCCGTTACAAGCCTTTATTCGAGTACGATCTACCAAACTTGGAGGATTGTGCTTCATCTATAGTGAGGGGCAACTGAAACACGGACTCCTTGAGTGGAAGGATGTGTCACGGCCAGCATCCGTGAGAATCGGTCTCGACACAGCGTGGCAAGCAAGACCCGCATAGACACATCACTCGCTTCCTTGAAGCCTGTGACTTACAGAAGACAAGAGGAGTCTCACAGGATGAGTTTCGCTTGCGACTTTTCCCTCTCTCTCTTAGGGATGTCGCTCGCGATTGGGTTGACAGCTTGGATAGGAACAAGATCGAACTTGGGAGCAAATGGCACAGAAGTTCCTAACCAAATACTTTCCTCCTCCGGAAGGCGGCACAAGCAAGAATAGCAGTCACATCATTCAGCAGACGGAGGATGAAACTTACAATGAAGCGTGGGAGAGGTACAATGGTTTATTGAGAAGATGTCCCTCTGCGTTCTTTGACCCGGTTTCCAAAGTGCAGCACTTCTTTAATGGGTTGAGGGGACGCTATCAGATGAACTGTGATGCCGCGCACTGGCGGTTCTTTTGTATATTTATCGGTGAGGATGGATGGGCCTTGTTAGAAAAGATGTCATATAATGATTACAACCGTGGCAAGGTGGAAACCTCGAGTGGAGTCGATTCCGCGACAATGGAAGCCATTTTAGAGCAAAACAGATTGTTGAAGATGCAGAATGCGGTACTATCGGGGAACAAAAAAGTTAATGTGATACACGAGGGGATGCCTCCGGGTTGTGACAACTGCAATGGGGATCATGACACTCAGATTTGCCCATTGAACTTCTCTCAGAAACATGTGGATTCATACCACAACTTCTATGACACTGTGCCCCAGAACAATTATAAGAGAAACAGACAGAATGACTACAATCAGAATCAAAACAGGGGGTACATGAGGAGAGACCATCCGGGTTTCGCTTGGAGTAATGCTAGTGGTGGTCTAGCCGGGCAGCAACCTCAACAGGGTCTGAGGCCACACATAGGGATTCAAAGAAAGCAATACTCAGCAGGTCCTCCAGGGGACTAATCAAGTGCAAACAACAGATAGTGGAAGACAACCGTGGGAGCTGGCTTTTGAGAAGATGAGTACAAGAAAGTGGAGAAATTGTCAATTAACACGAACACCGCCATTGACAAGTTGGCGACTCATACATGTTCAGCAATTCTGAATCTTGAGACACAAATAGCACAAACTCATGAAGCAACTGAATGAGCGTCTTCCGTGCACTCTCCCAGGTGACCCTGAGAACAACCCTAAGAGCCAGTGCAATGCCGTGACCACTAGAAGCGGTAGAGTGCTGGAATCTAACAGGGGTGCACCTAGTTCTCCGGAAGTTGAGGTCTCAAACCCACCACTTGTTGAGGAAGAACAACCTGAGAAAGAAGAGGAGTTAGCAAGAGGTAAGGCACCGGAGCAAGGAGGGAGGCTAAAGCTTGTAGATGAAGAGTTCCGTAGAAAGAAGTGGGTAGAGCCCAAGGACCTCCCATCCTACATGAAGGTACCATATCCGGAAAGATTGAAGAAGCCTCAACAGGATAAACAGTTCAACAGATTCCTTGATGTCTTCCGCAAGCTTCAAATTAACATCCCATTTGCGGAAGCCCTGGAACAAATGCCATCGTATGCCCGGTTTATGAAGGAGCTTCTCACCAAGAAGCGGAGAATTGTGGATGAGGAGACGATTGCTTTGACCGAGGAGTGTAGTGCCATTCTTCAGAGAAAACTCCCTCCAAAGTTGAAGGACCCCGGTTCCTTTTCGATACCATGTACTATTGGGGAGATGAATATAGGGAAGGCATTATGTGATCTAGGGGCAAGCATCAACTTGATGCCCCTCTCCATGATGAAGAAGTTGGGAATTAAGGAAGCCAAGGATACACGGATGTCACTCCAACTGGCCGATCGCTCCATCAAATACCCTTATGGGGTTGTCGAAGACTTGCTAGTGAAGGTGGACAAATTCATATTTCCGGCAGATTTTGTGGTGCTTGATATGGATGAAGACGCCGAGATCCCTCTCATATTGGGGAGGCCTTTCTTGGCCACAGGGCATGCTTTGATTGATGTGCAACAAGGGAAGCTCACCCTCCGCGTGCAAGATGAGAATGTAGTCTTCAATGTCTTTGAAGCAATGAAGCATCCTGTGGAGAGGTCGGAAGTGTACCGGGTGGATGTTGTGGATGGTATTGTCAAGGAAAAGACCATTAGAGGAGCCCATGGTTCTGCACTTGCACAAGTGTTGGTAAAATCCCATGGTGATGATAGTGAGGAAGAAGACCCCTTGGGGGATGAGGACTATCTTGAATGCTTGAAACAGATGGAAGCCTTACCAAGTCTCCCAAGGGATGAATATGCAAAGGAGAAGCTCAATAAGGAAGGCAATGAGGAAGATGGAAAGACACCGGAGTTGAAGCAACTCCCAAATCACTTGAGGTATGCATTCTTGGGGGAGGAGGGACAACATCCGGTGATCATTAGCAATGCCTTGAAAATGGATGAAGAGGAGAAGCTGTTGAGAGTTCTTAGGGAACACAAATCCGCCATTGGGTGGAAGATTTCGGACCTAAAAGGTATAAGCCCTTCCCTTTGCATGCATAAAATCTTGATGGAGGATGGTTATAAGCCGGTGGTTCAACCACAGAGACGGCTAAACCCCATCATGAAAGAAGCTGTGCGTAAGGAAGTGATTAAGCTTTTAGATGCCGGAATCATCTACCCAATCTCGGATAGCAACTGGGTTAGTCCGATTCATGTGGTCCCAAAGAAGGGTGGAACAACCGTGGTGGTCAATGAAAACAATGAATTGATCCCAACAAGAACCATCACGGGGTGGAGAGTGTGCATCGACTACAGAAGATTAAATGAAGCAACAAGAAAGGATCACTTCCCTCTCCCCTTCATTGATCAAATGCTTGAGAGGTTAGCTAGGATATGAGTACTACTGTTTCTTAGATGGATACTCCGGCTATAATCAGATTGTGGTGGATCCTCAAGACCAAGAGAAGACAGCCTTCACTTGTCCCTATGGAGTCTTTGCTTACAGGAGAATGCCCTTTGGATTGTGCAACGCCCCCGCTACTTTCCAAAGGTGCATGTTTTCTATTTTCTCGGACATGGTGGAAAGGTGCATTGAGGTGTTCATGGATGACTTCTCGGTCTTTGGAACTTCTTATGACAACTGCTTGAAGAACTTGACCTTGGTGCTTAAAAGGTGCCAAGAGACTAACCTTGTGCTCAACTGGGAGAAATGCCACTTCATGGTCAAGGAAGGTATAGTCTTGGGGCACAAAATCTCCCACAGGGGGATTGAGGTTGATAAGGCGAAGATCGAGTTGATTGAGAAGCTGCCCCCACCAACCACTGTAAAGGGGGTGAGGAGTTTTTTGGGGCATGCCGGGTTCTACCGGAGATTCATCAAAGACTTCTCCAAAATCGCAAGGCCGCTTTGCAACCTTCTTGTGAAGGATGCATCCTTTGATTTTAATGATTCTTGTTTAAATGCCTTCACTGTTTTGAAAAATATGCTTGTCACCACACCCATAATCACTGCACCTAATTGGAATTTGCCATTTGAAATCATGTGTGATGCTAGTGATTATGCGGTGGGGGCTGTTTTGGGGCAGAGAGTGGAAAAATTAGCTCATGTCATTTATTATGCAAGTAAAGTTTTGAATGAGGCACAAGCTAATTATTCCACCACTGAAAAAGAACTACTTGCTGTGGTGTTTGCTTTGGATAAGTTTAGATCCTACATAGTAGGGTCTAAGATTGTGGTTTTCACTGATCATGCGGCCATAAAACACTTGATGACAAAACAAGAGGCCAAACCTAGATTAATTCGGTGGATTCTTCTTTTGCGGGAATTTGATCTCGAGATTAAGGACAGGAAGGGATCCGACAATGGGGTGGCGGACCACTTATCTAGGTTGGTCAATCCCGACACCGAGGAGGAATTGTTAGACATCAAGGAAGAGTTTCCTGATGAAAAGCTGTTTGCACTTATTGAAAATTCCCCTCCTTGGTTCGCGGATATGGCCAACTTCAAGTCTTCAAATGTGGTTCCGCAAGGTTGGACTAATCAACAGAGAAAGAAGTTCTTCTAGGATGCAAAATATTATGTGTGGGAGGACCCCTATCTCTTCAAGCAGTGCTCGAATGGGGTCCTCAGGAGGTGCATTCCCCATGACCAAATCGGAAACGTGTTGTGGCATTGTCATAGCTCGGATTACGGTGGGCATTATGGGGGAAAGAAGACTGCAGAAAAGATCCTTCAAAGTGGTTTCTTTTGGCCGACGCTCTTCAAGGATGCCTACACCTTTGTTGAAAACTGTGATCGTTGCCAAAGGGTTGGCAATATTTCTAAGCGGCATGAACTCCCCTTGAATTGCATGCTCGAAGTAGAGCTCTTTGATGTATGGGGGATAGATTTCATGGGACCATTCCCACCCTCTTTCTCTTACCAATACATTTTGGTGGCTGTGGACTACGTGTCGAAGTGGGTGGAGGCAATCCCAACAACCACAGATGATGCGCGGGTAGTCATGGATTTCTTGAGGCGCAATATCTTCTCTAGGTTTGGGGTCCCAAGAGTGTTGATCAGTGATGGGGGATCCCACTTCTGCAACAATCAAATGCACAAGCTTCTTGAGAAGTATGGGGTCAAGCACAGAGTCTCCACTCCCTATCATCCCCAAACAAATGGGCAAGCGGAGGTATCCAACCGTGAGTTGAAGCGCATTCTTGAGAAAACCGTCAACTCCTCACGGAAGGATTGGTCAAGGAAATTGGATGATGCTCTATGGGCTTATAGGACCGCCTTCAAGACTCCAATTGGAAGGTCTCCCTACAATTTGGTGTTCGGAAAGGCATGCCACCTACCGGTGGAGTTGGAGGAGAAATCTTATTGGGCAATTAGGGAGCTCAACTTTGACTTGACAAAGGCCGGAGAGAAGAGGTTGTTGGACTTGAATGAGCTGTCTGAGATCCGCATGCAAGCTTATGAGAACGTAAGAATCTACAAGGAGCGGACGAAGGCATGGCATGACAAGCACATCTTGCCTAGGAGGTTTGAGCCCGGACAATTGGTGCTTCTGTATAATTCAAGGTTGAGGCTCTTTCCTGGGAAGCTGAAATCAAGGTGGTCAGGACCATACAAGATCCTACAAGTCTTCCCCCATGGGGCAGTGGAATTAGAAGGAACCTCTGGCAACTTCAAGGTGAACGGGCACAGGTTAAAGCATTATCATGGGGAGTCAATCCCAACTGGAAAGCAAGTGTTTCTTCTGGATTAACCCTTAGGGGTGACTTGAGTCAGGCTCGGGACGTTAAACAAGCGCTACTTGGGAGGCAACCCAAGCTAGGTATCCCTCTCTTCTCCTAACTTTTGTTCTGTTTTTGATTTTTGTTTATGTTTTTGTTTGTCACTCTTGAATAATTTGAGAAGATCAAGAGTTGTTGTATGAATGATGTGTCGGCAAGCTTTTTGGATTTTGATTAAATGGAGCATAGATGGATTGCATGAATTATATTGACCATTGATGATTTCCCCCTAGGTTCTAATAATAGAAAAGTTGATCCCCACTTAAAAATTGAAAAATTGAACTTTGAGATTTATTATGATTGCTTGATTTATGATAAGTTTGGGGTGAGGGGGTGCACACACTAGGAATCGTATCTCGGTCAAACAGTTTGCAAAATGTCCAGGTGAGGATTTGAGCCTCCAACTCTGTTTTTGAATGTGTGAATCACTGTAAGTTGCACTTTCCCGAATTTGCTTGAAGCTCTATATGGTTTGCATGTTTATATGTTGCATCAAATGATTTAGGCAATTTTCTTTGAATTAACTACTTGGCCATAAATTGAACCAACCTTGATGAATGATCCCTAGTTAGCCACATTGAGCCTTGAAGCCTATTGTTCTTCATGACCTTACATTACAAGCCATTAACTCAGAAAAACCATGATTTTCCCCTATCCTAGGATTTAGGAGAGTATGGAATTTTAGCTTTGTAAGTGTTGTTGTGGAACTAAGTTTGGGGTGGCTACAAGTTCATGAATCATAGTTGAGAAAAAGAAAAACGGAAGTAAGGGCCGAAGGCTTGAAAGAAAAAAAGAAAAAAAAATGGGTGATAAAAAGCATTGAATATGTGCCAAAAAGGGCAAAGAAAAATAAATACAAAAAGGAAGAGGTGTGTAGCCACCAACTGCAAGGAAGAGAATAATATGAGAGTGAATTCAATTGTTGTGATATTAGTTTCATGCTCTCATTGATCCTAGGGACTTAGCCTCTATCCTTTGATTATCCTACCCTTAACCAGGCCCCATTACAACCTTTGAAAGACCTATTGATGTTGCATGCATGTTTTCGTGGGAACTATGTTTGAGATGAAAATCAAATTCATGGGAAGTGCTCTTAGAATGTGAAAGTGAGTGAAAAGTTGATAGCCTAGACAAACTTGAGCGAATAAGTGAAATACTAAATGCCCTTGATTCTTTATCTCAGAACAAAAGGTTTGAAAGACATCAAATAACTCAATGATTTTTCATTAAAAACTGTTGGAAATCAGCCTTCATTGTGGTTTACACTTAGCCGCCTTAATTGTGGCAACTTTGTGCTGATAAGCCTCTGGCTTATCTAGTTTTATAACTAGTAAGACGGTGGTTTACGTGCTAATTAGTCGAGTTCAATCTCGTTTTCGCCCAAATTTGTCTTGTTTTGTTCCTAAGTTGGACTTTGACTCGTTGTGCGTCTTTTGTGTAGTTTTTAGCTTCTTTTGGATAGAATTACGCTTGTGGTTGCTTGTGTTGTTTTCAGGTCAATAAGTGAAGCTCTGAGAATTGAGGAAAGTCAAGAAATAGTGGAGATTGCCATTCTGGAGATTCTCGCCCCGCGAGAGTTTGAAGACCCGGGAAGACAGAGACCATCACGGCCTAGCCGTGATGTATATCACGGCCGTGACCTAAAATCCACACAAGTCGGAGACCATCACGGCCTAGCCGTGATTCACATCACGGGCCGTGAAAAGAAGGTTCGCGTTGCGAGACGTCCTTCGCGTCGCGAGTGTTTGAACTCCAGAAGTGCGCCAGAGACAGAGACCATCACGGCGTAGCCGTGATTCACATCACGGGCCGTGACAAGAAGACTCGCGTCGCGAGACATCCTTCGCGTCGCGAGGGTGTAAATTCCAGAAGTGCGCCAGAAACAGAAGCCGTCACGGCCTAGCCGTGATGATCATCACGGCCTGACGCGTGGCCTCCTTATAAATAGAGCAGATCAGAACAGAAAAAGAGGACTTTTTGGATCAGAACTGATTGTAGATCTTTTGTAATCCTTATTCTGGGGCTGCGTCTCCTCTTCTCTTCTCTTAATTCTTAGTTTTAGGATGATTTCCGATTGTACGTGTGTCGTTGTTACGGGCATGAGGAACTAATCCCCTTGTCTAAGGGATCGATGAAGCCACCTATGGCGGCATAGTATTCATGTGATGTAACTCTCTCTCTCTTAATTCAATTATTGTTTTCCAATTCTGATTTCATTGTGTTGGTTATATGCTTGCGTGATCAACTAGTTAAACGTGTATGAGGCCGAGAGGCGATTCGCGTTTTAGAACTTGAATTGGGAACATCGATCAAGTGTTGCACGAGAGTGAATAGGAGATCGATGCAACTCTTAGGGAACAAGAATTAATAGAATTCGAGATTAGGGTTAAGAGATCTAGTAAGTAATTAACTCAAATCATCGAATATGTCCTATTGAGCACGACAGTGGATATAGGAGAATTTAGGGGTCCCGTTAACATTAAAATTGAACCTTGGGAGGAGATCATTATCACTTGGGTACTTTGCATGATTGGGTAGGTGGATTCGAAACCTTAGATGCCTTTAATTCCAGATTTCATCACCATATCTTAATTGATTTGATTTGATTTGTTAAATTGAATTGTGATCCTAGTTTCCCTCCAACCACTTTCTCTACTTAACCAACTTATCGGATTTCTCGCGAAATTAGTCGAATTGGCAGCCCAATCCTTGTGTTCGACCTCGGTAGACTCTTACCGTGTTTTATTACTTGCGACGACCCGGTACACTTGCCGGTGTCACAACATGTGCCGCCTTCATTGTTGCCACCAGCACCGTCCCACATCGCCTAGAGATATGACCTAAGTTGTGCATCTAAAGTAGAGTCGTCAATTTGCCCCAGCACGCCCCACTTAGCCCTGACCCACATGGGTGAGGGCCAAAAAAGCCCACAGGGCCAAAAAACTCCCGAAAGGCCTGTGGGTCAGGGCCAACCCCTGGGCCTTAATTTTTTTTTTAATAAAAAAAACCTGCTAATCCGTGTAATAGTTAAATATCAAATTTTCATTAATGAATTGTTATTTATTTCTTATTCTCATTGAAGTATAACACTACAAACATAGAGGTGGCAAAACGGGCTTCCCGGGCCGATATGGGTTCGGGCTTTACCGGACCGGGCCAAAAAGGCCTGGATGTAATTTGGGCTCGAAAAAGGTACACAAACCCGACCCTATACGGGCTACGGGTTTGTTCGGGCCAGGCCGGTTCAATATTATTTTTAAAAAAAATTACTGCTAGAACATATTATCTTACAAGTGTATTACACTGGAACTTAAAAATTTAATTTAAAAATTAATAACTAACAAGTATAAAAGATACAGAACTTGCACAATGAGCTGAACTAAATCTTTTTTTTTTATAAATAAATAAACCAACGCAAGAGCCCAGTTTGTAGGTCGAGGCCTTATTTCATGCTTATTATGCTGAATATTTGATGACCAATTTGGGGTTCCTACTGAGTAAACGATGTCAGATATGTATGAATGTTGTATGAAAGATAATGTTTTTTAAAAAAATTCATATGATTTATTTTGTATGAAATTCAAATAATATATATATATATATATTAAATTAAGCGGGCCACCCGAGCCCGACTGGGCTAGCCCACTTTGGGCTCGGGCTCCGGCTCCTTCGGGCTGGACCAAAAAGGCCCGAAAGTAAAGCCGACTCAAATTTTACAACCTAAACCCTATGATTTATCGGGCTTATTCGGACTAGCCCGATGAGGCCGGCTCATTTTTCTAGCTCTACAAACACATACAAAATGTCACCTAATTACTCCTATAATGATCCTGTTGTTTTAGGATAAATTTTGAGAATTTTTTTAAAAATATTTGTGGTGTTGTTTATAAATAAATATATGTATTTTTTAATAAATTATTAATAAGATGACAAAAAAATAAAAGCATCTACAAACCTATACCTAGCTTTTCTTTCTAATTGTTTTAGGATAAAACTTAAATATCATTTTTAGATATTTGTAATTTGTAATACAATATATATATATATATATGAAATAAAATTTATCAATCAATAAAATTGTTTTAGCATCGCAAATCAGTAAAACAAAATGCATCGCAAACTTTACTTAGGTTTTGTGGTTGTTATTTTATATTGCATGATTAGTTATTATCGTGGAACGTGCTGCTATAATAATTAGTAACTAGTTAATAGTATAAAATTATTTGGAAAAGATCTTTTATGCAATTATGCAATGTCTTCGTATTCAGAGTGTCTGACTCTGTTCCTTCAAGCCTTTACGCAATTACGCTTTTGAATGCAAGTTGTGCAACTGTGATCCAGACTCCAGTGGATCAACCACCATTATCCTGTATTTGTCTCTTTTTTTGTGGGCTGGTCCCCCTTGCAACCCTGTCCCTAGGCCCTTCAATTTGTGGGTTGGGGAACTAAAAACCCAACTATTAAGTGGGCCAAGTAAAGCAGGGCTAATTTATAGAAAGAGAAAAGGAAGGGATGAATGGGACATACCGTGAGGGTGTTGTGAATAAAAAATAGTGTCCAAGAAGTCATAACAACGTTTTTTTTAATTTTCAACAGGCAGTGTTGTAATGTGTTTTAAGTTTTAACTTTTCATCTGGACGTTATATTTATAGGATTTTTTTACCCGAAAGTGAAGCGACCGTGTTTTGTTAAAATTTGGTTTCAGTTTAGGGAAATATATGCTATAATCGTACCCCGTCGCACCCTGCCAGACCCAGCCATACCAGAGAAGCGTACCCAACTTGAATTTCAAAAACAGACAAAGGGTATGTACCTGGTATGTACCGCGACGTTGCCAAGCCGTACCCGGTACTGGTAATCCTTCAAAAACGGGGTTTCCTACGGTTTCTTCCTTTTTTGAGCAGCCTTATTGCTGTTTCTCTCATCTTGTAGTTGCCCCTTCTTATTTCCTAAGGCATCCCTTGCTGCCTACCACCAACCGCTGCCACCCGCCACCGCATCTCATCTCACCGCCATCGCTAGCATGCTTGTCGACCTATTTCCGGCCGGCCATCAAGAACCCAATTCGTTCCGACCTCTCACGCACTGCCACGTGCATCCCACGCGTCGCCACTCTCTCGGAGCGTGTGAGCCACGCGCCGCCTCCCAGGTCGTCGTTTATCGCCTGACGGCCATTGTTGCTCTTCCTCTGTCCATCTTGGAGGTCAAAATTGTGATTTGAGATCTTTTTTTCGTGGGTCATTTGTAGCCCTTGCATTCTCCTCTTTTATTGACATCACCTCTGTTCAGCGTTCTGATGGCTGAACCTGGATAAGACTCTCTCAGTAAGCCTTCTAAATATTGTTCACTGGCAATGAATGGTAAGAAGTCTTATGCACCTGGTACTCTCCCTCGAGATGTATGGATTATTGACTCTGGTGCCACTGATCACATGACATTCTATTCCAAACATTTCTCTTCTTACATCTTCTCTTCCAATTTTTCTTATATTACTATTGCAGATGAATCTCATACCCGTGTTGTTGGTTCTGGAAATATTGAACTTCAATCTTCGTTAAGATTGAAAAATGTACTTCTTGTTCCCAAATTTTCCAATAACTTTATCTTTATTCATAAACTTACTCGAGACCAAAATTGCGTTGTAACCTTTTTCCCTTCTCATTGTGTTTTTCAGGATCTTGCCATGGGGAGGACGATTAGAGTTGCTAAGGAACAGGGAGGGTTGTACTATCTGTCTGATGAAAGAGATGGTCAGAAGGTGCTATCTTCCTGCTTCCAGTCTTAGTTTGAGTCACACTCTCTTGCATCACTGGTATGGCTTCAATATAAGCATCTTGGTCATCTTCCATTTCCTCTAATTAAGTCTATGTTTCCGTCTTTGTTTTTACAATAGTATGTTTAGTCTTTCAAGTGTGATGTCTGTTAGTTTACTAAACATCATCGTATTACTTTTCCTTCTAGTTTTAATAAAAGTGTCGAACCATCTGATCGTATACATTCTGATGTTTGGGGACCTGTCCCTATTTCTAATATTTCTGTTGCGAGATGATTTGTTTCCTTTATTGATGATTGTACTCGAGTAACTTGGCTTTTCTTGATGAAAGATAAATCAGAAGTACCCCATCTATTCATCTTGTTGTATCATATGGTACAAACGCAGTTTGGGAAAGGCATTAAAAGATTACATTCTGACAATGGAAAAGATTATGTCAACCATAGCCTTTCAAGCTTTAATAGTAACATGGCATCATTCACAAATTTATATGTGTTGACGCCCCGTGGTAAAATGGGGTTGTAGAAAGGAAAAACCGCCATTTACTTGAAGTTGCTCGAGCCCTTCTCTTCCAAATGTCAATCCGGAAGTCTTACTAGGGTAAAGTGGTACTGACTACTGCCAATCTAATTAATCAGATACCATATCGTGTTTTAGGTAATGTTAGTCCTGTTCAGTTTATGCTCTCACACTTTCTTTTCGTTCCTATCATGCAAAGTCTTGAGTCATGAGTATTTGGTTGTGTTGCCTTTGTTCATATTCATAAGCATCATATAACTTAGTTGGATTCTCATGCAGTCAGGTGTGTCTTTTTGGGTTATGCACTTAACAAAAAGGGGTACAAATGCTATCATCCTTCCAGTCGTAAGTACTTTGTCTGTATGGATGTCACCTTCCATGAACACGTGTCATTATTCACTCGCCCTTAGCTTCATGGGGAAAGCAGTAATTTGGAATCTGAGTCCGAGTTTCTGATCCTTGGTCCTCTTCTTCAAAAGTCACTTGTTCCTGAGTCTCCTAGTCATGTTTCTATTCCTGTTTCTTCTTTGTCTTTTGTTTTACAGGAATCAGCACCTTAACACCAGTAAAGAACAAAGCTAGTGAGCCAACATTGGTGTTTAAGAGGAGAGTAAAACCTGATCTGGTAAAAAAAAACTTCAAATAATACCATATCTCTTATAGATATGGCCTAAGTAGTGCATATAAAGTTTAGGCAATCCTCACCTTACAAGCTGGTTGTGTGGGGTTGAGTTAGGCCTAATCCCAAAATACCAGAAAAACAACCAAGGGCATCTTGAGAAGTCATCAATGAAAGTAACATAATACCTATATCCTTGAACAGAAGGAACACGACTAGGACCCTTAAACATTATAATGAACAATATCAAAGGGGGCATAGTTCGACTACAAACACTACTAGGAAAAGATACTCTAACATGTTTCTCAAGTTAACATGACTCAAAGTTCAAGGTCGTTGAATGTGATAGATGAGGGACCATCCGATGCAGGAGATCGATAGACTCTGAAGCAACACACATAGTGGATGATGAAGGTTGGAGGTAGTAGAGACCCCGTGATTTAGATCCAACTCCAATGTCTTCCCGTACTCCGATCCTGTATAAGAAAAGAATCAGAATTAAAGGTTATGGAACAATTTAGAGTTCGAGTAATTTGGCTAATTGAAATTAAATTAAACGGACAACTAGGTACAATCAAAACATAATTTAAAGGTATGAGCAACTATGGTTGAAGAAGAAGTCTGTTGAGTGGCTTTAAACTGAAGATACTGCTTATATTCACTGACTGAGGATGATCTCCTGTAGTATATTCAACCAAGAGAGAAATTCAGAAGTATTGACAAAATGCATCGTGAAACAAAATACGAATAACATGATCCAAACAGGGGCAGCACAATAGTGGACCCAAACACCAAACATGGACACAAAAGAACGAGGAGGAGACCATGAACACGGAGTCGGAGATGATGGAGGTTCTAGCGGCAACGCTTTGGTGGACATCCGGTCGACGGCTTTGAAGATGAACGTCGGTGTCACTTTGGTCACTGGACAACCAAAAAACCAATGGGTCAGTGCAAACAACAGCTGAAACTCAAAAAAAAAGGAACAAACAAGAACAAACAAGAGCTCTAGTACCAACTTAAATATGAAAATGAATATTTCACTTGTATAACATTCCAATAGGACTGCAGTGTATATATATACACTTGAGTATAAGATAGCGAAACCTGATTCCTAGAACATTATCTATATATGCTAAGTCCTAGGAGAATAGTTACAATGAAAATAAGAATACAATGGATGAGACTCCACCTTCCACATATATTAATTATTAATTATAGTTAACAACCACTATGAAACACAAACATGGACATCAGACACGACACAAACACAGGCAATGTTTGAATTATAGGACACCTGGACGCAACACTATATATATATGAGCAAGACAAATGAAATTAATTATTTGTAATATGACTAAATATCTAAATTGAGAATAAAGATTGTATATTTACATTATCAAAACTATTTATTAAGCTTTACATTTTCCTTATGATAATGAGTCTCATAAAAATTTGGTAGGTCTTATTTAACATTGTAAGCACTTTGTTTCTTTACAAAAAAAGATTTCAAAACAAGAAGTTGAACTTTATATTTAACCTTCACTCTATTAATGTACAACCTGAAAATTAAGAAAACATGTAATCTATCTAAGTGGTTTGTTCCCAGCCGAGCTGCCATGGGTCACAACCAAAGAACGACTTCTTGCTATTGTTACAGAGGAAGAGAAAGAAATGTTTGGGAGAAGTCTGGTCAAACCGCTGCGGTAGTCACCGCTAGAGCCACCAGGTCAGAATCCGTGCATGGTCGTCAGTGGCATATTTGTGGTTGAGAGGAAGCAGATATGCTTCCAGAGAGGCTTGTCACAAGGGCTACAATGGGACTAGGGATGATAGGTCAGTTTTTTGACCTAATAGGCCAAGCCCAACTTTGTTTTAGTATTGGGGATCATGAAGAAGGAGGCGGGTTGCTACAAACTGAGGTATTTTCTGGAACTAATGGGCCAAGCCCAAATCCATGAACAACACAACTGCAATCTGAAAATAGCCTATTTGTCCTCAAGTTAATGGACTTCTCTTTTGGCAGAAGAAGGCAATCAAAAGAGCTTCCAACCTTGAAGACAAGGTTGTTTTGGTGGAGGGTAGTATTGTTGGGCCCAACCTAATAGGAATAACACTTAGATTTGTATATAAGCAGATTGTTGTAACTGTTAGTTAGTGTTAGTGATAGTTTAGTTTGTAGTAATTGGACTTAAGGCCCGTTCCCCTCTTAGTTGTTGAACAGCTGTAGCTTTCTGTTATTTTTTGTTAGATGCAGTAAGCATCTCAACTGTTTTACCTATCACTATATAAAGTGATAGCATATTGTAACTGATAACTAATCAATACATGAGAATTCATTCTTCTCTTTACTCTGTACTTCTGCATTCTCAATATGGTATCTAGAGCTTCTAGATCCTGAAGCCATGGCTTCTGTAAATCCCTTCGCAAACCCTAGCGCACCACAATTCACACTTTCGCATCCAATCTCGTTGAAGTTGGATGATAACAATTTTAGGCAATGGAAGCATCAGATTGAGGGACTAATTCGCAGCCACAAACTCCAAAAATATGTTACAGATCCTCGAATTCCACTGAGGTTTCTCACTGATGAAGATCGAGAAATTGATGAATTGAATCCTGCGTATAGTGATTGGGAACAGCAAGATGCGCTCATTTTGACTTGGCTTCTTGCTTCAATTTCTGATTCCTTGCCTTCACGCGTCCTAAATTGTCTTCATGCTTGGCATATTTGGGACGAAATTCACAAATATTTCCAAAATCTCTTGAGTACGAAGGCGTGGCAACCTCGTTCTGAGCTGCGATCCCTAACCAAAGGTAATCGTTCAGTTTATGAGTTCATCCTTCGTGTTTGTGCTCATTCCGATTCACTTTTGTCTATCGGAGATCCAATTCCTTCTCAGAATCTTCTGGAAGTGACACTCGAAGCGCTTCCTGAAGACTTCGATCTAGTCATGGCAGCGAACAATAGTAAAACTGAGTCCGTGTCCCTTAATGAACTTGAATGCATTCTCCTAGCTCACGAAGCTCGTCTAGAGAAGAACAAGAAGAGTGCTCTCCCTGATTCTGTGTCAGTGAATCTCACCCAAACACAAGCTCCCTCCCAAGGCTCGAGTCCTGGAAACTTCACCAATTCCACTGCTCCGAATGCTTCTTTCCAGAATTCATCATTTCCAGATAGTTACTTTCGTGTTGTTGGTGGTGAATCTTCTAACAGAGGTGAAGGATTCCGAGGTAATAGATTATAAACTGGTCTGGACTAACATTACCTAGATCACGATATGGTATCCTATTAATCAGATAGGCAGCAGTCAGAACTGCATCTCCCCAATAAGAGTTTGCGTCTGACATTTGGAAAAGAAGGGCTCGAGAAACTTCAAGTAAGTGGCGATTTTTTCATTCTGCAACCCCATTTTGTTGTGGGGTGTCAACACATGTGAATTCATGGATGATGTTGTGTTTACTATTAAAACTGGAAATGCTATGATTGACATATTCTTTTCCTTTGTCCCGGCGTAATATTTTAATGCCTTTCCCAAATTGTGTCCGCACCATATGATAAAATTGAATAAAAAGTTGGGGTACTTCTGATTTATCCTTCATCAAGAAAAGCCAAGTTACTCGAGTACAATCATCAATAAAGGAAACAAACCATTTCGCACCAGAAATATTAGAAATAAGGGCTGGTCCCCAAACATCAGAATTTATAAGATCAAATGGTTCAGCACTTTTCTTATAACTAGAAGGAAAAGTAGCACGATGGTGTTTAGCAAACTGACAAATGTCACACTTGAAAGACTCAATAGACTGTTGTAAAAAAAGACGAAAACATAGACTTAATTAGAGAAAAAGGAGGATGTCCAAGACGCTTGTGCTGAAGCCAGACCTGTGATATAGGAGAGTGAGACTCAGATTGTAAGCAAGAAGACTGCACCTTCTAACCATATCTTTCATCAGACAGATAGTTCAACCCTCCCTATTCCTTAGCAACTCCAATCATCCTTCCCGTGGCAAGATCCTGAAAAACACAATGAGAAGGGAAAAACGTTACTACATAGTTCTGGTCCTGAGTAAGCTTACGAATAGAAATTAGGTTGTTGGAAAGTTCGGGAACATAAAGCACATTTTTCAATTTAAATAAGGGTTGAAGGTCAATATTCCAAGAACCGATAACACGGGTACGAGAAGAATCAGCAACAGTAATATAATGAATACTGGAAGGTGAGTTATAAGAGGAAAACAATTTGGAATGAAATTTCACATGATCAGTGTTACAAGAGTCAATAATCCATGCATTCTTAGGGATAGTTCCAGAGGCATTAAAGGTGCAGGAGCAAAAACTCTTACCAGTCATTTCCACGAAACAAGATTCAAAAGTCTTACTAAAAGAGTCGAGATGTGTCCTCACTCGGTTCTGAAACAGTAGAGAAGACATCAGCAACAAAGAAGCACCGAGGCTTAAAAAATACCAACCAAAAAAGGTTCTCCGATCCAGATTTCAACACCTCTAACGGACTGAGGACGTGCCAGTGAAGCTACAGTGAAAGTCACGCGGTGAGACGGTGGCTGGAGGGCGGCGCGTGGTTTACACCCTTTCGGAGGTGAGCTGCGCTGTGGCGGCGCGTGAGGGCGCTTCCGGTGTCCGTTGGCCACAATCTTGATACCGGGAGCTCTTGATACCATGTAGAAAAATATATTGAGTATTATTGATATCGTAATGAGTACAAACACTAATAAGATTATATAGGCAACGCTAAACCTAATGGGTCAGACTAATGGGCCTAATACAAAAAATACAAGATTTATAATATTTACAACACCCATATTCTATCCTTCTTCATCAGGAACCCAATTTCAAGTTCCTGAATGTTTGTGGGTGTGCATGTTATCCCCTCCTTCGCCCATATCAGCAACATAAACTATCCTTTTGCTCCCAAGAGTGTGTTTTCCTTGGATACTCATCCTCCCACAAAGGATACAAATGCCTTGGATCTAGTGGTCGTATCTATATTTCCAAAGATGTCATTTTCAATGAACTTCGGTTTCCCTACAATGATCTCTTTCCTGACACCACTACACCACAACAGAGGCCCTCATTTCCTCCAATCCCATCAATACCTCCATTACTTCTTGTCACTGTCCCTGCACCAACTTTCTCTCCTTCTCATCTTGCCATTCCCCGCCCAGCAGTGTCATTTCCCTCCCCGGTTCAATCTGTCCAGTCCCCTTCATCCACATCACCACTTATTCCCTCAGCTTCACCCTCATCCTCTAGTTTCCCTTCACCACCACACCCTCCTTCTCAACATGTGGTTTCCCCTAGCCTATCTTTATCCTCACCCGAGCCTTCCCCTTTTCCTCCACTTATCCCTCTAAACACTCATCCAATGCAAACAAGATCTAAATCAGGGATATTTATGCCTAGGCTTAACCCCGCACTTCTCTTAATCCACATGGAACTAACTTTTGTTAAACAAGCTTTGGCTGATCCCCAATGGACTGCAGCCATGAAAGATGAATATGATGAACTGTTACTTAATCACACTTGGACATTGGTCCATCTTCCACCAAACCGAACCTAAATTGGTTGCAAATGGTTGTTTTGGGTTAAGGAAAATCCAGATGGAAGCATAAATAAGTACAAGGCCCGACTAGTCGCCAAAGGATTTCACCAACAAGCAGGGTGTGACTACACTGAAACGTTTTCCGCAGTTGTGAAACCAGTCACTGTCAGAACAGTTTTGACTATTGTAGTGTCCTACAAGTGGCCCATAAGGCAACTGAATGTTAACAATGCCTTTCTCAATGGCTACCTTCATGAAGAAGTTTATATGCAACAACCCCCGGGCTTTGAGGTGGAAGACAAAAAGCTAGTTTGTAAACTGCAGAAGGCGTTATATGGTCTTAAACAGGCGCCCAGGGCCTAGTTTGAGACACTCAAAACTGGCTTGCTCCTCCGTGGCGTTGTAGCAAGCAAATGTGATCCTTCTCTCTTCACTTTGCACAATGCTACTTACTGTATCATGATATTGGTTTATGTAGACGACATTCTCAGCTTCTTTCCCCAACCAAATATCTTAGAGATTTACTAGCTAAACCTAAAATGGATTCAGCAAAGGACATCAATACTCCCATGGTTGCCAACCTCAAACTCTCCAAGATAGGCGCTGATTATGTCCTTGATCCATCCCTGTTTTGGTCTATAGTTAGAGCCTTTCAGTATGCAACCCTCACTCGGCCTGAAATCTCCTATTCGGTTAACAAAGTATGTCAGTTTTTGTCTCATCCCTTGGAGGACCATTGGAAAGCTGTCAAGCACATCCTTAGGTATCTCAAAGGTACCATTCACCATGGGCTCTTAATTCAGCCTGCTGCCATCCACACCCCTCTGACCATAACAGTATTTTGCGATGCCGATTGGGCATCGGATCCCGATGATAGGTGTTCTACATCTGGAGCATGTGTGTATCTTGGCCCCAATTTGATTTCCTGGTGGTCCAAGAAGCAAACCCTGGTGGCAAGGTCGAGTGCCGAGGCAGAGTATAGGAGTATGGCAGCCCTCTGCATAAATCTTATGGGTTCAGTCTCTGTGGCCAAAACTACGAGTTAAAACTGAAGTCCCTAGAGTTCTGTGTGACAACCTTAGCACTGTATCCTTGGCTCACAACCCTGTTCTGCACTCCAGGACCAAGCACACGGAGCTGGACATTTTCTTTGTTCGTGAAAAGGTGCTCAATCACAGTCTCAGTGTGACTCATGTCCCAGCCCATGATCAGTGGGCAGATGTGCTCACCATGCCTTTGTCATCCGCACGGTTCTGCACTCTCAGAGATAAACTCAGAGTGTTCGACAAGCTTTCACTTGCTCAAACACCCTGAGCTTATGCAGGGGAATGTTAGAGATATTTTAGTTTGTAGTAATTGGGCTTAAGGCCCGTTCCCTTCTTAGTTGTTGAACAACTTTAGCTTTCTGTTATTTTCTGTTAGATGCAGTTAGCATCTCAACTGTTTTACCTATCACTATATAAAGTGATAGCTCACTGTAAGTGATAACTAATCAATACATGAGAATTCATTCTTCTCTTTTCTCTCTACTTCTGCATTCTCAATAATTAGTCATTTGTATTGAGATTTGTGACCTTGAGCAGTGGCTCGGTGTAAGGGGAAACCCTAGGGGAGATCATTCTCCTGGTTGTATAACAATCTTTGTCTCCTTCTATTCTTCTTGTCTTTCTACATTTAGCATTACAATCTAGGTTCCTAACACCTCCTCTCAGTTAGCTTTTGGGGCTATGTTCTTTTTGTTTGCCCTCTTTTTATTTTATCTTGTATGGATCTTATCCTCCTAACTCTTTGTAACCAACATCTCTCTGTCTTAATGAATTTCTTCTTTTATAAAAACAAACAAACAAACAAACAAACAACCACAGTTAGCTTTATGTTTTCTATTTTTATCTGGTGAATGCTCTTATCCCTCTACTGGAGTAGAAACAAAAGAAAAATGGTAAAAGATAAAAATAAGAATATGTGTGAGCTGCTGGTGTTTTTTTTTCTTACATTTCTAATATTTTTAACTGCACTGCTAGGGAAATGTTGAGAGACAAGTGCTTGTTAAGGATTATGATGCTCGCAAAGTGGTTGACTTTGAACAAAGGATCCAAAATTTGAAGGAGATATACACGGCAGATGGATATAGAATGTAAGCCAACGCCATTTGACATTGTCACCCCCTCTGTCCCATTCCCATCACACCATGTTATGTAAATATATAATTTGTTGTTACTAAGTATCCATCCATATATAATGCCACACATTCATAAGATTAAAAGAATTTAATGATGGGAAAGTTTTTATTTCACTACATAGGACAATGCTTGGGTTCCATTGTCTACTAGCTTAGTGTTGGTTCCTTGGTAGTAGAGTTCCTGCAAGTAGTAGAGTTCCTTGCCACAGTCTTCTCTTGAGCGCCTCTCCTATGGTATTTTGGTTCTTAAATTTGTATTTACCTTGGTGGTTATGTAGTTGTTGTCCTTCTTGCAATATGTGTGAACAGTTGAGTCAGTTGAATCAATTCATTCTTCCTAGTTCCTGATTAAATGTTTAAAAATTTCAATACAAGTTAAAGTACTAAAGTGGTCTATGTGCATTGTCTGTGTGTGAGGTGGCATGTTTAAAGATGCAACTTCTTAACTAAAGTAAGGTGGCGTGTTTAAAGACATGGAACCATTTCTAAACTTGTACCTAATAGCTGAAGCTCTTTGGAGACTACCGATGCATAGAAATACAATACTTGTTTGTCAGCATATCCATCATTTTCAGTTCAATACCATACATGTCAGAATGCATCCAAATTCCATCCCCTTTTGTTGATTCAGTAAGAAGTTTTATTATGGAGTAGTATAGCTCAAACTGTTAGAAATTTATAGTGTATTCACATATCTTCAATCTATAATTTGGGAACTGTATTTTCTAATCTAAGTTATTTATAGGTTTTCTCGAGGTTCGGTGCAGACTATTCTTCCCCAAAATAAGAGGCAAAGAACTAAACGGCTATGTAGTTCTTTTGAAGATCAGATTAACAATCTTCAAATTGAAGCATCCGATGAACAAAGGCAGCTAATGACTGTAAAAGGATTAAAAGAGAGGCAGAGATCAAGCTTGAGGAGCTTGACAGGAATCTGAACACTGTAAATGTAAGATATTGCTTTGCTTAGACTTTATTAAGTTTTTGAACTTTTCAAAATATCTCTCTAAATGAATTTAGCTATATTGTGTCACATGCTTATTTTTCTGGACCATCTTGGTCTGACTAATCTAAGTTGAATAGTCCATTATCAACAACTATTAGGGTGAAACGTTACATTCCTATACAAACAGTTCTATACAGACACTATTTAAGTATGTTGTCACAAAATGAAGTGGCCAATCTCACCTAACCATCACTGTCCTTTTAAAATGCTATCGAAGAAATAAGACATCTGTGAGGAATTAAGTCTAGATAGTGACGTGTATTGGCCGGCCCCCAAAACTGCTATAAGGCGATAGTGGGAGCGGGATAACCACTATTGCAAAGAGGGGGGATAAGAAGGAAAAGAGGGGGAAGATGCATAAGAAGAAGAAGAACATGAGGTCTGGGTGCAAGAGGTAGTAAAAGTAAGGGTAAAATGGAGATTTACCGAGTTTAACTGAGGGAAAATAAGACATTTGAAGAGTTTAAAAGAGGGGATAAAATCATAAGAAATAAGTAAAGAGAACAGAAATGTTGGATAAAACCCTAATTCTAAGTCTGCCGCTGCGGGAGAGGAAGAGTCAGCACGCCGAACGATTGCAGTGATGGTTGGGTGTGGTCGTAAAGGCCTTTTCGGAGGGCTTTGCGGAGGGTACAATTGGGTATTTACAAGTCACAACCAAAGAGTGAGTGAAACGTCACGATTTCTGCCACAATGACTGCCATGGTGTGATAATGCAATGCGATGACTCCAGGATTGCGGGATCCTTCCGCAACGATAGAATTATCTTTATTTGGCAATGGTCACAACTCACAAGTCCAATAATAATTCTTTCAAACCATCGCGGTAGTGTACCGCTGTACTTTAATGTTTTATTTGATTCTTTTTGTTGGTATAAAACATTTATTTATAAATGAATAATTCATTAAGGAAAAGAAAAGAATGGTTGTAGCTTGCAAAACCCTTCTAAAATAAGGAAATATTAGCTTTAGTTCTAGTATTATATTTTGATGGTAGCATAATGATATTAGGACATAGTAAATTGATATGTTAAGACTTGAGAGTGTGGAGAAATTGGTTGTGCCAATTTCGGTTTTGGTTTGAGTAAAGAAAGCCAGGTAGTTTGGTGCCTGTGGATTGAGGGGAATGAAGGAATGAATGAATGAATGAATGAATGAATGAATGAATGAATGAATGAATGATAAGAAATTTCAAGGATATATTTTTGTCATTTGTGGAGTCTTCTTAGTTTTTGTGTGGTGCTGGTGCATGGCTAAGGGCTACTCGATTACACTGAGATTGGCAAGCATTACTTAGTTGATGTATATTCTTTTCTTTTTTGCCCCCCTTTTCTATTTCTAATTCAATGATATCTTATCCTCCGATCCTCTTCTTTTTCTCAATAAATTCCTACCCATGTAAAAAAAAATTACATTAACAAGTTCTTGAACCACTTTGCAAATCAGTAAGAGAAAAGCCCCTGTGAAGAAACCTTCTATAACACCTAAAAGCCAGGAGAACAACTCAATCTCATAAGTGATGCGAGGGAAGAAACCCGTGATAGCTGCAATAAGCTACAATCATGATTCATGATGGCCACAATCCCACAAAGAGAACTCATTGAGAAGATCTTAATATCTTATCTAAATCCTTTGAAATGTGAATGATGTTAAAATATTTTCCAAAATGGATACGACAAATTATGTTTCATTCTGAACTATCAACTTTTATTTATTGCCTTTCAATATATCCATGTGATGTGTGCTCATCTGATTCTTTTTGTTTTGTTTCTTTTTCTCTTTTAGAGGCCTTGTTTTAATGCAGAAAAAGGTTATACTTCTAAGAAGCTAGCTTTGGAGGAGGCAATGCATCAACGTGCCACTGAAAAGAGCACTACACCTTCGTCGTCTGTTGATGAGCTTATTGAAGAAATTTCAGTTTGTTCCCAATTATCCATTCTTTAACATGAAATTCTACTTGTTCTAAGTTGTGTTGTTAACAATGGGCGTAGGCACGATCATTCACAGAATAGTATTTAGCTCTTTTTTGGGGATGGAAGGTGCATTAAGCGATGCATCTTTAACAAGGCTCATGCATTTTACCCGACACCTCTTCTAATGAAAAGAAACTCGCAATTGGATCAATCAAATATGGATAAGAAGAGTTATGGAACAAATATGTCCGACTGCCTCTGAATTTTGCTCAAATTGTAGAAACATATTCCATCTTACAGAATTTGTAAATTAAGGATTTTGGAGTGAACTCGGTGAAGGATTAACAATAGTATTGAAGTCAATTTTAAAGCAGGTAAATATGAAGAGACATCAATACCAAACAATTAGATACACTAAACTAGAATCCTAGACTTGTGTAAAACGTGTATCTTGCTTCCCTATGGTTTGTTCTCGTACCTTGCACTTTTTGGATCACTGTATTGTGGTCCCTAACACATAACGTATAATGTGATTGTTTTTGTTTCTAAGTTTAAACAATGTGTTATTCTGATTGAACACTAGGAGGTCCAGAAAAAATAAAAGATGAACAAGACTTGTTGGAAGGCCTTCAGCAAAGGAGGCATGAAGCAGCAGGAAAAGCAGATGATCTTAAAGTAAAATTTGGCGAACTTTGTGGTATGATATAGTACTAGTTATTTCTTGTATGTGAATGTGATCATAGGCAGGTATGTTGATTTAATTGTAGAAATGTTATATGGTGCATAATTTATTGAATGTGATAAAAATGTAGAGTCAACGAATGGGGAAATTGCTGCCCATGAAAAAGCTGAGATGGAACTTGTGGGGACTGAAAGAGAAAGGGATTTGGCAAAAAAGGTTTCTTTTCTTTAGTCTTTTGTCCTTTTTTAAAATTCTCATTCTCTTGGCCTTTATTAATAATATCTTCTAGTCTTTTATTATTGTTTTTTTATATAGCAAAGCATTAAAAAAACTCACCGGTCGTCATTCCCTCGATCCTTCCAACTCCAGCATCTTGACTTTTCAAGAACTCACCTTTGTTTTGCAGTTTGCGGATGTAATTGTGATTTCAATTTCAATGAATTTAGACATAGGTCTCTTGATTGTTGGCATTTGAGAAGCCTAATTCACTCAAATTCCCGTGTAATGCTAGCAGATTAGACCGTATTGTTGTGTCTAATTGTTTTTTTTTTTTTGCTTTTATTTTAATGTGCAGCTCGGTGAAGGCGGGGCCCAGGGTAAAGAAGATGCAAATGGCATCTCCAAGTTCCTGATGCTTTGTAATTTGCTTTCTTTATGGTAACCGGTAACCCTTGTGCGATTGTTCTCTTTTATTCTAAATCTAGCTCTTTTGTTGTGTTGATGGTGCAAGAGGCCAAGCCAAAGAGGAAATCGATGAATAGTGTTTTAGATCGATGTGGAGGTGACAATGTGGTTGGTGGTGGTGATATTCCTTTGGCACAAAAGCCAACTGCGGAAAGATAATATGTTTATATGTTTGAATTGGTTTTTTCCTTTCCCTTTTTCTTTCTTTTTTTTTGGATATTTTTCTTATTGTGGGGAATAGTATAGGAGAAAGTGATTTTCTATCTTTACTTTCAATGGAATTTCAAGTGTTAATTATTCTAGTTTTTCACGTGTTATATATTGTTATGACTCCTTTGGTAATGCTTATATATATTTTGAGAGGTGTGCGGCTCATATGGTTGGCTTGGACTAGTAATCGTCAAGTATGTCAAAAATTAAAGCATAAAAGGGCATTACAAAGTTCAAAATAGTTGGCGATGGGGTTTTCTCATGTTGAACCATTTAGGTTTTGTATGATTTAAATTTGAGTGGATGCAGACAAGAAAAAAGTACTTCCTAATACTTTTTTTTTTACCAAAGTAATTGTATTATTACTTCAATTAAAAGCTGGTTAGAAATGCTTGCATTGAAAAACTTTTTTTATTGCTTGTTTCTACCAGAATATATAAACCCATTAAGAATGAGGAGAATAATGGTAGAGAAAGGAATCAAGGTAATATGACGGGTCATGTTAATTATGTGAAAAAATAGTTTTCTCTTACTAACAATCATCTATATACCTGTCATATATTTACAAAATAAAAAATAAATAAATAAGATGAATGTTGACTGCTATTAATTTCAGCAAAAAAATTATAATGATATTGCATGTTACCTAATAACAAAAGATTCCTAAATATGGACATGTATTCCAACATTTGGTTGGTCCGAGTGATAATGGACACAGGCCCCTTAAGCAAATGGTTAGAGGTTCGACTCCTGATTCTTGTATATGGAGAAACTTGGTTAGAAAACATCCTTAAATGTTGTTCAGGTAATTTGAAGGAGATAAATCACTGTTTACGAAAGTAGATAATTCGTACCGGTGATATGGCAACAACAACAAAAAATAGAGTACGGACATATATCATACAATAGTTATAAGCGAAAAATCAATTCGGCAAGCTAGTGTCATTGATAATAATAAAGAAAACCCGAAGTGTGTTTGTTTTAGATTTTGGTATAATTGATTTTGAAATAATTGATGTTTAAAGAAGTGATTTTAAAAAGATTGATTTATGTAAGGTAATTATATTTTAAAAGCGGAATTGATTTTGTTTGAATGATAAGCAGAAAATCACATTTGAGATGTAATTATAAAGAACTAGAATATACACGTGCTATGTGCGATAGGAAAATGAAATTGATTTAATTTTTGTGACTAAATTGAGTGGAATATAAAAAAATTGAGGTAAAGATCATACTTCAAAGTAGGTTTGATGCAAACTGCAAGTAGATTGACACTGTCACCATCCTTGGTTCACTTCACCACGAAGGATCCTCTTTCAATGTAGAAGATGATCGGGCAATTCTATGAGTCGCGCTTCAACTTTTACATATTATAATAGATTTTAGATTTTGTGGGTCTCACATACAGAATCGATTTTACTAAATGGATAAGAGAAATTATTGCTTCTCTTAAAATTTATTTATCCACCCCAAGATGGATTTTATTGGACACACTTTGGAGAACAATCAAGTCCACTTACTGTTGAAATGACTTTCCTCAAAAGTAATTTTAGGGCCTCTAAAATATGTACCAAACATGCACTAACCAAATCATGGTTTTGAGATATAATAAGAATAGGCAATACAAAACTACTCCATAAAAGTTAATAATTAGAATTGTAGGTGTTCTTTGTCAAAAATATGAATCCTTTAAGGTGGAGCTTAAGATGCAGATTTTTGAAGTTTTAGCATTGAAAGAAGCAAAACTCATCATGGTAGTAAACTCAAACACAACGGATTAGAGATGTTGTATTCCCCTCAACCACAACCAAATTATAGACATTGAATTCAAACACAACCTAAATTAAGTCCACATGTTTCACATTACCCGTGTTTTCTAAATTTGGATTTTAATCGAATAGTAAAAAACAAATTCAATTCAAAGATAGGTTACCAAAAAGTCGTATTAAATATTAAATAGAGGGAAAGAATTGAATATGGTAAAAACCATATTTTGATAGAGGTTTGAAGGCAATAAGGTAACACTTGGTGACAAAGGAAACACTAGCACCAAATCTGGTAGATCTGTGACCAACTTTGCCTCTGTTCCCATCACGATAGATATGTAACATAGGTTTGGCGGAGGGAAGAGCTTGTGGACTTGCGGTTAGGGCATCACAGTTTCGAGGCTGGTTCGATGGTGTTGTTCGGTGGCTGCTATAGGGTTGTTTTACGGTTGAAGTTGATTGTTGGTGATGGTGGGGAAGGCGAAGAGGGATATTAAGAGGAGGAAATGGAAGAAAGAAATGAAAAATAGGAGGGTGGTGGTGGTGGTGGGGCTGACGGGTGGGTGTTAGCATTGGTGGTGGTAGAAAGAAGAATGAGTAGTGGTGATGAGAGAGGCATCTTTTGCAAGTACCTCCAAATTAGACATCCTTTGAAAATAACTTCAAGTTACATATATAAACGGATCAACCAATATCCTATCTACCGCTTTACTAATTCTAGACGGTCCAACTATCTGGATGCGTGATGTATCCATGCACTTTCTTTTCAAATAAAGCTCCTCTAAAGTGAATTTGAGTGTAAAGTGAGAAAGTAAACATGCATCTACACATTTGCTCACTTTAAAAGTGCTTTTCCATTAAATATATCTCATTTATTAAGGTCGAGGATGATCGAAGTCATTAAACATTCCCTAAACTAGTAATAAATGAATTGAAGATGAAACGAAAAAATGTAAGAAAACACCACAACCGATGCAATGAAACACCAATGAGTATTTTAAAATCTCTAATTATTTAAAAATAAAAGAGTTGCCCGTGAAGCAGCTCACAAGGACATCGACTAAGTACAAAAGTTAATATTCCAGCATGAATATAAATCAAAGTCAATATTCCAACATGAATATAAATTGAAAGCAGTCACATATGAAATACTTTATTTCTGAGATGGTTTTCTAATTGTCATAGAACTTGGAGATCCGTCTTACAGCAACCCCTGCAAAGATATTTAGCCAAGAACAATATTATCAGAACTATAATTCATTGAACTGAGATGAATGGATACAAATGTATATATATACTAAATGATGTGAGCTAGTAGTTACATCACATTTGTAAAAAAAAAAAACTAATTGTGCCTTACAGAATTTAACTAACACAACTGAATTATAACAATTATAGTAACTATCAAACTGAGTTATACTATCCTTTGTCTTCATTATCAACAAACCAAAGAAAAAAGATATCAATTTGTCTTTTAATGAGCACTTTATCAAATAGTTAAATTTTCTTATGCATAATACTAATAACATGTTCCTTTTAACATTATCTTCAACACATATTTTATGATTGAATGATTTTTTTTATTAGGAGGAAATAAAGACAAAACGACAGCAAAGAAACTAGACTCTAAGTCTAGTGACACCTAAAGCATCAACAAGGAGAAGAAGATGAGGAATGGTGTCCCATGAGTGAAAGTGATGATCTATAGTGGCACCATGTTTAGCTAGCCAATCCGCACAAAAATTGCCTTCCCGAAGAGTGTGTTGCATAACTAGATTCCAAGGTCTTGAGGTGAGCTCTCTAATGCTGCTAATCAGAGGAAAATGAGGGCGAAACTTGTCAACACTAACAAAAACAAGTTGCAAGGCAAGCTGGGAATCCGATTCACAAATGACAGCTCTGATGCCTCTATTCCAAGCCAGATTAAAAGCATGATAGATAGTTAGAAGCTCGTCTTTCAATCAAGTAGTGAAACCACAAAAACCAGAGAAGCCACCCATCCATTCTCCAAAGGAGTTCCTGATCAAACCGCCAAATCCAGAGTTACCCGGATTAACAACAGAACTTCTATCAATATTAATCTTGCAAAAATTATCAAGAGGAGGAGTCCATCTTATCTCTCTGACTGTCTTAGTGATAGATGAGAAGTTAATTAATTTATGAATAATCTCAATTAAGGAATAAATTTGATTCAAGGTAAACCAAAGTTCCCATTTGGTGTCATTGAAAACTACAATGTTCCTGGCCTTCCAGACGATCCAGTAAGTTACCATAAAAACAATGCCTTTCTCTGTCTGCATATTACTTCTGAACCAAGTCAAAAAATCGTGAGTCCAAAAGTCTTGCTTATGACTGAAATTCATTTTATCCCATATCCTGAGAGCACAAGGACAATCCCTAATGGTATGCAATATGGATTCCTCCACTGCACCACATCTATGGCAGGATGCATCACTGCTAGTATGCCTTTGAGTCTTGAACAGGTTTGTAGGGAGAGAACCATGAAGAATGAGCCAGAGGAAGTGTTTTATATTCTCAGGAATTTTGAGGTTCCAGAACCAGGACCAAGAATCCGAAAGGCCAATAGCATGAGACTGAGATAGAGTGAGTCATTTGTAGGCATCCCTAGCAGAATAGGACCCTGAAGCATAATGACCCCAAATAAGCACATCATTAAACTGGTTGTCAATAAAAAATACTTTGGAGCTGCAGTTTAACAGAATGAGGAATGGAGGTAGCTAGCCTGTTCCAATGCCATTGACCCTGACAATAAATATCCTTTAGCTGAAGCTAAGTATCTTGGATGTCAACATAAGGAACCAAAAGACACAGAAGGTCATCACTAAGCCATTTGTCATACCATAGAGAGATTGCACCCTTCCCAATTCTATACTGGAAGCCAGACTTAAGAACATTAGTAGTCTTCAGAATCAAATTCCAAGTAAAGGAGGCAGCAATAGAAGGGGTAGCATTGAGGATGTTAGAACCATGTAAATATTTGGCAGAACGACATTGGACCCAAAGTTTGTCCTGATTATGCAGTAAGTCCCAAACATGCTTTCCAAGCAAAGAAATGTTTGTGTTCCTAGCTGTGTGAAGACCAAGGCCTCCATCCTTTTTAGGTTTAGTAATGGTTTCCCACTTAACCCAATGAGAATGCTGGCCACCCCAAAAAAATTTACTGACTGTTGCATCAAGTTTATCACAGATGCCTGTAGGAAGCCAATTATTTTTCATTGTGTAAATTGGCATGGAAGAAATGACAGATTTCGCAAGTGTGACACGTCCTGCTATATTGAGCAAATTACTCTTCCAGCCAGCTAGCCTACCATTCATTTTATTAGAAATGAATGCAAATTCTGATTTCTTGACTCTACCAGTCAAGAGAGGGAAACCAAGGTACCTGCCTAGGTTTGTTGTGGCCTGGAAGTTAATGATGGCAGCATACTTAGACACTTTAGCTCTAGAAACATTCTTGGAGGCTATGAATCTGGTTTTTTGGACATTCACCTTAAGGCCAGAGGCATGGCAAAAGGAATGTAGCACCTCTTGAACAAGCCTAGCTTGGGAAGCCTTAGCTTGGGTAAACAATAAGCAATCATCTGCAAAAAGCAGATGTGAAATAGCTGGACCATTATTAGAGACTTTAATAGGCTTCCATTTCTGATCATGCACCTTTTCTTGGATGAGGAGAGCAAGTTTTTCCATGCATAGGACAAAAAGATAAGGAGACAATGGATCCCCTTGTCTCAAGCCTCTACAAGGAGTAAAACTCTCAAGCTTTTCACTATTCCACTTAAGAGAGAGTAGAAGAAGTGATACAATGCATGATCAGGTTAATGATGCTTGGTGGAAAGCCAAAGTCAAAAAGAGTTATGTAAGACGCACTAAATCATATAGATATTGTAATAAAATATTGACAACACTGAAGGCTACTAACTCTTGAGTTCCTAAAGAATTTGAGAGTGATAAAAAAGTAAAGGTAATGATTTATTTAAATAAAATGACACCACATGGCATCGAAGTAATTCATGACTTGAATAAGGATGCAGATTTCTTGCAGTCATCCAATGGTAGTAGAGTGACTGACTGCATGAATATAAGATCCCCTCCCCATCCCTCAAATAATCAATACAATCTCCTTGGAGAAATCATTAGAAGGCCCAAGTTTGTTCCAGTTCCTTGGGCCAAACCTTGGGGAAGAGCCCAACACGCTGATTCCAACACCAAGCGTGTCTACTATGATCTTTCTGGTTTTGTTGGGTTTACTATATGCAGGAAAATTGTCTCTCAATAATCACAAAAGAAAAAAGAAAATTAAGGATAAAAAATGAATAAGGATGTTGAGTTCATGTTATGGCACGAAATTAGAGCCTCTGCGCTGCTATGCCGCCATGGTAACTGCACCTATCCACTCTGCTGGAAATAGAGATAGGGTTCTGAAGAAATAGGTGTGTATCTGGGTTGAGCTTGGGGTTGATATCCAAGTCTGAGAGTTGAGGTTGGGAAGGAGTGAATATTTAAGGAGGGAGATTTTGATTGATTGATTGATTAGGAAATTAAACAAGTGTGGCGTTTGGTGGATGCCTCCAGCTAGAAACATATGCATCGATCCATCCTTTATGTGAAGATATTTTTCGATGCTTCCTGCTCTATCCACTCTCATATTGTTGAATTGTGGGTCACTTTCTAAACCATTTTTCTTACAACTCCGTAACTGATTCTATGAGCTACACATTGATGGACTCATGTGATGTTTATACCTAACTCATCTTTCTTTTCAGGTAATACCATAACTCATATCATATCTTTCTATAAAAATTCACAACTCTCTTAACCTTTGATTACCAATTTTGTCACTTCTAATTCTTTTCTTTTACACTCATTTCTCAATTGATTGCTTCATGTTTCGGTAAATAATACAATTTAGACACACATCCATGGGATATGAATATGACTAGACAATGTTATTGGTGCAAGTTGCAAAGTTTGAATAAGAGGAATCAAATCAAATGAGATCGCTAAAATTGTTTGTTTATACGTTATATAGGAAAGGAGGTTTGATCTTTTGTTTCCTAATGTTGTTTCATAGGTTTCTTCTCCAAGTAAGCTCATGCTTCTGTTTTGATTGGTTGATGAAAGTTTTATCCAGATTAGTTTCTAGTAAAGATTTTGCTCTATAAAGTTGTCTATACTTTCAAATTCCCTGGTTTAGTATTAGATATATCAAATATAAGTTATTCCAGGTACCACTAGAAAACTTATCATAACAAGTGTTTGCTTAGGACTTGTGTCTTATTAGGCCTTTTGGCTCTTATTTGTTTTGGACTTTGCATCCCTTTCCCAGTGTTACATTTGGCCTTGTCACCCTACTCGGTTTGGGTTTATACGGGCTGATTTTTAAGGACATTGGAGGACCATTACCTAATTTATTATTCTACAAATCTAAGGATTGGCGAATACTCATTGAGTTGAGACAGTGTTATTAATGTTATTGTTTTCAGTTAGGCTTTACGTTCCTAGATTAAGTTTTGTACAAATAGGTCATGGGTGCTTTTATTCCATAAGTTTAACTAATAGGTTTGGGAGCCATGCTAATTTGTATATATGCTTTCTTAGGTTACTGTACAAAAGTCTTACACTTCTACGGCTTCCAGATTTTTAGATTGTTCATGATTTGAAAGTCCTTTTATTGGGGTGAGGAGGAATCCTTTGTTGGGATATTTCTGTTTGCCACTGTGTATTAAGTGTTTACATGAATTTTATCTTATGTAGTATTGATGCTTTTTAAAAGATTTGGAAGCAAACAAGAGTATAAATGAAACCAGGGTTTAAGTAGTGTGTCTAATTAAGAAACCATGAGTGATATACACTAATTTGAGTTGATTTATCTTCGAAGATATAAACTGAGTTATCCTATAAAATGAATTCCCCTTTCCCTATAGATGTTGCTACACTTTTGCCCGACCCCGATTCTCTGTTTTTTATCTTTGAATTCAAATAAACTATCAGAACACACAGGAGCTTTCACATTTCGTAAAGGGGGTTACTTCATCAAGGTTGAATTTCTCTTTGTAGAATCCATAAATAGTTTAAAAAGTACTTATCAAAGCATCAACATTTGTGCTGACATGTTGTACCTTTCCTATGGTTCAACTCATAGTTTAAACTTTAAATATTTATTCTTAGATTCCAACTTCCAAGAAATTTAAACTTGTATATCAGAACCTCTATAAGGAGGCAAAAACGACCAATGAATTTGTATCAAAACCTTTACATATGATATGTGTTTACACTTTACACCATTTCATAAAACATGTAAGTCCATGAGTCTAATTCAAAGTTTGAGAATCGCATTGTTGCGATGAAGTCAAAGTCTGAGCTTTCTACTTTTTCACCGACCATGCAAAAATACAAAGTGGAAGCTGACAAAGTTGGAACTAAATCCCACACGTGCAAACAAAGAAAAATATAAATGTCTGGTCCTTATGTAAATAAGAAGAAAGAGTGAGGCTAAACAGCAAGAACCAACAGACAAAGAAGATAGAGCCTACTAGCAGAATACTTAAATAGCTATCAAAATAAAATTCTCTTATAAACTCACAATGGCTAATTATGAAAAATGATTTAAACTTTAAAGCATATATAATTCCTAACATTCAAAACTAATCACACTGTTTATAACTGCATACAAATTACATATTAAGACTAAATTTTTACATCCTCAACAGTTTGGTGAAACTTAAAGTATTTGTTCTTCGTTGGACATTGCTGAAGATTCAATGGGGCTAACCTCACCATCTTCTATAGGAACTGGAAAATTAAGATCTAGAAACTTTCCTCTAATTTTATTAGCAATATTATGAGAATTAGTGACCATAGTATTGGAGAGGTGTACCTTCTTGTGTCCACCAAGTCCTTGAGCAGACTTGAACACTTTGGGGCAGGATCAGCACTCAAACACTTTTTGATTTACAGTATCGTTGTTATTGCCACTTCTGCCGTATTCATACTTATCAGTTTATCGGCTTATATTCTCAATTTTCTTATGGTATGCTTTGTGCCCACCAAGAGCTTGATAAGACTGAAACGTTTTTGGGCACTTATCGCACTTGTACCTAGCTTCAGAGTGAGTTTGAAGAAGGCAGTCATCTCTACCATATTCACTGTCTTTTCCTTCTTGTTTTTGTTCCTTCATTTTTGGTGTGTCGATCTCTTTGCTTTCTGGCCATTTATCCTTGGAAAGCATTAAGAGAGTCCTAGCAGCTTCTTCTGCTGGAAGAGTTTCAGATTTCAAACTCATCTGTTTTGGTTCAGCTTTTGTATCATTCACTGCAATGAAGTTGCGACAACATTTGGATCTTTTGTGGGTTGGGTTTTTAGGGTAAGACTCAAATTCTCTTTCTCTGTTTGAGCTTGCCGAAAACTCTTTCAAAGAGCGAAAACTCTGCGTTTGTTTTTTTTCGGGATGGAAATTTTGTGAGGCAGGAGATTGAATTGGTGAGTGGGTTAACTCAGCTGAGTTGTCTAGTGCCTGAGTATTTATGATGGGGTTTGGAGGAAGAGGATATTTGGCCAAGTGAGATCTCATGTGGCCTCCCCTGGCTTTTCCGCTGGAGAAGCTCTTATCGCAGATTGTGCTGATTTTACCGTTCTTCTCCATAGTTGCAGAAAACCACAAATCCAAATACTTGCCCTTTGTTTTCACTTGGATGAGTGGATGTTGAAGTTAGGAACTTAAAAAGGAGCGGCTGACAAACCTTGCTTAACCAAAACCCGAAAGAAATCAGAAAAGGACATTACAAATATAGGAAACGGTATCCTGCTCTTACCTTATCTACATTCCAATTTATTTGCTTTACTCCATACGTTTAACCTGTACCTATTAATGAGGTTTATATGAGTCAAAAATTATAATTTAATTATTTAATAATCGGATTTTGCATTTGCATTTTATTTAATTTTTTCCCTAAAAGTAGTCCATGTCATAAAGATTCGATAAAGTTTTACGTTAATTGTCAACTACCTAAAAGTATGGCAAGTAAAATACATAGAGCGAGATAGCAAAACAAATTATCTTCTGATTAGCACTTGGCAGGTTAAGAAAGATAACAACAACAACCAATCCTTTTCTCACTAGGTGGGGTCGGGTATATGGATCAAATGATACCATAATGTTCTATCATAAATCATATCTATAGACAGACCATTAACCTCTAATTCCTCCATAACAGTTTTGCCTCGGTCTCCCTCTACATCTAGCGGTTGGGTTGTTCTATCATAAATTTGAATTTTTTTTTTGTGAAAAAAAGTTTAGGTGCGTTGGCCAATTCGAATTAGTGTATGAGGAAAATATTAGCCTCTATTTATTTGTTTATTTTATCTATTTTTTAAAAGTATTATGCATAAATTGATACTACTATCCATTATTTAATTTTACACCCATTTAATATTTATTGACTTGCAAGCATATACACTATTCCGACATACATTAGTTTGGCCGAAAAGAGGTTTTATTTTGCAAGGGCGAAATGAAAGAAAAACAATATTTGGTGTATTCTATTTAACATTTAATCTGATTATGCATATGCCTTACCCCCCCCCCCCCCCCCTATCCCCCCCTCGTATGTTCCTTTTCAAATGTTATAATTATCTTGAGGTAGTATCCCGATTGCCACATTGTGATGTATGGAGGCATTTGGATCTTATGGAATAAGGAGAATCTTGGCTTGTCTTTATTTCTTCAGGGTAGAGGTCATGGAAGAAAAGAATGACAGAGTATTTGAGGTCCATTTTGTCGTCAATCCAGTTCCTTTGGGTTCTTAGTGGGCAAGAATTTTGTTTCGCCTTCTTTGGATAATGGTTTGGTATGATAGAATCTTGTCTTCCGGTATCATCTTGGATCCATCTAGTTCTCAATTTCTGATACTAGAGAGCAGCTTCTTGATCCATAACCATTAGTTGCTTGTGGAGCCTTTTTTAAAGTTTGTCTAGACTGTGATTTCTCCCATATGCAGTGGAGTTTTGGATCCCCTTTAGTAACCAGCCTTCTTTCCCACCTAAAAAAGGTTCTAAAAACATTATTGATCCAGCTGGTCACTTGTTCTCTAAAGTGCTTTGTAGTTGATTTATTTTTTCACCCAATTTTCTCTTAGAAAATCTATAGAACCATCATGCTAAAGCCAAGCTTCATCAAATCTAAAGGGTTGATTACCATGAGAATTATCCTTTCCATGTAAATGCTCAATTAAGGGGTGGTGGTCAGAGTGTATCCTCGGCAGAGTGAAGTAGGCTTCACGGAGTTCAGTTCTCCCTTGGTTGTTGCAAAGAGCTCTTTCAAGCCGTTTGAAAACTCTCACTTCTTTCCATTTTAGACCATGCAGATTCTAACTACAGTAAATTATAGGGTGAAATCCAATTAGAAAATTAATTGTTTCTTCTCATATCAACTCGTGCCGTCCCTTTATTCTCCTTGGCTTTGGCAATCTTAAAGTCTCCTACAATAAACCAGCTCTTTTGCATATTCTTGGCCGTTTCTGTAATCTGATTAAAAGCTTCTATTCTTTCACCCTCCCCAGGACTAGCATAAACGCCTGTTAACTAGGGGTTCTTATCTTACTCCTCGATCTCCACTTGAATGAATTGGGGATGTTTGGTGATCGTGGCAAAAACCATATTTTCCTTATTCCGTAAGATACAAATACCCTCCACATATCCAGACCCGCATCCTCCTTATGGTTATTAATTACTATATTTAGTAACTCCGTAATCTTTTACCATGAGCTTAGGGTGCGTGGACACAATAATTGAAGCCAAAAAATGTTGATAAAATTTAGTTTTTATGGTTGTAAATGATTTTATTGTAATTTATTTGTGTGTGTGTATTGTCTTTTTTTAAAATAAAAAAAACGGTTGACTTCTTTTTTGTCTACATTAGAGAAAAAAAAGAGAATGAGTTGCAACTATAGAGCAGAAAGGTCCCTGATGCATAGATGATGATCAACGGTTGAGCCAACTTTTGAAACATGGTTTGTGCAAAAGTTCCCCTTAAGCGCTTGTTAAGTTGCCAACCCAATCTCTAGCTATCAACCTGTGTAGATCGGTAGAAGTAAAAGTCCTGCAAGATAGGGGTTAATGATTGGGGATGACAATGGGGTGAGACCAGCACGGGCAGTAGTTTCCTGCCACCCAGTTAAAATTCGCCTCGTATCTGTGTGGGTATCCATTAACCAGGTTTAAATGGATTTTATGCCTATCTATGAGCATCTATGGATATTCATGAATATTAATAAATTACAAAAAATAATATATTTTTTCAAAATTAAAAAATGAGACAATTTGTCATTCTCTTCTATGTAATAAGAACTTCTAGAAGATATGAAATCAACAACATATTTATATTGATCTATGTACGTAGTGATAATGCTAAGCTAACAACCTAAATGTTTACTATATGATTTTAACTAGGAAATATAGAATGATTACATGATAAATGTCAGTAAATCTCAAACCCTTGAAAAGAAATTTTAATAATTATAGGGGTATTTAAGTAATTTTAATGTTGGGTAACCTATGGGTACGGTACCTCAATATCTGCCCCGCCTTATTAATAAGCTGGTAGAGTAAATCCTCATTTATTTTATATGTGGGTATCCATTAAGCTACCTCTCTTGTACATATTGTGGGTTTTATCCGTCGATATTCTTGTATACGATTAAAATTGTGATCCCTATTAAGAATTGGTCCTCTGTACATATAAAGTGCTTGATCTCGGACTTTCATTTATACTTTTATACGATATAAATGACTAATAATGATTTAAAGGTTTGGTTATAAAAAAACATATGAAGGACACGTCTTCAATCCTCCAACGTAGAAATTGAGGATCCATCCTTTATCATCTTTACCAGTTACTACCAGTAAAATTAAGTGAGTCATAGCAATTTTTATTTCTTTTTTTTTCAATTAAAAAAGACTACTCTACTTCAACATCCCTTTCTTTTTGACAACCAATCAGAGCTGTCTTGAGACTCATGACAACTGATCTTGTTTTTTTTTTTTTTTAATTTAAATTCACTTGACATGAAAGAAATAAGTAACATTAAATCATTTTTAGTGCTATGTTAATGTACCCAAAAGAACAAACGTTTTGGAGTCGGACTTATTTATTTATTTGCAGCATTAAATAAGGTTCTGAACAATACTTAATTGTTGTCATTATATCGATTGGACAATTCAGTATTTCATTTATTTTATAATTAAATTTTTTTTGTCTAATTTACATTTAATACTTACTCAGCAAACTATATAAATTATGGTTAATTTATTTAAATATTTAAATAATTAAATTAAAATTAAAATTCAGAGAAAAATTGTTAAAGTAAAATGAAAAAGTAATTGCATTAAACTGTTTCCAATCGGTACCTCTAAAAAAGTGGTTTTTTTATTTTATCAAAGTAATAATTTTTTAAACTATTTACCAAAATAATCTATTTTTAAAATTATTTATCAAAATAATATAGTTTCATCTAAGGTGATTTTTTAATTAATTTTTATTGTTAACTAGACGGAGCGAGTCAAACTAGCATCACTCCTTTACACGTGACAATCTATTATTGACAGGTCAATTTTTGTTTTTAAAAAAGTGATTTCATTAAAAAAAAAAGGTTTGCATGGTGCCCATGGCGCGTTATGGTAAGTGGTGCCACTGAAACTGGCACGACTCACCAGAATGTACCACGTTGCACTGCCTCCTCCACCTATTATTCCCACGTTCTTTCTTTAAAAAAAATTAAAATTAATAACATTAAAAAATTAAAACAATACTTAAAGAATATTAAAAAATAAATAAAAACATTAACAAATAATATTATTAAAAAAATAAAATAAAAATTCTAATATAAAACTAATAATTAAACAATTTTAGTAACATTTTAAAGATAAAAAACAACATTAACAACATTAATAATAGCAATAATAAAGAATAAATATAATTTGAATTAAACCATGTACCTGGATTTAAAAATTAATAGTAGAATAAAAATTTAAGAGAGTTATATTTTACAAGAAAACATTATCATTAATAGTAACTAATAGTAATTTAAGAGAGTGATTAATAGTATTCAATAATAATTTTCAGTTTTAATGATTATTGTTATATAATAGGAATAGTTATATAATAGGAATAGTAATTAATAGTTGAATAAAGAGTAATTAATAGCAATGTGTAGTTTTAACGATTATTGTTATATTTTTATATAATAATAATAATAATAATAATAATAATAATAATAATAATAATGTTTTAATTAACTAATATTAATAGTAATCAATGATAAAAAAATAAGCAAATGCTAATGAATGTGATAAGGGTATTGTTTAAGCAATTTAAAAAAGTTTTTATGCGAAGTTATACATTATACATTTAATACATTTAGAAGTGATATATTTAGTTTTTTAATCAATGATTATCTTATCTGGATTTCTTAAACAATGTTCTTACAACACTCGTTGGTAAGACCAAAAAACTATTATGATTGTAATCATGGACAGAGCCAGACTTTAATTATATTAATAATTTGTCAATATACATGATAATCTAACAATTCAAAGTAGACCCTTATCCCTTTACACTTGCGGCCAACACCAGGATAAGCTTGTATCTAATGGATGACTTTTTGGACATGATGAGGAATCGAAATCCCAAAATAAAAAACATTTTATTGTCGATTTTTTTTATTTGCAGCATTAAATTAGGTTCTGAACAATACTTAATTATTGTTATTATATCTAGTGGACAATTCAATGTTTCATTTACTCTATAATTAATTTTTTGGTCTAATTTACATTTAATACTTACTTAACGCACTATATAAATTATGGTTATTTTTTTAAAATAATTAAATTAAAATTCAGAGAAAAATTGTTAAAAGTAAAATGAAAAACTAATTGCATTAAACTATGTTTCCAAAGTGGTAAGGGACTTTGGCACCTTAAGCAAGTGGTCAGGGGTTCGAATCCCGACACTTGTGTATGGAGAAAACCTGGTTCGAAGGGAATAACCTATTTTTATAATTAAATATTTTTTGCCTAATTAACTTTTTAGTTATTTATTTTCCAAAATTTACTTTTTTCTTTTTTAAAAAATATTTTTTTTATAGTTAGTTTTATTTTTCTGATTTGTTTTAAATATCTTTCTTTTCTAATTATTTTTTCCTAATTTTTTAAACTTTTTAATTTTTTTTAAATATACTTTTTCTAAATTTTTTAAATATTTTTTTATAATTAATTTTAAATTTCTATTTTTTTATTAAAATTAATTTTTTTCCTAATTATTTTAAATATTTTTTTCCAACTTTTTTATTTTCCTAATTTTTTTAAAAGTTTTTTTTGCTAATTTTTTTCCTAATTTTTTTCTTCTAATTTACTTTTTTATTTTTTTTATAGTTTTTTTTCTAATTGTTATTTTAAATATATTTTTAAAAATATATTTTTCCTAATTTTTTAATTTTTTTTTTAAAATATACTTTTTCTGACTACTTTAAATATTTTTTATAATTAATTTTATTTTTCTAATTTTTTTTAAATATACTATTTTTCTAATTATTTTTTTCCTACTTTTTAAAAAATATTTAGTTAAATATTTATTTTCCTAATTATTTAGTGTAGCACAATAGTGCAAGCCACATGTCAACTTATAGAATTTTTTGTATTATTTTATTATTTACTTTCTAAAATTTATATACTTTGTTGTTTTAAAATATTTACAAACCCGTTAAGGTACAATGTTTTGGGAGTCAAAGAGCGCAATATTAGCAAAAAATGTTCTATCAACAAATAATATCAATAGACAACAAGTGATGGTATTAGTTCATATTTTTTAATATATTCTAATAATTTTTTATATTGAATTATTTTAGGAACATTAGAGAAAACATTAAATCATAAGTTCTTTTGCGTCAGCACGGACAACTACACTAGCATTTTTTTACTCGTGTGTAGTCACAGGCAAATATTGTTTAAAAATAAAGTAATTGTAATTTTTTAAAGTGGGATTATATTATACTTTATTAATTAAAACATAAATATAAATATGATCATATTTTTATTCTATTATGCTGATTAAAACATAAATAGAGATCGAACATTAATTCACTGTATTTTGGAGTTGGGAGGGGAATGGGGGAAGGTGTTTGATATGAAATGGAGGAGAAAAGCGAAAATGAAGAGAAAATAATCACCCAGCTTGTATTGGGGTTTGTTTTTCTTCATTGGACTAAAATCCCCCCAATTTGGGGAACTCAAAAAATGATTTGACGGAGGACTTTAGAGAATTTTGAAAACCAAATTTGATTTTTATAATAATCTCCTATAATGAAGATGTTAGCTACATACCTTTCGCGCTCCTCCCAACTCCCAAACAAACCTTTAGTGACTGGTGTTGGTTTTGATAAGGAAATATTGTAACAAAATATAATCTAAACAATCAAATAAGAATGTGTAATCTTCAACATAGCCAAGACCCAACATGAGATGTAAAATACTTTTCTTTAAAAAATAAAAAATTATTAACTCAATATTGAATTTAATCTAAAACAAACGTTAAGAACAATTTTAAACATATATTCTATGATGCGTCACTATAACTTTAGAAATTAATTTATATACCTTACACATTATATAAACATTTATTCATTTATTTATCTAACATCTAAAAAAATAAATTGTTATCTTTTTTTGACAGACAAATAAAGTCATTACTTAAATTCAATTCTTATTGAAAAGATATCAAGTAAAGATGAAAACAATATTAGCAAAAAAAATGTTCTATCAATAAATAACTACTAGTGCAAAATATGCATTTAACATCGGAGATTCTACATTGGTTTCTCAAAAATCGATGTGTAAAACGAGGCGGTGGCATTTTTGAAATTAAAAGCAAATGATTCCACATCGGTTTAAAATTAACCGATGTGTAAATATTTTCCACATCGGTTATATTTTAACCGATGTTTAAAATTAAAACAAAAAAAATTTAAAATTTAAAATTTAAATTTCTATCTTTTAACATCGGTTGTTTATGAACCGATGTCTAATATATAGATTAACCACATCGGTTATATGATAACCGATGTATAAAATTATAAAAAAAAAACAAGAAATTAAAATTTTATCTTTCCACATCAGTTCCAAATGAACCGATGTCTAATATAAATTAACCACATCGGTTTTAATATAACCGATGTAATAAATTTAAAAAAAATGAAATTTTAAACTAAATCGTAAGTTTCTACATCGGTTACATAATAACCGATGTGAAATATTACTAACCACATCTGTTTTGGAATAACCGATGTGTAATATTTAACAAAACCCTTCTTTTTGTTTCTATTTTCATTCCCTCCATCTGTCACGCGCCTTTTCCTTTGTTTTTGCTCTGCTCTTCCATATACTGTATCACGAGCACACAAAGGTTTGAACGAAAACCTAACCTCCTATGAACCAAACACCCCGACAATCTTCCTCTCACGGTCACCGGAAGAAATCAGAACAAGAAAATTGAGATGAGAGAGTATTGAGCACTGACCAATGGGATTGACGTTGCCCCAGTAGGTCTCCTTCTGAGGGTGCTGCAGAGGATCTCCATAAACCTCGCTCGTACTGGTTAACAAGAACCACGCCCCCACTCTTTTGAGTTGTTCGTCTTCCCGCTGCCGGTGCACCACGCAACCGTCGTATCTCCACCGAGCCCAGGTCTCCACGCCCTGCCCTTGAAGCCGTTCGCAATGGCAACACCGCCGTCGTCGTCCGCGGCACTGATAACGTCGTTCTCGATGTCGAGAAGAAATCCACCGCCAAACTCCAAGACTCCAGGTTCTCTCTCTCTTTTCCCATTGCCAATTTTTTTTCTTTGATTTAGCACGATGTTCATTTAAAACCCCTATTTTGCTGATATTTTTTCTTTTGTTGGGTTAGGTATTAAGGATATGAATTTGTGTTTGTGGTTTTGCTGAATATATTTTTTTTGTTCTAGGTGTAGATCCTTTTTCCGTTGATTAGGCAAAAATCTGATCTTAAGGATAATTAGAATAGCTTTTGGGGTTTACTATGGAAAATGAAACTTTTTTTTTTGTTTCTATGCTCGGAGAATCTTTGTTAACTCCAGTTCTGGTTTTCATTTGACATTTGACAAGGATCTAGTTAGTTTAACTGGGTTTCAACTTTCAAGTATTAATGAGCTGTCCAAGGAAATAACCAAAATACTAGTTTCTTATCCTGTGAATGCTAAACGTGTTGCAGAAGGGAAGAACATAGAAATGTAGCCCTTTTAAAAGGTTGTGGCATTCGAATTGAGAAGTCTTCTTTCAGTTCTTATCATAATTTACACATGTATCTTTGAAAAGTTAAAAGTGAACTATAAGAAAAACAAACTATTTTAGTTCTTAATCCATTTACACATCATGGTAGTTCAAAGGAAAGCACATCAAATATCTAGCAATTATTTAAGAATAATTTAAAGTATTTTTTAAAATAAATCGTAATTTTCATGTTCTGCAGCTGAGTTTTTCTCACTTTTTCTCACTTTCAATTTTATGGTATGCTGTTTATTCAAATATTGCTAACTTGCAAAACTAAATTTGACAACCCACAAACAAAAGGTGTCATTATATAAGCACTTTCTATTATTCTGTTACTTTGACAATATATCTAAAACCCCAAAAGCACCAAGATCCAAAAAACAATTCAACCAACAAATACAGAACATCCAGCAAAGTCCCCCAACAAAAATAAGGAAATAACCTAAATAACAAAATAACAGAAACAAACACCCATAGAGCAACAACATAAAAATGTAACATCCACCAGCAAACTAAAACCCAAAATCAGGACCCCAACCAAAACACCATCCAATGGGTAAGCCGCAGACCAAATCCAGCAGAGTAGATAGTGAATGAGAATGTGAACCAACGAAATTGGAAAACCAACCAACTATCAACACCATAACCAGTACTGCATTTTAGGAACCAATGGAGAATTGGGGGTTAGTTAGCTTGATTAGGCTGTCGTAATATCAGAGGTTAAGAGATACTATTGTATTTATTTCCTATATAAAAAAAAGATACTGGTGTATTTATTGAATGGATTGAGTTTTCTGGTACCCAATGTATTAATTAGTAAAGCCTTAGTTTCCCATTTGAGATGCAACACTAATGAGCACACGTGTACGTGCTTAATGTACCGCTCATTGTGTTGGATCTTGAATTGTCCAAAGTTGGACAGTTTGGGAAAAAACTTTTTCTTCATTCAGTTAAAATAGTTATTCATTGATTCTAATGTTATATACTTGATGAAAGTTCGGATTGATACATTTCCTTTCGTTCTCCGGGTGCATACTTTATCGTGGTGGATGTCATCGCGTTCAAGTCATGTACGTCAGAGACCGAAGGGAAATGCTGCCGAAATTTCGTCGAGTATGAGCATGAGAGTTAAGGACTAACTGTTAACCGAATGTTGAAAAAGTTTCTTCTCGAATGGGATAGGGCCATACCCTGTCATAAGAAGTGGTTGATGAATATGTTGGACTAAGTACAAAGTTATTGGTTTAGTCATGGATCGCGGTTGGATAAATGCTAGACGGACAAGTGATGAGTATGAGAATGGAGTGGAAGATTTTCTACAGTTTGCAAAAACAAATGCTCCTGATAGTGGTAACGGAAGGTTTTATTGTCCTTGTGTTAATTGTTTGAATAAGAGACGACTAGAAGCTGAGGAGATACGTGATCATCTTATTTGTGAGGGGATTTGCAAGAGTTATACAACATGGATATGTCATGGTGAATCGTTAGACAGGCCGAGGGTGTCGGATGGAGAGGAAGTTGATGACGTGGAAATGGACGATGGACTAGAGGACATGATCCGTGATATTGGGCAAGAGTCTTTTCGGCGCGCACATGTGTATGACACTTTGTGCAGTGATGCGGAAGTGGCTTTGTATCCGGGGTGCACTAATTTCACACGGTTATTAGCGGTGTTAAGATTGTTCAATGTGAAGGCAAGAAATGGGTGGAGCGATAAAAGCTTTACCGAATTGCTTGAGTTGTTGAAAGACATGCTTCCAGAAGGCAACATATTGCCATCTCGAAACTATGAGGCGAAGAAGATATTGTGTCCGATGGGTATGGAGTATAAGAAAATACACACTTGCCCCAATGATTGCATATTGTACAGGAAAGAGTTTGAAGAGATGCACGAGTGCCCCAGGTGTGGGGTATCATGCTACAAAGTGAAGGATGGTGATTCTAGTTGTGATGTGGTCACCAAAAGTCCTCCTGCGAAGGTGTTATGGTATCTTCCCGTGATTCCGCGGTTCAAGCGATTGTTTGCTAATGTAAATGACGCAAAGAACATTAGATGGCAAGCAGATGAGAGGAAGTGTGATGGCCAACTTCGACATCCGGCCGATTCTTTGCAATGTAAGAGAATTGATAGTTTGTTTCCGGATTTCGACAATGAGCCCAGAAACCTCAGGCTTGGACTTGCTACCGATGGAATGAATCCATATGGAAACTTAAGTAGTATTCATAGTTCATGGCCTGCTCTCCTGGTAATTTACAACATGTCTCCTTGGTTGTGCATGAAGCGCAAATACATTATGTTAAGTATGATGATTTCGGGTCCTCAACAGTCAGGAAATGATATTGATGTTTATTTGAGTCCCTTGATTGAAGACTTGAGAATGCTGTGGGATGAAGGCGTTGATGTGATCGACGGGAATTGCAGTGAGACATTCAGATTGCGTGCCATATTATTTTGCACCATCAATGACTTTCCAGCATACGGGAACCTGTGTGGGTATAGTGTTAAGGGGCATAAAGCATGTCCAATATGTGAAGAAGGCATATGTTACCATCAACTGCAACATGGAAGGAGGACAGTTTACCTTGGGCATCAGAGATTTCTCCGACATAATCATCCTTATCGTAGATTGAGAAAAGCTTTCAATGGACTTTCGGAGAATGAAATTGCTCCGGTGGCCTTGACTGGAGAGCAAGTTTATGAAAGGGTGAACAACACTAATGTTATCTATGGGAAGACCTAGAAGAAGGCTACCGAGAATAAAATATGGAAGAAAAGGTCGATCTTCTTTGATCTTCCATACTAGTGCAAGCTTGATGTAAGACATTGTATTGATGTGATACATGTGGAGAAAAATGTGTGTGACAATTTAATCGGAATGCTTCTCAACATTCAAGGCAAGACAAAGGATGGTCTGAATGCTCGTATGGATCTAGTTGCCATGGGTATACGAGAGCAGTTAGCTCCACATAAAGTGGGGGATAAGAAGACTTATTTGCCTCCAGCATGTCATACTTTATCAAAAAAAGAGAGAAGAAGTTTATGGGAATGTCTACGGGGAGTCAAAGTGCCATAGGGTTACTCTTCAAATATCAAAAGACTTGTCTCAATGAAAGATCTCAAATTAGTTGGCTTAAAGTCTCATGATTGTCATGTCTTGATGCAACAACTACTACCGGTGGCCATTCGTGACATATTGCCTAAAAAAGTCAGACATGCCATTACTAGGTTATGCTTATTCTTCAATGCTATATGTAGCAAGGTCATTGACACTAAAAATTTGGATGACTTGGAAAATGAGGCAGCCATTATCTTGTGCCAATTGGAGATGTATTTTCCACCTTCATTTTTTGACATCATGGTTCATTTGATTGTTCATCTAGTGAGGGAGATTAGATTGTGTGGCCCCGTTTATTTAAGGTGGATGTACCCAGTTGAGCGATACATGAAGATCTTGAAAGGATATATGAAGAATACACACCGTCTCGAAGCATCTATTGTTGAAAGGTATGAGCAGAAGAAGCTATTGAGTTTTGTACAGACTACATGTTAGAAGCGGAACCGGTAGGGCTTCTGAAGTCTCGTCACGAAGGAAGATATGATGGTAAGGGTACACGAGGCACCACTGTTAAGAGCATGGATCGGGAGGAAGTGCTTCAAGCACATTTGTATATATTGAATAACACTGATGAGGTTGAACTATACTTATGTGAGCACAAAAGCATCATCAATGAAACTTACCCTAGAATGAATGAAAAATGGTGTTTGAACAAGCATAACAAGACTTTCTTGAACTGGTTTAAAGAAAAAATTGCAAAGGATGGTATTGCTTCTGATACATTAAAATGGCTAGCACAGGGGCCTAACATTGATGTCATATGCTGGAGTGGACATGATATCAATAAGTTTTCCTTCTATACAAAGTCCCAGGATGACAAAAGTATTATGCAAAACATTGGGGTTATGGTCGTCGCTGAGTCCATGCATTTCTCTAGTTCGAAAGTTAAAAACCCTGTTATGGCATCCGTTTCATACTTTGGAATCATTGAAGAGATATGGGAGGTTGATTACACGAAGTTTAGAGTACCTGTTTTTAAATGTCGGTTGGTCGATAAAGAACAATGGTGTGCAAACCGATGAGTTAGGATTCAAATTGGTGGACCTTAATAAGGTAGGTAATAAAGAAGAGCCTTTCGTCATGGCATCCTAAGCAAAACAAGTGTTTTATATCCGTGATCCTTCTAACAAAAGGTGGTCAGTGGTTCTCCAGGGAAAAAACATGTATAATGGTAGTGAGGGAAATCAAGATTCAACTCTTCATATCTCTGATACTCCATCTTTCTCAACACGGGTGCCTAATTTCAATGAGGAAAATGAAGTGGATGATGTACATGCTACTCGTAATGATCACCAAGAAGGGTTATGGGAGAACTTTACAAATTGACCACAAAGTAAGTTTAGTTTGAGTTATGTTTAAAGTCATATTATATGTTTACGTTGATATCTATAAGTTATGTTTACGTACGTTGATCAATATTTATAAGTTATGTTTGATATTTATCCTGACATACTAACAAGTTTTTTTTTTGTTTAAACAGGTATACATGGCTGATCCTGACGATATCCCTCATTCATGCAGCGGGTCAGAGACCCCGTCTACAGGTAGAAAGGGTAGACGTGCCACACGAATGAGGAATTTGACTGCCAACCGTGGTTCAAATCAAAGGATAAGAATAGACTTTGATAATAACCTCAATCCTATTGGGCCAATGGCAGAGCAGTTTAACAGTTTTGTGGCGTCCCTTGCTAGAAGCAGGCCTAGTATACTTATTGATAATTGGAAAGATGTACCGGTGGACGTACGTGAAGGATCAGATATGGGAGAGTATTCTGGTATCTATACTTTTACGTCCTGTGTTTGTCTGTATCTACTTTATTTTAATCTTATTAATATCATACAGTAATTCGTTGATTCTTTTGGTGTTAATGTAGCTCACCTTTGACATACTGGATACGACGGATATGAAGAAGCGTTTGAAAAAGTATGATGGTGAGCGTTGGAGGGCTTTTAAGGTCGACCTGGGCAGATACTATGTATTTAATCCAACATGTGAAAAGAACCCACTTGAGGTGTACCCGTTTCTTGACCAGGCGACGTGGGATCGCTTTGTTCATAGCCGACATGATCCCAGCTTTCAGGTTAACTTATTTGATTTGTCTCTAAATTTATGTAATTTCATTAATTTTATTTACTTATGTAATTTAATTGTCTTCTATTTATAACAGGAGAAGAGGAAAAAGAGGCAGGAAAACCAAAGCAAGAATGTCTACCCCCATGTCATGTCTCGTGGGGGATATAAAAAACTTGGTTAGATAATGGTGGAAGAGGAAAAGAAAACACGTCAGGAAGCAGCATCTCAGGCGTATCCTAACACTGAAAATCATCCAGAAGTTGTTGATCCACCTCCACCCCCACGCCATCATAAATGGAAGAGGGCCCGACAAAGAAAAACAGGACAATATACATCTGAGGAGGCCCGCCAAGTAGCTGAGAAGATTGTAAGTATAGTTTGAATTGTAATTGTCATTTTAAGATTGTTACCGAATTGTAATGTGACCTGATATTTTATATGTTATAGGATGCCTTGGACGAGCAGGTAACCCAAGGAACCTTTGTTCCTAGAGGACGCGATGATATCTTATATGCTGTCATCGGTAAACCAGACCACCTGGGCCGTGTCATTGGTGTTGGATGGGGCGTCGGCATTCGCTAATACCATGGTTCATCTTCACACCAATGCCACAGGGATGTTGATGTAGATATAGCACGGCTAAAACAGGAGATTGCAGCTGAGCTTAGACAGGAGATGGCCGAACAGTTTGCCCATCAGCTGACAATATTGACTTCTATGTCCCAGCAGATGACAGCCGGTGTCCAACTCTCTGTCCAACCCTCTGTCCATGTGAGCACTAAGGGCTCATGTGATCCTCCTCATCAGCTTGAAAATGATGATGATGATGGTGATGATGATGATGATGATGATGACGACCCTGATAGGTGTGAGCTGTATGTTGATGGTCATCATGATCGCCGCTTAGTGGCATTGGGGAGGGCACATAATAACTTAGGTAATATCATACACCATCGTTTATTACCAGATGATCAGGTGAGGGTCGTTGTTGAGATTATTCGAGATGCTGATGCTCGAGTCTCTGTGCCCACTGAGGAGGTTCAAACAGTGGGTCAGGCCCCTGTAACTTCATCCCCTGGCCAAGAAGACTGGTCAGTTTTCTTGTTTCATTTGAGGTATTCAGTTAGTTGTGTTTTTCTATTTATTCGTTATAGGATGTTGGAAATGATATTCTGCCTAAAAGGTCGGATCCAGGAAGACCAGAGATGTCTGCTCCTGCCAAGGTATTCATTTGACCATTTAATTAATTACGAATGAAATAACTTATCTGTGATTACTAATATATATCTTTTTTGTTTAGGGGATCGACAAAGGGGTACCTGGCGATATTTTTAAACTTCTGGCTATACAGGTTGTTACCATGGAGAATGACGCAGCTTTGGTAAGGTTGGAACATGATGCCAGTCTAGGTGACGAACTGTATATCCCAAAGAAGGAACTTATGGAGATTGTACTCGATAAAGAAATGGCTAGTTCTGCACACCTATCGTTATGGTGCACGTAAGTACATTATATTTATAAGTTAAGTTAAGTAATTAAATTTTAAATACTGTGATAATTAACATGTTTTTTCAACATATTAGGTATCTGCATCGTATGTTAGTTGATCATGGTAACCTAGCCCTTTATGGGTTCATTGACCCCATGTTCATTCAGGGTGATGTTCTCCTAGCATCAGAATACACGGTCACCACCATACGTGATATACTTGCCCGAGACGATCATCAATTCTACCTTGCGCCTTATCTCAATAAGTAAGTACCGGTTATTTAATTATAACTATATATGACTTAGTCACTAATTGTTCCGCAAATACAGCAAGCATTGACAACTGTCGATCTTGTACCCTAGGATGAACGTCGTGGTCTTCTTCTGCTCAATTGGAAATAAGCCGATGAATGAACTGAAGACGATCATCGAAACGTAAGCATTAAAATACTTTATAATCAGTAATGCAGTTGTTTTAATTATCTGAAATCTATTAGATATACTTTAATTAATGTTTATTTTGTCATGATAGTTCTATTAATGCAAACCACATGTTGCGTGGTGAAAGGCGTCGGGCTATCAGATGGATTATTCCTAACGTGAGATATTTATTAGTTCAAACGCTTCAAATGCAGTGGGTATAATTATTGATTTCTATTTAATTCCTCATATTCTAATTGGGTTTCATTTGTACGTAGTCACGTATACAACGTGGATCATGGGGATGTGGATACTATGTGATGAAATGGATGTTCGAAATTATCTCCTCCAGGATCACTGAAAGATGGCACGAGGTAAATGTTAATTGGTAACAATTAGAAGTAACAGTTATAGATTCGTTATATGTTTTATGTTAGTTTATTACTTAAAAGATATAATCTTTTGTCCAATTAAACTTGCAGATATTCAACAATCCAACTCCATTATATGATTCCGACATCAACAACAAAAGGAGGCGTTAGGAAACTTTCTTTCTTGAAGTGTACCAACCATAGTTTGTATATATGTAGTTAGTTTAAAAAAATTATCATGTACTAGCTATAGTGTACTTTTGACTGATCATATGTATTTTGATATGAAATCTATAATATATCATGTAGCCTTTTGGTTTCTAATTATCTTTGTTGTCTGAATGTAATTGAACGTACATATGTATTGTTCGTAATAAATTCAGTATATATTAATTTAGTGTGTTTTTATTGTACAAAAGTGATTGTGTTGAGAATATTTAGAATATGTTATACTGGTATTGATCTGCATTACTGAAACAGGGGAAATGAATGATAGAAATGTAAAAAGAGTTTTTAAAAAAGTTAGACTTTACACATCGGTTACTCAAAAACCGATGTGGAAAGTTCACTTTACACATCGGTTACTCAAAAACCGATGTGGAAAGTGCAATTTCCACATCGGTTTTTATGAAAACCGATGTGGAAATTGAAATTTTCACATTCGTTTTTTGGAAACCGATGTGTAAAGTCTAATTTCCACATCGGTTTTGGATAAAATCGATGTGGAAAGTGATTTTCCAATAGGTTACCCGTGTGACAAATGAACTTTTCACATCAGTTATTTTGAAAACCGCTGTTAATAATGTACTTTAAACATCGGTTTTAAAACCGATGTGAAAAGTAACAATAAACAACATCGATAGACAATAAGTGGTTTTTATAATAAAATATATATTATAATTTTAAATAGATTCTAATAAATAGTTCATAATTTTAACCGATATCATTAGTTCATAATTTTAAATATATTTTAATAAATATTTTTATATTAAAATAATTTAAAATATTAAGAAAATATATTATAAGAAGTGCCCGTGCGTGTAGCAGAGCACAACTTTTCCAAGCTCAATGCTAGCTAGGAAAATAACATTTATGGCATATTTACGGGGCCCACAACACCTTTTCAGATCATTTTTATTTAAACCGGAACGAACCGACCCGTCCGACCGGTTGGATCGGACGCTTTGAACTGGGATGAACCGGATACTTGACTCGTGGGCTGAACCGCATGCCGAGGTCATCACCCGATCCTATGTCAGCACGCGCATGATAATTTTTCCAAACAAAATTCGCCAAAACGCAATAGGTGGGAATCGAGCTCGGTTGAGAAGCATCAATGCATTATGATATTCATTAAAAAAACATTATATATATACATAGTTTTTTTTTGAAGCAATATTATACATAGTTTAAATCTAAAAAATATATATTTAACAATTGTCATTGTTGAGATTGTTTATAGTGACATTCAATTATAAATTGGAATATGATTATAAAATATTTGACTCTTATCATCAATATTTATTTTAAAACAAAATTATATCATTATGGATTCTTTAAATAAAAAAAGTGAAATACATAACATAAAAAAAAAATCATGCCTTCCTTCTAGATGATGAGGAAGAGCTTTTAACTAGCATAATGGATGATTTTGAATGTATGATTTGTTGATTTGAATTGTTACACTCTAATTTCTAAAAATGGTTAACTTGCATGTGAAAAGAGGAGAAATAAATCAAATTATTTTTTTAGAGATGAAAAACAGTAATATGATAAATAAATATATTTTTTGTGAAAATGTTTAATTTGCATGGGAAATGAGGAGAAAAAAATCAAATATATTTTCAAGAGAGAATAAATAAAAATATGATAGATAAATATTTTTTTAAAAATGGTTAACTTGTATGAGGGAAAAGAAATAAATAAAATATATTTTCAACAAAGAAAAAGAAAAACAATATAAGAGATAAATTTATCTTTTTGGAAATTGGTTCACTTGCACGTGAAAAAAGAGAATAATTAAATCAATTTGATTTTCAAGAGAGAATAAAGAAATAGATATGATAGATAAATATATTTTCTAAGAATTGTTCACTTGCACGGGAAGAATATGAGAAATAAACAAATAATTTTTTAAGAGAGAAGAAAATATATATGGTTGATTAATATATTTTCTTAAAATGATTAACTTGCACGGGAATAGAGAAGAAGTAGATCAAATATATTTTCAATAGAGATAAAAATAATAATATGATGTATTAATATATTTTCTAAAAATGGTTAAATTGCATGAGAAAAGAAAAGAAATAAATCAAATAGATTTTCAAGAGAGAAGAAAAAAAATATTAAGATACATAAATACATTTTCTAAAAACGATTAATCTATACCAAGAAAAGATTAAAAGTAAATGAAATAGATATTTAATAGAAAATGTTTATAAATTAAATAGATTCCAAAGTCGCTACAGAAGCTCACACATGTGACTTTTTTTTCGATAATTGAGAAATTCATTAAATAATGTCCAACTACAATATCACCGTGAACAAACTCTACCCACCTTCTAGAAATGGTTGAAGAGAACTTCCACTATCATACAAATGACTATATCTGATTTTAATGAACCACGTTCCTTAATGATGCATCAATTTTGGGCATTAATGGAGCACTCGAAAGTCGAATGTACCTCTTTATATTGTTTGGTTGTGTAACATTAAACTTTAATGGTGAATCTATTTTATTATTTTACTGCTCTTTAAGCGAGGAATAGCCAATTCTTTTATAATATAATAAATAACTTGAAAAGAGAATTAAGTCAAAGTATGATTTACTTATAGTGCTTCAATCTATCAATTAAGTGATGAATTCATATAATAATATATATATATATATATATATATATATATAATATGTTAATTGTCATAATATAATTATAATTAAGGTATCAATAATTAGACTCTTTAGTTCAATCAATAAAATATAATATAAGTATTTTCAAATTTATATGTCATCTAAAAAATAAAATTGTTAACTTTTTACCGATAAATAAAGTCATTACTTAAAGTCAATTCTAAGTGAAAATATATCACAGTAAAGATGAAAACAATATTAAAAAAAAGTATGTTCTATTAATAAATAATATCAATAGACAATAATTGATAGTATTAGTTCATAATTTTAAATACATTCTAATTATTGTTTTTATATCGATATGATTTAAAAATATTAAAATATATTATAAGAAGTGCCCATGTGTTTCGCACGGGCAACTACAATTATAATTTATTACAATGAATGTTAGTAAATATTAGAAAAATATTATAATTGAAATTAGTTATAAATATTAGAAAAATAATCATCTAATAGATGCCAGTATGTCTCGCACGGGCCACTACACTAGATTAATTAATATATGCAAATAAATATTGATTTCTAAATAAATACTTTCACATTCATCTTCAACAAATAAATGATTCTCTCCATCATGAACTTGAAAATGTATTTCTATAATATCAATAACAATTAACCAATTAAATAAAAATCTGAAATGCAAGTGGGAAAAAGTTATACAATAATACAAACAAAATAACAATTTTTATCACCTTGATAGATGGTGAAATTAACATTTTTTCTTCTACGTAGTATATCCCCATAACTCACTTGGGTTGATAGATGCTGCTGGAATTACACTCGACTTAAAAAATCTAAATCTATTTGTTTTCTAAAAATATAAAACAAAAAATAAAATATAAACAAAATATTTGAAAACAAGGTTACTACATTCATATTACCCTTTCAAATATGTAATTACATATTTTTTTGTCGGAAATACATAATTAAATATTGAAGTATAAAATAAATAACCCCTAAAAACCAAGACCAATATTTTTTTTTGACAAAAAGACCAATAATTTTTGGAACTACATAATTAATAAAGGTTGTAAAAAATATTTATTAAATATTTTACATAATAAAAGTTAAACATTGTATACAAATAAGACGCAAATAGAATATATTAAATAATTATATTTATACCTATTTATTAAAATTAAAATAATAATAATAATAATAATAATAACACACCATAGAATTATGTCCTCCACCATTTTACTGTTCATCTACATCAAAATCGGTTTGGACCGGTTCAAATCCTTCGAGTTCACAGATCGGGTCCACTTACATCAATGTTTTAAAAATTGGCCCAACCGGGGAAGTGATCAAACCTTGCAAAAACTATTTAAACAACACAAAAGTGGTTAAACCATCATAAACCAGTTTTCGAAAACCAGTCGATTCATTATTTTACCTTTTTTTGTAAGGAGGGTCCTTTTGGTCCGATTTGTTCGGAGGCGAGGGACCTTGAGTTTAGACCCAATTTATCTAGATTGAGAGCTCTTACATGTTATAGTTAATATACTTTGATATTGAAATTATAATAAGTGATATTGATATGGAAAGTTGGAACAAAAGGTTGAACTTAGATTAAAATTTTACTTACTGATTATTCTCTTATTATATATATATATATATATATATATATATATATATACACCGATTAAATCAGTTAAACCTTGAATTGGTCTCCTTTTCGATTATATAACAATTTGTCTAGTTTTTTAAACATTGGCTTACACCCATACGTACTCAATGGCACAATTGCAAATATCCGTTCCCGCCATTGACACATTGCAGTGAGCGAGTGTTTCGTTTTAATTTTGGGTGCGTTTGATTTGCAAAAATTCATGGGACTGGACAGTACAAAATTTTTTGTACCTTGCTTGATTTGAAAAGTGGTCAAGGGACAAGACAAAAAAAGTGGTGAGGGACAGGACAAAAATCCAAAATTTTGTCCCCTATCAAACCATGGGACAAAAAGTTATACCATAGACAGACTAATAAAAGACAAAATTATCCTTACATCTCTCTCATCTCCCTCTCTATCTCTCTCTTCTCTCTCTCATCTCCCTCCCCCTCTCTCTTTCCTCTACCTCCCTCCCTCTCTCTCTCTTTCTCTCTCTACATAATTATATAAAATTATATATTATATATTTATATATTAAATAATATATATTATAAAAGATATTCCAATAAATTTAATAATATTTTATTTGTAATTCATATAATGTTCTGTCTCTCTGTTCTGTCAGCTACCTTTTGCAAATGAAACCCACCCTGCGTGAATATGATGTGTTGTGTTCAGTTCTCTCCATCGCTCGCTTCTCTCTAACTCGAATTGAATTCTAGCGCTCGAAGTGAAGTGAGAAGAGGGAACATTGAGGCATGGCGGAACCTTCTAGGGTTTCCCCAACTCAAACTCTTCAGCAGCCAACCGCAGGGATCATCAAAAAGATGCGATTGGTTAACTTCATGTGCCATTCCAACCTCGAGACCGAATTCGACAACTGGGTCAATTTCATCACTTGTCAAAATGGAAGTAAGTTTCACTCTTTCTATCTCCCTATCTTTTTTGTTTAGGGTTAACACTACTTCTTTTTCACTCTTCAAATGCTATTAATTTTTATTTTTTATTTTTTATTTTTTTAGGGCTTATTATTGCTTGCAGAAATTATAATCTTTTTATTTGATGCTTGTGCTGACATGACGATAGTCGATAATTTTTTGATGATTTGACTGTTGTGAAGTCTATGTGCAAAAAAAAAAAGGAGTTCCTTTGATTTATTATTTAGGAATCTTGTGTCATCAAAAGTGAAAAACAGTTGTTCCTAAAAGTTGTTGTCTGATCAATCTTTGTTGTTCGTTTGGTTCCGGTATTGTATTTACAGGTGGTAAGAGTGCAATTCTAACTGCATTGTGTGTTGCATTTGGTTGTCGAGCTAAAGGGACTCAAAGGGCATCCACTTTGAAGGATTTCATTAAAACCGGTACCAGGTAAATGTGCCATTCACACATCCCTCTCACACGCACACACTTCTTCTCATCATGGGCGTTTCAAACGATTAGATTACTAGTGTTCAAATGAAGAATTTCACATTAGAGGGATCTGTGGAGCACCAAAGGGGTTTTAAGGAACGAATTCTCCTTAGTTCTTAGTCAGAGAACAGGTGGGGAAAAATGCACAGCCAGTGAAATGGAAAGGATCCAGATTCCAGGCCCCAATATCCGAATTAAAAGATAAATAAACTGAACTAACTTCAGAAAACGGGTTTGATTCTTGTGATAATCAACTTTTTCTGCAGTTGTTGGATGATAAATTTTTCATCTCATGCCCTTTGCCAAGACTGTTTATTACCTTCTTCTTTTATCAAAGGAAAGAACCTAACTATTTGGTTCAAATTTCCAATAGAATTGTTGATGAAAATGACGAACTTGAGTTTTTAAGCTGTTCTTTATTCTATTGTCTCTTTGTAGTAATGCTGTCGTCCATGTTGAAATTCAAAATGAAGGAGAGGATGCTTTTAAGCCTGAAAAATATGGTGGTGTTATCATTGTAGAACGTAAGATATCTGAATCTACAAGCTCTATCACATTAAAAGACCACCTGAGGTATGTTTTTTTGTGTTCTTAATTTTTTTGGGTCTTAAGTTGTTTATAGCTATGTGTTATGTTTACAGCCAAATAGTTTTCACGTGATATACTTGATTGGTTTACCTTTTGAAACAGTGGAAAGTTAATGTTAATACTTTTGATTTTACCTTTTTAGCACTTTTCTTTGTTATGATTGTGGTGCACACAAGCTTATAGAAGTAAACAAAAATACTTGAACCATTGAGCATTTGTTTATGGTGAATATTCAGAAGATTGTAATTTGTGTGAAAGGGGAAACCCTTTGTGAAGGGAAACACTTTGATGAGATCACTCTCCTTTTCTTATTCATTTTAATCAATCATTCAATAAAATTCTCACTTCTATTTTTGGGTTCCTAACAGGGTTCCAAAGAGATATCTAACAAATTATTGTAATTGCAGTTCAACTTACTGAATTTAACATTGTTAGGTGGATGTCCATGTATTCACAAATTCCATCTTAAGTTAATTATTTCAATCTGCTGGGTGATTTGATTTAAAGAATTCCAAATGATTTATGGGTTTGCTCCACTCTTTTTTCATTCTTTTCTTTCTGTTTTTTTCTTAAATCGAACTTTTCTATTTTTCTTTGTTGATGATGAATTTATACTTTCTTGGGGGTTATCACCAATTCAAGAAGACTACATTGATATATTCAACATAGTTTTGGTAGTTGTAAATAAAATGTTAAGTAATTTAACAATCCTTCAGAGAAGTCTTTCTACAAATGATTGTCAAGGTCGTTTTATTCACTATTATGTTCTATATCTGGGTTTGTTGACAGGAAAAACAGTCAGTAACGGGAGAGGACATCATCAAGAAATCATTGAACATTTTAATGTAGGCTCCTCTCCTATGACAGCTTTTTAAATATAATATTTTGTATTACTGGGTGACATATTGTGAACTACTTGCATTGCTTTGCTGCATGCTAACTGCTGTGACATAATAGAATCTCCAACAGTGCCTTCAACTTTAACATAATATACAATCTTTTATGAAGGCGGATTGCTGTAGGAACTAATGTACTTTTGACTTAGGTCATTATTAATGATCTATTTTTTTGAGAAGTTGTCTTAAAAAAAGCTTTTGTTGTGTATGTATGATAGGAATGTAAGGTTTCCTAATACTTTGTTCACCTAATAACTGCAAAGTTTTTAACTGTGCCTTTTATTTCCTTTCTGGGTGGTTTATTTTCTTGCAACTTTAAAGTTTTCTTTAGTCTTTTCCTTTTTCGCTTATAAAAAAAATCTTTTCCTTTTTCAGATTGATGTGGAGAATCCGTGTGTGATTATGAGTCAAGAAAAAAGTAAAGATTTTTTGCATTCTGGGAGTAGCAAAGATAAATTCAAGGTTATCTCTTCAAGTTGATGCTATTCTTCTGATAAAGTTTATTCAGAACCTTTGCTGACAGTTTATCAAACAGTTTTTTTACAAGGCTACTCTTCTTCAGCAAGTCAGTGATCTGCTGGAGAGCATTTCCAGTGAACTAAATATTGCACATGGCGTAGTTGAAGATTTGGAGTCTGCAATAAGGCCCATAGAGAAGGAGCTTAATGAGATTCAATTCAAAATTAAAGCTATGGAACATGTAGAACAAATATCTGGGCAGGTTCAGCAATTAAAGAAGAAACTTGCATGGTCGTGGGTTTTTGATGTGGACAGGGAACTTAAATCACAAAGCATTAAGATTGAAAAGCTAAAAAGCCGGATACCTTCCTGCCAAGCTAAGATTGACCAACAACTGGTATGTAAGCCTATGGGCTTGTCTTGTAGTGAAGTTTTCATCTATGATTACAGTGTGAAGTTGTCTGTGGTTCGGGAATACCTAGGTTTTTAGAGAAACTATAATACGTTTCTTATTATTTTCTGAATAGTACATAGGAATTATATACAACACCGGATGATTCAAATCTGCTACAGATTTGAATAAAAAACAGAAAAACAAATCTCCTACAAATCAGGAGAGAAATCAGGGTAGTTAATCCCGGATAGCGGCGCGGAGTGGCGGACCCAAAAAATGCTATAGCGGTATAGCGCATAGCGGGATGACCGCTATTTTAGGCTTTTTTGTACAGGTTAGATAGGAAGATAAATTTATACTAGATACTTATACATGTACAAAATACTCAAAATTCAAGTCATATTCATAATTCATCATAGATAGTCATATTGTCATATGTATGTCCTAAGCAAAGCACACTAGTTAAGTACAAAAAGTAGTGTGCATATATCAATTTAAGCCCTACTACCCTAGACCTAGAGGCTTAAAAGAAACTAAACATTAAACTTAACATATACATAGTCATAGGTCCTAAGTAAAGCACACTAGTTAATAAGTACAAAAAGCAGTGTGCACATCAATTTAAGCCCTACTACCCTAGACCTAGATGCTTAAAGAAACTAAACATTAAACTAAACATCAAACACCGTATTCAAGATCATCCAAGCATTCTTCTTCTTCTTCTTTTTCACTGTCACTACTAAGCTTGTAGAGTCTTTCCTCCTCCTTCTCTTGAATCTCTTCATCACTTTTTTCTTCTTCTATGACTCCTCCCCTTGAGCTTGAAGGCCTAGAAGCAGCTGCCCTCCCTTTTCTTGTATGCTGCCTAGTGTAGGTTGAAGGCTCACCAGCCCCTGTTAAGTCAGCAACATCTCCCCATGTCAAGGTATCATCATCAAAAACCAATTCAGCACTAGCATCTTCCCCATCTCCACCCATTTCTCCCACTAACCACTCATTGCTATCATCAATATCATTCAAGAGAATGGGATCAGTCACATCACTGCTGTCAAAACGCTCCTTAAGAGCTTGGTTATATTTAATATAAACCAAGGCTTGTAACTTCTCATGCTCAAGCCTACTTCTCTTCTTCGAATGGATCTATGTCATAAGTTTTTTACAAAAACTGAATGTTAGTTTCTAATTCTATACATTCTTTGTCAAAAACTGAATCTTAACATTCAGTTTCTTTACAAAAACTGAAATGTTAAGATTAACTTACATGCTCAAAAATACTCCAATTTCGCTCACATCCCGATGTGCTGCAAGTCAAGCTCAATACTTTAATGGCAAGTTGCATCAAATCTGGACAATGTGATCCATAATTCCTCCACCACTCAGCTGCAAGTAATGCAATAATATTTAGGCATTGCTATGTTTAAAAAGAAAATAAAAACAGCAGTTCCACAATTCCACTTACCAGGAGCCATCGTAGTCCGATGCCTTACAGCTGATCTTATCCCAAAGAGGCCTAAAGCTCTCTTATATTTTGACAGCTGGTTGGTAATCTTGTCCACAGCTGCAACATTTGCACTAAGCCTTTCAATGCAATGATGAAGTCCCTCCACCACTTCATGATCAAGTTCTATAACTGGATTGCTGTAGAAGAACTCAAGGTTTAGAAAATGGCCAGCTGCATGAAGTGGGTGATGAAGTTGGCACTCCCATCTTTTGTCAATGATTTCATAAATCTCCTTGTACTTGCTTTCATCTCCATTGAAGGCATTCTGAATTGCCTCCTTGGCCCTATCCATGGCTTCATAAATATAACCCATTGCAGGCTTCTTTTCATTGTCAACAAGCCTAAGCACACGTACAAGAGGGCCCATAGCCTTAAGTGTGAAAATAACATCATTCCGAACGTAGGCATAAGTACAACATCGGCTGCCTTTTTCCCCTTAGGTTCTTTGGTTGTCTTGGACTTCAACCAATCATCGAAGTGAACATTTTTCTAAGGTTGTTCTTTTGATTATGCAACCTTTGCAAAGTTAGGAAAGACGTAGCAAACCTAGTGACTCAGTATCTAACCAACTCCGCCTTGCTTGTGAACTTCCTCATAGTGTTCAAGGCCAATGTGTGGTTATAAATAAAACCCACAAGATTGATGCCTCTTTGTATTGCCCTTTTAATTCTAGGAATCTTGCCAATATCTTCTAGCATCAAGTCTAGGCGGTGAGCAAAGACATGGAGTCCAAAACATGTTTGGTCTCTTGGCTTGCAATAGTTTACCGGCCAATACATAGTTACTTCCGTTGTCACTCACTAGTTGCACAACATTGCTTTCTCCAATCTCTTCGACAAAAAGCTGTCCCAAGAAATTTGAAACAAATTTTCCCCACTCTTCACATATGAAGAAGCATCAATGCTCTTCACAAACATAGAGCCCGTTGGACAATTCACCAAAAAATTAATCAAAGTCCTATTCTTCCCGTCGGCCCAAGCATCCAGACATAATCGAGCTCCCATAAACTACTCGCTCATCCACATGAGGCTTCATCGGTGAGTTGGTGTGTTCCAACTCCTTTTAAGGAGTGGAACTCTCATCTCGTGATAGCTTGGTAGCTTGAGGTTTGGACCATAGTTTCCAATCGCTTCGACCATCAGCTGGAAACTTCTTGTACGCACAACATTGAAAGCTATTCCACTCCGACAAAATCATCTTGTTATGTATTGCACAGTTTTTGCTCTTGCCTCCTTAATACAAGCATCATTCATGCTTGTTTGCTTCTTATTCTTTCCCAAAGCAAGGGTTGTTTCGGGATCTCTCCACAAAGAATACATCAAGAGGGCCTTTGACATTTGTAGGCTTCTTTCTTTGGGGGCAAAGAGGCACCTCCTGTTGCTTCTGTTGCAGGCCTCTTCCCTTTTGATAGCTTGAAAATTTCATAAACATCATCTTGTTCATCTTGTTCTTCAATCAACGACTCAGTCAAGCATGCCTTCTTGTCCCCCTTTTTCTTCTCCACAGCTTCCTTCAATAAGTTCTTAACATCTGTTGGAGTTTTCTTACAAAGATTCACATCTCCCCTCACCCCCATTTGATGTCTCTTAGCCCTGGTAATTCCTCCGGTAGTTGTTTTTCCACAAAAATCACATGTAACACTCTTCCTATCTTTGATATCTTTCAAGCTGTTCCACTGCCATGCTAAGTCAATATTCTCACCAATAGGTTTGACCAACCCACTAGAAGCAGCTGATGTTGGAGCTGGAACAGACCCAGATGCTTGACGACTAGAAGCCATTATCAGAGAATGAGAGACTCAGAACAGAGGGACCGAAACAGGGAGACCGAGCGAAACAGAGAATGAGAGAAACAGAGAGAAGACTCGCTTCGAAACAGAGAACCGAAGCTGAGAATGCAAGGTCCGAGTATGGGAACAGTGTTTCTGTGGGAAACTCGCCTGAGATGACAGTCGGAGATGGCAAATGAGCGGGAAGGGAGAGAGGAAGCGAGCGTCGAAAATGGGAGCAAAGTGTCGAAGAGAAGAAAGTGAAATAGGGTTTCGTAAAGGTTAAAACTTTACAGAGCATGGTTAAAAAAACTTTAAATTCGAAAAACCCAAAATACCCTTAAAAAAATTGACCTAACAGAAATATTGGAGGGCGAAAATGGAAAATTGGGGCATGTAGCCCTAGCGGACCAGAAGCGCCGCTTTTGTGCATGATTCCGCGACAAACACCAGCAATAGCGCACGCGACTGCCGCTCCTCAAAACCGCACCCCCGCGCCGTCGAGGTCGCGGTCGTCGGCCGCTCCGCCCCGCCCCTGCGCTATTGCGCCGCTAAAGGCCGCGATTGACTACCCTCTGAAATAAGGAAAATAAAAACAGAATAAAATATTCCTTAAAATCATATCTAAATCAGTTTGATTCTGATTTGATTACCCCAAAAGATCTGCTCACAAATCATAGTGGATATCCTTAACAGATTCAACACCCCCCCTCAAGTTGGTGTGAATCCGCAAGTGAACGGCTTCGTCGTCAAGTAATAAAAAGATCAAATCCATAGAGATCGTGATCTTAAATAACAATTAGTTATTAAATTAATTAAACTAGACAAGAAAAAGATTTGGAAAAGATTTGGTTTTTGAAATAAGATTAACTAACAAATCAAGTATTTAAAACACAATCAAATAAAATCGCAATCAAATCAAATATGGGGATTTTCAAATTAAAAGAGATTTCCAGAAATTGGGTTACCAACAAGATTGCTCATGCTACTAAATTGACTGCCCCTCTTGTTAATTATCGAAATTGTTTTGAAGGTGAATTTATCCTAAATAAGTTAATGTTCCCTCTCGAGATACAAGAACCGTGCCCAACTAAACCAACCTCTACTCTTGTGGTAATTGTATTTAAATTGAACCCTTTAAGATTCGTGACAATTCAATGAACCCTCGAAGGACCGCTTCTAACACTCTTGATTTAAGTCCTAAGTTCAATCCCTATAGATCCAATGCCTACGTTCACCGCTAGGTTCATCCTTATAGTATCTATAACATGCAAATAAGTGCGCACCAAATTCACAAGTAATTCATGCAATAGGAATTAAATCGAAAGCAAAATTGAAACTAACAAGAAGCAAAACGTCAATTCATCACATAAAACGAGTCTTGGGCATAGCCCCAATTCCTAGAAATAAAAACAACTACTCACGCATTGCCATATTCATAGCAACCTTGAATAATAAAAACATAAAAATCCTAAGCGAAGAGAAGAAATTGAGAAGAAGAGAAATCCTAATTTTTACCTAAGGTAGCAGCCAAGAGCTCCTCTATTTTCGAGCCTCTGAGTCCTATTTATAATGTAGGGTAACTTGGGATTAAAGCAATTACAAATCAGATAAAAAAAAACAAATCAAAATCCCAGATTTTGCGCGTCACGGCCGTGATGCCTGTCACGGCCAGGCCGTGACAGATTCTGTCTTGGAAAACTTGGCATTGGTTGGCCTGTCACGGCCGTGATAGGTTCTGACTTTTGCGTTCTTTTCTTTTCAGCCTTGCTCGATCATGGTCGTGATGGCTGTCACGACTAGGCCGTGATGGGCTCTGTTTGGCTCATTTTTCTTGCTTTTCAAGCTCCGTCGTCATGCAAGCTCCAACATAACTGATCCTGAGCATTTTAATCTTCAATCTCTGCACACAAACACCACAAAACCACCTTACCCGTTCCAAGGTAAAAACTAACAAAAATCAAATTAAAAATGTCTAAACTACATGAAAATGCATGCAATATGATAAAGAAATATGAGGTGTAATCACACTCATCAATGCCCATCTTGCTTACAAGGAATTCAAAGTTAGGCTGTGAAAGTCCTTTGGTGAGAATGTCTGCAACTTGTTGTGTAGTGGGAACAAATGGCATATAAATAATACCTTCATCAATTTTTTCTTTGATGAAGTGTCTATCGATTTCCACATGTTTCGTACGGTCATGTTGCACTGGATTTTGAGCTATGCTTATTGCAGCCTTGTTATCATAGTAGAGCTTCAATGGTAAGCTAATAGGCATTCCCAATTCTTCAAAAATCCTTTTCAGCCACAACATCTCAAACTCCATGAGCCATAGCTCTATATTCAGCTTCAGAACCGCTTCTAGTCACCACATTTTGTTTTTTACTGTGCCATGTAACTAAATTACCCCAAACAAATGTGCAGTAACCAGATGTAGACCTTCTATCCGTGACTGATCCTGCCCAATCAGCATCGGTGTAAGCCTCTATGGTTTGCTGTCCAGTCTTCTTAAAATACAAACCTTTGCCCGGTGCACTCTTCACGTATCTTAGAATCCGGTAGACAGCCTCAAGATGTTCTTCATAAGGTGAATGCATGAATTGGCTTACTAAGCTAACAACAAATGCAATGTTCTATCTAGTATATGATAGACAAATTAATTTACCTACCAAACGCTGATATCTGGAAGTGCCCACAGGTGTGCCTTTTTTACCGTCACTAAGCTTCTGATTATGGTCAATAGGAGTATCTGTTGGCCTACATCCACTCATACCTATTTCCTTAAGAAGATCAAGAATGTATTTCCTTTGAGAGAGGACAATTCCATTCTTTGATCGAGCTATCTCCATTCCCAGGAAATATCTTAATGATCCTAGGTCTTTTATCTCAAATTCTGCTGCAAGAGCCTCTTTCAACCTGGTCATTTCTGTCAAGTCATTTGCAGTAATGATTATATCATCCACATAAACTATCAAAATAGCAATTTTTCCTCCAACCGACCTTCTAACAAACATAGTGTGATTTGCTTGACTTTGTGTATATTCTTGTTTCTTCACAAACTGTGTAAACCTTTCAAACCAAGATCGAGGTGATTGGTTTAACCTGTATAAGGACTTTCTTAGCCTACAGACCTTGGAATCAAACTTCTGTTCAAAACCAGGTGAGTCCATGTACACTTCCTCTTCCAAATCTCCATTTAAAAAAGCGTTCTTCACATCCAGCTGCTGCAATGACCAATCTAAGTTGGTAGCAAGAGATAAAAGGACTCTCACGGTGTTTAACTTTGCAACTGGTGTGAAGGTTTCAGAATAGTCGATCCCATAAGTTTGAGTAAAGCCTTTAGCAACCAGCTGAGCCTTGTATCTTTCAATAGAGCCATCTACTTGTATTTTATAGTGAATATCCATTTGCATCCCACTGTATCTTTCCCTCTTGGCAGATCCACCATTTGCCACGTCTGATTTTTTTCAAGAGTCTTAATCTCCTCCAAAATAGCTTCCTTCCATTTTGGAATTTCTAAAGCATCCTGTAGTATTTGGAATCTCCATACATGATAGTTTTGAGGTAAAGGCACGAAAATTAGGTGACAATTTTTCATAGGATACAAAATTAGATAATGGGTGTCGGGTACATGACCTAACACCTTTCCTGGTGGCAATAGGAAGATCAAAATCATTTAACTCAGTGGATTTTGACTCCAAAACAGAATCTGAAACAATTTGATTTGTTTGAATAATTTAAGGAGTGTTACCTGGTGGGTCCTTGGAGTCATGGTGGTGCAGAGGATCACAATTCTCCTTCCTTTGAGTATGTTTCTTCCTTCGGTAGACCAGGATTTCACTAGTTTTATTCCTATTTCTGGTGTTAGTATCAATGTTGTCAAGCTGAGATACATTAGGATCAATATTATCACAACTTTCAGGACTGTTATGGCTAGATAGCAGATTAGAATCCGATCCAGATTTTGAATTCGAATCAGAATTCGAATCATAATTTGAATTTCCATTATTTTCAAAACTTGTTCCAATATTTTCTAGATTAGACTCATCAAGTTGAAAGAAATGTGTCGAGTCTTCAATTTGTCTCCCCCTGAAGAGGAGATTGAGAAAATGGTTTGGACTCAAAGAAAGTAACATCCATTGTTACAAAACATTTCTTTGAAATCGGATCAAAACATTTGTACCCCTTTTGAGAGGAAGCATACACATCGTTTTGCCCGAGGATCAAGTTTATTTTGATTTGATGAATGAGTGTGGACAAAAACAGTGCACCCAAAAACTTTAAGAGGTAAATTAGATGAGAGTCTATTTTTTTGGAAAAACACTAAAAAACATATCCAGAGGAGTACTAAACTTCAAGACCTTACAAGGCATTCTATTAATCAAATAGGTTGCTGTCAAAATGGCTTCTCCCCAAAGGTATATAGGGACCATGGTTTAAAAGTGAAAGCATCTAGCTACCCCTAGTAAATGTTTATTTTCCCGCTCAGCCACCCCATTTTGTTGAGGGGTGTTAACGCATGAGCTTTGATGGATGATTCCTTTTTCCTCAAAAAATTGGTTCAGATATTTATTAAAATACTCTCTCCCATTATCACTCCTAAAAATTTAAATTGTTTGCTGAAATCGTGTTTTCACCATTGCAAAGAATTTTTTAAAAATTGTTTCCACTTCCGATTTTTCCCGTATCAAATATACCCAAGTTAACCTAGTGTGATCATCAATAAAGGTGACAAACCATTTTTTTCCCGAAGGAGTGGTCACACGATTAGACCCCCAAACATCACCATGAATAATAGTGAAAGGGCGAGATGATTTATAGGATTGTGTAGGATAAAAAACACGATGATGCTTAGCAAGTCCCACAAGGAAAGAAAGATGGAATTTTATTTCTGAAAAAATTAGGGAACAAGTGTTGTAAATAATTGAAACTAGGATGGCCTAATAGTGTCATAACATTATTTCATTATCCTTTGAACCAGAAATAGAACTAAAACAGCTACTTTGGGGCTGTCTACTTAAGGTAGATCCATCTTCAAAGATGTAGAGACCATTAACCTCCTTAGCATTGCCAATCATCCTCCCCGATGTCAAATCCTGAAATTTACAATGAGATGAGTCAAAAATAGTGACAGTTCAGGTCAAGGGTTAGTTTGCTAATGGACAACAAATTCCATGATAAGTTAGGAACATGAAGAACATTATGGAGAATGATTAAAGGGGAAAGAGGAACTGATCCAGTTCCAGCTATGGCAGAGAGAGTCCCATCAGCAATTCTGATTTTTTTTATTGCCTGCTAAAGGACTATAGGAAGAGAACAATTTTGAACAATCCGTCATGTGATCAGTTGCTCCAGAATCAATAATCCAAGGAATTTCAGAATTTTTGGTAGTTTTAAGGACAGGAGGGAGATACGTACCTTTTTGGGCTAAGGAACAAGAAGGATTTATTGTCACCTTTGGAGAAAAAAATTTTATACAGGTGCTCTAGTTGTTCCTTTGTGAAAGGAGTTGTCTCAGAGGTGGTTGAAGACTCTTGAATGTCTTCAGCAGTGGTTTGGAAAGCCCTCCCATTTCTGCTTTATTTTTTCTTCCAATTTTGAGGTTTCCCATGAATTTTCCAACAGGTCTCCCTAGTTTGCCACTTTTTTCTGCAATGGTCACACCATGACTTCTTCCCTCTTCTAAAGGAGCTCCTCTTGTCATAAGTGCTGAACTTTCAAGTTCCCGAACCGTAGGAGATTCAGGAGTGTTTAGCATAATTCTCCTTCTAGATTCTTCTCGCCTTACTTCAGAAAAGACCTCCCGCATAGAAGGTAGTGGTTTTCTGCTCAGAATTCTTCCTCTTACCTCATCCAGATTGCGGTTAAGACTAGCAAGAAACATGTATACTCGATCATTCTCTTCTCTCTTCTTGAACCTGGTTGCATCCTTGGCATTTTCCCAAGCATCTTCATAACATTGGTCTAATTCCTGCCATAGAGTCATCACCAAATTGTAGTATGTGGTGACATCTTGCTCATCTTGAATAGCACTCTTGGACTCGGACAGCATCCCAAACATCTTTGGCTGTGGGTAGAAATAGGTAGGGCTTGCCAATCGCCTGCTCCATTGAATTGATTAGCTAGGCAGTAATGAGAGAATTTTTTGACTTCCGCTTGGGGTATGAGGGGTCATCTTTGGAGGGCTCCTTGGTGTCTCCAGCGAGATACCCCAACTTCCCTTTCCCATCTATGGCGCCAATTTCACATATTGGGTCCACTCGACATAGTTCTTACCATTAAGCCTATGTACTGTGAGTTGTAGGCTTGGGTTGTATGAGAGGCCATCAAAGGGAATTGAGGGAGACCCCTGCTGAACATTCTTCGAGGGATCTGCAGCCGTGTCTTTCGAGGAATTGGTAGTGGTGGAAGCTTCGGTCATTGCCGTTTTCACCATTTTTGAAAGAGGCTTAGAGCCGAAGCTCTGGTACCGTCTAGGTTTTTAGAGAAACTGTAATACATTTCTTATTATTTTCTGAATAGTACATAGGAAATATGTACAACACCAGATGATTCAAATCTGCTACAAATTTGAATAAAAAACAGAAAAACAAATCTCCTACAAATCAGGAGAGAAATAAGGAAAATAAAAACAGAATAAAATATTCCTAAAATCATAACTAAATCAATTTGATTCTGATTTGATTATCCCTAAAGATCTCCCCACAAATCATAGTAGATATCCTTAATAGATTCAACATATTCCATACTGTATTCTTAACATGGAGCAAGGACTTGCATATGATAGACAATGAAAACAGTGTTGTCGAATAGCGGCCATGGCGGAAAGCGGTGGCGGGTTTTGAAGGAACCGCCATACGAAAGCGATGGCGTAGCGGATTTCACATGGTGGCCGCATGGTGGCTGGTGGGTATGGCGAAATCGGCTGTCATGGCGGAAAATACAGGTTTTTGGGGTTTTTTTGAGAAAAAAACTGATCCAGCCTTCTGGGTTAGTTGGGTTTTGCGTTCCGACCCAGAAGAATCGCATGATGAATCGATTTTGATGAAGAATCACGTGCCGAACTGATGAATCAGAAGTTGGGTTTCGCAAATATAGGTTGGGTCTGAGTGACCCGCTTTTGGAAGGCGTTGTTTTGGGGTTTTTTTTGCGTCTTTTTCCTAATTTTTTTGAATGTGAATAGGACGAAATTCACCGCCTCTGACCACTTAATTAGTTTTCTACTTCCTAAACCTAATATTTTAGTATTATAACAATAGCTCTGCCATTTCAATTTCTCTTTATTTCAATACCCATTTTGCACCGTTTCTCTCCTCTGAAGTTTCTCCAATTCGTGGTGTGGTCCCTTTGTGTTCCTTTGTCCTTTTCTACCTTTTTTTAATAATTTCCTACCTTCCCTATCAAGGCTATGCTTTTCTTTTGGAGAAATAATGGTTCAAACTACTATACTATTTATCTAAACATAGCCGGTCCCAAGCCCCGATAAAAGGAGAGGGTTGTGTTAGGCCATCAACAGCCAACGTAAAACTTAGTCGAATATCTATGACATGGATCAACGACGTAATAATGTTAATGCTAGGTCGTTGCCCAGAAGCAACGTGCTGTATAGCTCGAGTACAGTGTCAAATGAGCAAGGGCCGCTGCATCGCCGCCTGGATGTAGTGAAAAATAAGCAAGGGTTCCCACATTTTTGTGAACGAGTGTGGGTAAAGCTAGTTCACGAGAGTAGGATTCGTTTTGGAACTTGGAATATAGGCACACAGGTAAATCAATGGAAATAGTTGACATTATGATTAGGAGGAGGATCAATTTCATGTGCCTACAAGAAACTAAGTGGTTGGGAGAAAAGGCAAATGAATTAAACCCTTCCGGTTTTAAGCTTTGGTACACTGGCAAAGTAAAATCGAGAAATGGGGTGGGAATAATTGTGGATAAATATTGGAAGAATGATATTGTGGAAGTAAAAAGGGTTGGAGATAGGATCATTGCCCTAAAATTTGTAGTGGAACAAGACACCTTTAATGTGATTAGTGCTTACGCACCTGAGGTAGGGTTAGAAGAACACTTCAAGGTAAAATTTTGGCAGGATTTAGAAGGCCTAATTCAGGAAATACCTCTAGGTGAAAAGATTTTCTTAGGAGGAGATCTAAATGGGTATGTAGGGAGGGCACCTAGAGGTTACGAGGGTTTGCATGGGGGATATGGCCTAGGGGAGGTAAATGGTGAGAGTAAGTCTATGCTGGACTTTTCATCTGCTTTCGATCTTACTATAGCCAATACGTGTTTTAGGAAACGTGAGGAGCATCTTATCTTATCACGTATAAAAGTGGGGTGACAGGCTCTCAAATAGATTTCTTTCTTATTAGGAGATCGGATAGAAAGATTTGCTTGGACTGTAAAGTCATACCTGAAGAGAGCTTGACTACCCAACATAGAGTCTTAGTTATGGATGTAAGAGTTAAGAGGAGTGTGAAGAGAAGAGGCCACGAAAAGGTTTCAAGGATCAAGTGGTGGCAACTGAAGGGTGAAAAACAAAGGATCTTCCAACACAAGGTTTTGGAGGGAGGGTTTTGGGAGGCAAACGGAACTGCAAATGATATGTGGGACAAGATGGCCAAAGGGATTAGGAAGGTAGCTATAGAGACGCTTGGTGAATCAAGAGGATTCAGACCTAGGGGTAAAGAATCCTGGTGGTGGGATGAACGTGTGCAAGCTAAGGTTCGGGTTAAAAGGGAATGTTTTAAAGCTTGGTCTTTATGTAAAAATGCTGAAAATTGGAAAAATTATAAGATGACCAAAAAAGTAAGAAGGCAGTGAGCGAAGCTAGAACTAAAGCTTTTGATGGGTTGTACCAATCCTTAGGCACCAAAGATGGTGAGAAATCTATTTATAGGCTTGCTCAAAATAAGGAAAGAAAGACAAGAAGGTAGAGTTTTGGTTAAGGAACAAGATATTAAAGATAGATGGAAGAATTATTTCCACAAGTTATTTAATGAAGGATTTGAAGTTTTATCATGCTCACGGGTGCTTGACATCAGAGAGGAGGACCAAAATTACACTTTTTATCGTAGAATCCAAGAGCATGAGGTAAAAGAAGCTTTGAGAAGGATGGATAATGGCAAGGCATGTGGACTTGGATCGGACAATATACCTGTGGAGGTATGGAAGAGTCTAGGAAATAGAGGCATTAGTTGGCTCACGAAGTTTTTTAATGAGATTATGAGGTCAAAGAAAATGCCGGACGAATGGAGGAGAAACACTTTAGTTCCGATTTTCAAGAACAAGGGAGATATACAAAATTGCACAAATTATAAGGGATTAAGTTTATGAGTCATACAATGAAGCTATGGGAAAGAGTGCTTGAACGGAGACTAAGAAAAGAAACTAAAATCACCGACAACCAATTTGGTTTTATGCCCGGGAGGTCGACCATGGAAGCAATTTACTTGCTACGACGAGTGATGGAACAATATCGAAGGGATCAAAAAGATTTACACATGGCCTTCATTGATTTGGAGAAAGCATATGATAGGGTGCCAAGAAAGGTTTTTTGGAAAGCCCTAGAAAAGAAAGGTGTTCGGATTGCCTATATTCGAGCTATCAAGGATATGTATGAGGGGACCACGACTAGTGTGAGAACGCAGGGTGGAGCCACGGGATATTTCCCAATAACCATAGGTCTGCACCAAGGGTCAGCTTTAAGCCTTATCTTTTTACCTTGGTCTTGGATGTACTTACGGAGCACATTCAGGAGCCTGCACCGCGATGCATGCTTTTCGCAGATGGTATAGTTCTAGTTGGAGAGTCGAGAGAGGATATAAATGGAAGGTTGGAGACTTGGAGACAAGCTTTAGAAGCACATGGCTTCCGTTTGAGTAGAAGCAAGACGGAGTATATGGAATGTAAGTTTAGCAAAAGACGAAACACCTTTAGCTTAGAGGTGAAAGTTGGAGACCACAACATACCACAAGTCACCCGGTTCAAATATCTTGTGTCTATTATACAAAATGACGGAGAAATTGAGGGAGATGTAAACCATCGGATTCGATCAGGGTGGTCGAAATGGAGGAAGGCTTCGGGTATTTTGTGTGATAAAAAGGTACCTCTTAAGCTAAAGGGAAAATTTTACCGTACAACTATTAGACCGGCGATGTTGTATGGGACGAAGTGTTGGGCGGTAAAAAATCAACACGAGAGTAAAATCAATGTAGCAGAGATGAGAATGTTGCGCTGGATGAGCGGAAAAACTAGACGTGATAGGAATATGAATGATAGCATTAAAGAGAGAGTTGGGGTAGTACCTATTGTAGAAAAGATTGTTGAATCTCGACTGAGGTGGTTTGGGCATGTATGGAGGAGATCTTTAGATTCTGTAGTAAGGAGAGTGGACCAAGTGGAGGACAATCCAATAGCTAGAGGCAGAGGTAGGTCAAAAAAAACTATAGGAGAAACTATTAAGAAAGATTTAGAGGCTAATGATTTAACTATTAACATGGTTCATGATAGAACATTATGGCGCCATATGATCCATGTAGCCGACCCACCTAGTGGGATAAGGCTTAGTTGTTGTGGTTGTTGAATTTAATCTTAAATGATTTATTTTGTAGTTTCTATTTTAATTTATTGGTTATTTAATGAGTTATTTGACTTTAAAATATTAATATCTACTATTTCTTTATGGTAATATATAATGTATATATATTTTAGTTATTGGTCATGTATTTTATAATTATTTATGTAATTTTTGTTATATATATATATATATATATATATATATATATATATAGAAGTTTTTTTTGTCTGCCATGGCATCCGCCATATGGCCGCATCGCCATCCCCGCTATAATGTATGGCGGATTTTTGGCTGGCTGCCATCCGCCATCGATATCACTGAATGAAAATTAGGAATTTCATTGGGTCGGTGTTTATAATGCCCAATTGTTAATGTCTTTCATGGAGGGGGTAAATTTGAAAGAGTTTTGGTCTTGCTAAATTTATGACCAGCCACAGTTTTGTAAATTTGTAATGTGTTTGGTCCATTTTTCTTGATAAAATTATTGTAACTAAGCATTTTAAGCAAAAATGGATTTCACGAATATAATTTAAAGTAGGTCTGGCTTATGCCACAATCCTAAAATATCAAGGTGTATTAATTTCCCAGGCAAAGCATTCTATGAAATCATGTTTGGTGAGCATTGGATGTCTCACTCTACTTTGTAGCATTTTCTCATGTTTCACTTAAATTTTTTGGTTTGGAGGCCAAACTTTATGGCAATATGCAGCCTTTTGAAGTTCTTTGGTGTTTTTTTGTTTATGAATGCCCACATATGAAGGTTTTCACCTTACTTTTGGGGGTAGTGTTAGACTCGAGTTCGCACACACAATCAGGACAGTTTTATTGATAGAAACTTTGGATTAAACCAGCATTAGAGGACACCTGGCCTGTGAGTATTTTTACTCCAAGTATGATCCATTTTTTAGTGGTCTAATTGTTTGGCTTTATGATGCACAATAGCTTTTCTTTTACTACAAGGTTTGTGGTTGGAAGAGTTCCACATGACCACAACCAATCTGCCTTGCTTGTGTGTTACATTATTCTATGTTACTAAATTATATGGTTGGAGAGCTTTCTGCTTATATTTTTCTTGCATGTCTATAGTTTGGAAGATGTTGTCTTTTTTCATTTCTGCAAAGGCTTTCACGCCCTATGATATTGAATCTTAACAAAAGACAATGCTATTTTCACTCTTTCTCTTCTGTGTATTATTTATTAGTTAGAGCTAAATTGGACTCTAATTTCTTCAAAGATCGGATTGAAAGTTTGAGGGAAAGCTGCTTGAAGAAGAAGGATGAAATTGCAAGTATGTTGGAAAAGACATCACAAATTAAGCAAATGAAGGAAAATTTAAGCCAGTCTGTGTCCTTGGTATGTTGGAAGTGGGAGGTCCTACTCCTAACTTTTGTTGAATGCTTTTGAATAGTATGTAGATAAAAATTTCATCCCGCAACTGGGAAAATCTTTCCATTTCTTTGCTTTATCATTTCCGAGTTATGCCTTTTTACCCCTCTAATTTCAGCCTTATGCTTTTTAATTGAACTTGTTGGTCAGAGATATTTTCCTTTTTTCTCTGCCTATTTGATGCTGTAATCATTATCATTCTTTTGATTTTCACTACTTGTAATTGTTGTTTTATCTGTTGCTAATGCATTTCCCCCCATTAAGGCTACGAAAGAAGCATTAGAACTTGAGCTAGACTGCAAATCCAAAACTAGCAACATACAGAAAATGTCCTATTTATGACAATGGGTGAGTCCAATCCAAAGTGTGTCTAAGAAGGGATGTGTGACTGTCATCACCAATGAAAAGAATGAAATCATTCCCACAAGGACTGTGACTGGTTGGAGGATTTGTATAGATTACAGGAAGCTAAATAAAGCTACAAGAAAAGATCATTTCCCCTTGCTTTTCATTGATCAAATGTTGAACAGACTTGATGGGAAGGATTATTACTGTTTTGTGGATGGATACTCAGGGTATAACCAGATTGCTATAGCACCAGAGGATCAGAAGAAGACAACTTTCACTTCTCCCTATGGCACCTTTGCTTTCAGAAGAATGCCATTCGGCCTGTGCAATGCTCCAGCAACCTTCCAGAGATGTATGATGGCTATATTTTCTGATATGATTGAGAAATCAATGGAAGTGTTTATGGATTACTTCTCAGTGTTTGGAGAAACTTTCCAAACTTGTTTGATGAATCTGGAGCAGATTCTGGACAGATGTGAAGAAACTAATCTGGTGTTGAATTGGGAGAAGTGTCACTTCATGGTGACCGAAGGTATTGTGCTGGGACATAGAATCTCCAGAAATGGCATTGAAGTGGACAAGGCATAGATTGAAGTTATTGAAAAGCTGCCTCCTCCCACATCTGTAAAAGGAATTAGAAGCTTCCTAGGCCATGTTGGTTTTTACAGAAGGTTCATTAAGGACTTCTCTAAGATCTCTAAGTCATTGTGTCAGTTGCTGGAGCATGATAGGGCTTTTGAATTTACTGCTGAATGTATGAAGGCTTTTGAACTCTTAAAGACTGCTCTTATCACTGCTCCCATCATTTTTCCACCTGACTGGGAGAAACCTTTTGAGCTTATGCGTGATGCTAGTGACTATGCAGTAGGAGCGGTTTTGGGACAGAGGTGCAACAAAGTGTTGCATCCTGTCTATTATGCAAGCAAGTCCCTAATTGATGCTCAGATCAATTATACCACCACTGAAAAGGAGCTACTGGCTGTGGTATTTGCCTTTGAGAAGTTTAGATCCTATTTTGTTGGAACAAAAGTGGCAGTCTACACAGACCACTCAACAATCAAATACTTAATTGACAAAAAGGATGCTAAACCAAGACTGATAAGGTGGGTGCTGCTGCTACAAGAATTTGTTCTAGAAATCAGAGATAAGAAGGGAGTGGAGAATCAAGTAGCTAATCACCTCTCAAGACTGCCAGAGGATGTTGTAGCATCCAGGGGAATAGCCATTGATGAATCTTTCCCTGATGAACAACTGCTAGCAATGCAAGATCTTTGCATACCACACTGGTATCTTTGTCCTCGGTCAACTTTCTGGCTAGTGGTGTGGTTCCTCCAGACATGAATTCTTAGCAAAGGAAGAGATTTTTCCATCAAGCCAAACAATATGTATGGGATGAACCATACCTCTACAAGATGTGCTCGGATAATCTGAACAGAAGATGTGCTGCAGATGAAGAATTCCTTCATATACTGACTCAGTGCCATGCTGCAGCATATGGTGGACATTTTGGTGGCATGAGAACTGCTGCCAAAGTTCTCCAGTCAGGTTTATTCTGGCCTACCCTCTTTAAAGATGCACATGAATTTGTTAAACACCGTGATAGATGCCAAAGTGTAGGGAGTTTGTCTAATAAAAATGAAATGCCCCTCAATACCATTTTGGAAATTGAACTTTTTGATGTATGGGGTATTGATTTTATGGGACCATTTCCCCCTTCCTTTGGCTACCTTTACATTCTGGTAGCTGTTGATCATGTGTCTAAATGGGTGGAGGATGTGCCAACAATCAAAAGTGGTGTTAGGGTTTAACAAAATTTTTATAGAAGAACATTTTGTTCTAGATTTGGAACCCCCAGAGCAATCATTAGTGATGAAGGAACCTATTTTTCCAACCAAGTTTTTTCCAAACTACTTGCCAAATATGGAGTTAAGATGGTCAAAAGAAGTAGGAAGGATTGGTCCTCACATCTGGATGAAGCTTTATGGGCTTACAAAACTGCATTCAAGACTCTTTTGGGGATGTCCCCACATACATTGGTGTATGGAAAATCTTGCAATTTACCCCTGGAGTTGCAGCACAAGGCTTTCTGGGCAATCAAGAAACAGAACTTTGATCTTCAGTATGTTGGAGCAACATGCATGCTGGAGCTCAATGAGCTGGAAGAACATAGACTGTTCTCTTATGAAAATGCTGAAGCATACAAGGCAAAAACTAAATCCTGGCATGATAGGAAGATCCATCACAGATCCTTCCATGAAGGGAAGCAAGTGCTGCTATTTAACTCTAGGTTGAAGCTTTTCCCTGGCAAGTTAAAGTCAAGGTGGTCTGGTCCATTCAAAATTGTAAAAGTCTATCCACATGGAGCTGTTGATCTGTTGGAAGCTGAAAGTAGAGAGAATTCAAAGTCAATGGCCAAAGAATCAAGCACTATTTTGGTGAGCCTTTGGACAGAATGAAGGTCACCACCACCTTTGATGACACAAAATGATGCTGCATCATGGTCTGGCTGAGGACCTTATAAACCAAGCGCTCATGGGAGGCAGCCCATTAATAAAGAAGTATTTGGTATTGAAGTGCTATAAGTCCAAGCAATGAATAATGAGGCAGCAGTGGAAGCAGAAGTGAGTCAGGCTGCAGCATAGGAAAAACACTGGGTTGCTCTAGAACAATTCTATAACATGCTCTCTGATGACAGAAACAAAAATTCAATCTTGTGGATAGGGACTATCTGCTGACAAAGGTACAAAGTGGGGCCAACTTGATTTTTGTTCGTTGTGGAAAAAAGAGAAGGGTGGAAAGTTTTTCGAACTTTTGAATTTCAATAAATGACAAAAAAGATGTGGAGAGAGAAACCACACTATCCCATACTCAACCCCCAACCACACGATCTCCACCCGTCTCTCACCTTTATTCCCTTCTTTCCCCACGTCTATCACCCTCAGCAGCCAATACCCTTCTCTCACCGGACACATTAAATGGACCACTCACCCCTCTCTTCCACTCACACTCTACACACCCAACGTCTCCTTCTTCTTCCTCAACCTGTAACCTTAACATCCAAACCCTTCCTCTCCTTCACTAACCCAACTCGCAAACCCACCATGATTGCCAAGAAATCAAGCCGTGTGAAACACAGCTGTTAAAAACGCTGCCCCTGCCTCTGCCACTCCAAATGAAACCCTAACCACTTGGATTGGTGAGGAAGCGCAAGAAAAATATGAGTAAGAAATCCTCAGCCGTAACCTTCACCATGAAAAGGGGTTCAAATATGGGAAGGGGGTGAACATGGGGCTGTTGCCAGAGCTGGTGGAGGTAATAGAGGCATGCCAGTGGAAAACCTTTGCTGAGCATAAAGATGGGTTGTGTACCCAAATGGTGAGGGAGTTCTACGCTAACATTGCGTCTGTTGCCCAAACCTTTGTGGTGATCAGAGGAGGAAAGGTCTCGTTCTCAGCCAAAACCATTAATCAACATCTTGGGCTGGATGAGGTGGAGAATGAGTACCAACAGATCTTGAAAGCTGCAACAACAACTAGGCTGTAGCAGATAAAGACAGAACTGGCCCTCCTTGGTGCATAATTCATACATCAAGCTGAAGGCCATCTCAAGTTACCCAGATCCATGCTGCAGCCTCTGGCCAAGGTTTGGTATCATTTCCTGAGATACCCCCTCTCCCCTAATGCTCATCTGGAGACAGTGGACGAAGAACGCCTAGTTCTGCTCCACTGTATCATGAAAAAGAAGATAAATATGGGATAGGTGCTCAAGAACCAAATCTCTACCTGTGCCATGAAGCAGCAAGGCAACCTGATCCTCCTATGTCTTATCACAGAACTGTGTCTGGAACAAGGAATAGAGTACAACCCTGGAGAAGGACTGGAGCAAAACAAGGGCCCCATTGATATGAATTGCATCTTGAGGATGTACTCTAACTCAGAAAAAGCCAGTACAAGTGGAAGCAAACCTCCCAGATCAAGCACACCAGAGCAGCAGGATCGTTCTGAGATGCTGGAGCATAAAGTTGATCAACTGACCACCTTGTTGCAGCAACATATGCAGAAGGAGCAAGTCTTCTAGGAATTCTGCTTTTGCAAGTAGAAATATGAACCAAAAATCTTACTATCAATGAAAACGCTGATCGGGTTCCATATGAATTTTCAATCAAAAATTTCACCGTATACTTATAAAAATAAGTATAATATGAATATGACTTTGGGTTTCCCAAAATCATTTTCTAAGTTTCAGATAAAAATATAAACATTTATTTATATTGATACCGATCTTAGAAAGCAGAAAAATCGGGATGTTACAAACAAAGCCGTCGGTAATCTTGAATTACCGACGGACTCGAGTCAGTAGGAAAAACGGATATGAAAATATAAATAAAATTAAAAATAAATAGTGCAATAGTGCAACTGAATCGAGTATAAATGTAAAAACATACATAATGTATAAATGAATCTAAAAATTATGTGGAAAACCTAACATAATCTAATAATCATCCCCATCTGGCGATGGTTGTGGCTGCTCCTCCTCCTCAACTACTACTCCTCCTGCGACAGTGTGAAGTAATTATCATTACTTTTATTATTACTAACATTAATTAACTCTGAGTAGCTAGTAATAAATAAAAGGACAAAATCTGACTGATCATTGCAAGGGTTGGCTACTTCCAAGTATGATGTGCAATACATTCATGGTTCCATGTATGATATGTGTTGGTTTCGAATAAAAAAGAAGAAGAAGACACAAAGACACCGAATTTCTTCTGTAAGCTTCACAAAGGAGCAAGTTTTCTGAACAGCAAATGTTGGTACATATGTGAAAGGATAAGCACGTTATGTTATCTAACAATAAAATAAGAATAACTCCTGGCCATTATTTCAACTCATGCTTTTTTTTTTTGAGTAAAAAAAAAACTCATCCATCCATCAATAGGAAATACATAGCCACAAAACACAAATTCAGTGGCCAAACTACATGGTTGAAGGATAACTAAACCTTAGCCAATCCAAAATAATGTTGTTCATGTTACAGAGTAAATTAGACTCCTTGCTGTTCTCACAGCAACTAATTAAACCAATTCCACACAGCAAATAATTAATCATTGTGTCACTCTATCCTACTAGAGATGTCCAATGACCGGAGAGGAGTTGAACTCCAATATATGGTACTAAAACTCCAGACAAGTACAAATTTAGTAATACCCTATAGAGAAGAAAGTACAATTTTAATAAATTGATGCTATAAAAAAAGAAAATTTAATAAAAGAAAAAATAAATAAAAGGCAATTGATGAATAAGATTGATAGCTTGTTAAATAAAGACTACTCATCATCATATACATTTATCAAAATAGGTTGAAAACACGAATGGGCTTCGATAATTGGGAACCAACTATATATAAAATTTGAAGTTCATCCAATATATATATATATATATCAAATTTTATACAAAATATTTATAATTATATATTTCAAAACGTTAATTATATTAGCAATTTATTAAAACACATAACGACTCTTCTGCATGTCACAAAAATTATCTTTATATAATTGAATTTATATTGAACTTTTTAGCAACTTTCTTTTTAATGTATACTAGTAGACAATCAATAAAAATTCATCTTCCATCTTGTTGCGAAGTATAGCATTACCTATAGTCATCGATGAAAAGATCACTCTATTGTAGTTTTAGAAATAGGAAGTGTGAGAAAAAGAATTAGCACTCCATACACAAGACGATATACTTCTACCTTTCTAGTTTTTACCAATCAATAACATAGATAAGAAATAGTTTTCAAGACTATTAATAATTTTCGAATTAAAATATAATAATTTAGAATTTTATTTTATTTAAAAAAAATAGAAAAAAAATCTTGGGGCCAAGGCCCCTCCCAAACAATACGTACATCCGTCCCTGGTTGAAAAGATCATCATGTTGAACAAAGTACAAATAATTGACCATGAAAGTGTTTCGCCCTTGATGAGAATGGATATTTAATTTCTTGTCATGAATTATATGATATTTTAAGAGATTCTAATACTCTTCTTCAATCTAAAGCTTCTCAAGCTTTTTTTTTTAATTATGTTATAGTTATGAAGTATCTACCATCATTAGTAATTATTAATTTTTGTTGGGAAACTTGTTGAACATATAAGATGGGTTCTTCCCTCCCAATCAGGTTTTTTTTGTATATAAGAGTCAAGATTCAAACTCCTGATCATTCACTTAAAGTGTCCAAATTCCTTATCACTTAGACGAACTACATATTTTTTTTTATTTTTTATTTTACAATATCGATCAACCACGTGTTGGTTTCTCACTTTAATTTGTTAAAATAAAAAACACTATTATAAATATAAATAAATTTTTAAAAAATAGATTCAATTAGATCATGGAGAAACACAACGGACACGGCATCGTTGTAAGGGCGCGCAGCGAAAGAAGACAATTTCATTTAAGAATGAAGATGCAATGGCGGACTATTAATGAAGCTAATTGGCCGCTGAGAGGATGTAAAAAAAAATTGTAATTTTAATTAAATTTATCTTTGTTATAAATTTATATACTTTTTATTTTATTTTAATAAAGACCCATTTTGGTCCCGAGAAAACACCTGGGTCCGTTTAAATCCCTGACAAAACTAAAGTACCAAATTAGTCCCTCACAATTTTAAACTAGGGACATTTTAGTCCCTCTGTTAACCTCCTGTTAGTTTGGGTTCGTTAAGTCGATGATGTATTCTGTTTTCTTGCTTAGGTGTATTGTTATATGATATTTACAAATTCCATAGTGTAAATTGGTTATTAAACATTTACTTAAATGCCTAAAATCCCCAAAATAACACCATTTTGAACGCACACGGTAAAGAGAAACTGGCTCCTTAAGCAACCAAAAAATGGCACTTTCCAAAATGAGACCTAATCGACGTCACTCCAATTTCTACCTCAAATTAGCAACCGTGGAACCCTAATACACAGAGATAACATATGGTGTCTAAGAAGATCAAATAGAGGGACTAATGTGTCCCTATTTTGAAATTGTGAGGGACTAATTTGGTACTTTAATTTTCTCATGAACTAAAACGGACCCATAAGTTTTTCTCAGGGACCAAAATGAGCATTTTTTTGTTTTTTTTAAAGGATGAATTTATATACTTTTAAAGTGTATTTATTATGGTTGATGTAAAATTTTGTTATATGTGTACATGTAACCACATGTAAGATTTCTTATAATTTATGGTTTAGGATTTTAAATTATTTTTCTTGTTAATTGGCTTAAATAACTAAAAAAAATTAAAGGATTAAATTTGAAGCCTAAATAATTATAAAAAAAAGGCCTAAAGCCCTAGTTTTAGTGACTTTATGATTGGGCCGGCCATGACATAAGGTATGAGTATCTAATCGCTATGGTTATTTAATAAGAACTAAACCATGAGTTATGGTACATTTCTTAATGGAAATTAGACTAAATGATTTTTGGTTACTTTTGCTTCATTAGAAATGTATTTTCTTAAACCAAAAAAAATATGTATTTTCTTGCCCATAAAAAAATGAACTTCAAGTTTTTTTTCCCAGCAAAAAAATAAAATAAAATTAGAACATATGTTATTGTCATTTGTATTTGTTGGGGATCAGATTTGTCATTTATATAGTCTCACATAAAAAGGCTTGAAACGAGTTCAAACAACAAAATTTGGGATAAAGAAGCTCAGTATTCTAAAGATATAGCTAGGAAGATCACCATTAAAAAAAGGCATTGCTATAAGAGCTTGAAAGATCAAAATTGCTAATTTTTAATATTTTATTATTAAAACGTAGATTTTGAAAAAAAGAAAAGAAAAGAAAACTTCTATAAAGAAAGAACTCGACCATTTCGCATATCATTGCCCTGTGCCCCTGCTTTCTTCATTGCAAGATATATTGCTTACTTTTGGGAAAAATTGTTAAATTATTATATATAGACTACAAACTATCACACCTCAAAAACTTCTATTACAATTTATCTTTAAACAAAACTGTTATATAAACAATTTATAACTAATATCAGGTTGTTCTCCACCTAAATATAGTTACTGGTAGAGACTTGCCTATATGGCTTGCTTACCCTTTGGTCAATCCTTATCAAAACATGACCCAACAACCTTTGAAGCACAACAACAACAAATATTCAATAACGAATATCTGTCTTTTTTTCGTTGCAACCTTTCACTATAAAAGCATTTGTACAAAACTATGTTGAATAAAAATTTATCAACAATCATTATTTCAATTGCAACATTCAACAAAGGCCAACTCCCCCACGGTATTCCTCTTGTCTACTTCCGAGCGGTAACATTTTTTATCACCCAAATTCCAACACTTTTTACATTTCAAATTCACCTAAAGAATATTTTTTACTTTCTCTCAAAAGATCATATAGAATATTTTGTTAGAACTTAAATCATTTGTGCCTATTGACATGTTTCTAATTCCTTAAACATCATGTAGACAAAGTCAATATTAACAAGAAACATGTTCTTCATCAAGCACAAATCCAAAACCAATAATCTCATGCCAATTCAAGATGACTAATGAATGCGGAAGCGTACCCGGAGGATCCATGAAGTCTTGATGGAAATGATGATGTTCTTGATAGAGTATTGATCTTCCAATTGTAGATTCTCCTTAGCCTTAGTTCCTCCTCTAATGGGATGAAGAGAATTGAAATTCTTTTTATGTCTACAATTAGGGACCATAACCCTTTATTTATAAGAATTGCATGCTCTTTTATGAAGAGTGATGTCCCTTCGAATTCAAGCTCTTTCATGAAGATTCATGACTATCCACACATTTCTTATTTCTAATTTTGCCCATCATAAAAATAGAAATAAGACCTTATGGTATCTACACAATAATTTTCATAACAATTATGTCCATAGCCATAAACCTTACTTGAATTAGATCACTTTAATTTGACTAATTAAAAATAATGGCCCTAACACATTTAAACATTACAAGTGTGACCCAAAAATTTCTAACAATCTCCCACTGGTCACATATGTATGCTTATAAATGTGTTATACTTTATGAGCTCCAAATTTGCCATTATAAACCTTGGACATATCCCTATCCCGTCCATTAGTTATATCAATATATAGAACCAAAGCGGCTTTCGTTATATCAATCATAACTAAATCCATCAATGATCACTAATATTAACATAACCAAATGACATAGGTTAATCATGAAATGTGCAACATGAAAATCACATGAAGGTGATCTGTTCATGTCGATTTTCAACTGGTCCTTCTTTACTTTAGTGAGATCATTAAAGACATTATCGTACAAAGTGTAATAAACTAAATACCAAAATTTATTTCTGATCAGAACAATATCCAAATATAATAGTATGCATACATAATTTCAAATATAGAACATGAATTACATCAATGACTAACTCCCACTAAACCAAAGAATCCTCAAACTGTATGACACCCATGTGAGCAGTGTGCTCATGAAAGACCTTGGGTGGAAGGCCCTTCGTTAGAGGGTCTGCTATCATGGAGTTTGTCCCTAAGTGTTCTATGGAAATCTGTCCACTTTGTACTCTCTCCTTGACAACTAGGAACTTGATGTCGATATGTTTCGACTTTGTCGAGCTCCTATTGTTATTGGAGTATAAGACGGCTGATTTGTTGTCACGGTATAACTTAAGTGGTCTTTCAATCCCTTCCAAAATTCGTAGCCCAGTGACAAAATTCCTCAGCCAAATCCCATGATTTGATGCCTCATATCATGCTACAAATTCTGCTGCCATGGTGGATGAAGCAATAAGCGTTTGCTTGGCACTGCGCCAAGAAACTGCACCACCAGCCAACATATAGATATAGCCCGAAGTGGATCTTCTACTATCTTGGCATCCGGCAAAATCGGAGTTAGAATACCCAATGATCTCCAAAGAGTCTGATCTCCTATATGTGAGCATATGATCTTTTGTTCTCTTCAAATACCTCATAACTCTTTTGGCTGCTTTCCAATGATCCATTCCTGGATTGCTTAAGTATCTGCCTAAAACTCCAACAATGTACGCTATGTCTGGACGCGTACAAACCTGGGCATACATTAGACTCCCTACAGCTGATGCATAGGGAATCTTCTGCATCTCCTGAATCTCAATATTTCCTTTTGGGCATTGACTGAGACTAAATTTGTCTCCCTTAGCGACCGGGGTATCACCTGGTTTGCAGTCCTGCATGCCAAATCTTTTGAGCACCTTATCGATATAGATGCTTTGTGATAATCCTAGAATACCTCGAGATTGATCTTGATGTATCTGGATCCCTAATACAAAGGAGGCGTCACCAAGATCTTTCATCTCGAAATTTCTTGATAGAAATCTCTTGGTTTCGTGCAACATGCCTATATTGTTAGTGGCAAGCAGTATGTCATCAACATACAATACCAGGAAAATATACTTGCTCCCACTGAATTTGTGATACACACAATCGTCAACCGCATTCATCTCAAAACCAAATGAGAGAACTACCTGATGAAACTTGTGGTACCACTGACGAGACGCCTGTTTTAGTCCATAGATGGATTTTGTCAATTTGCAAACCATTTTCTTTGGGTCTCCCGACACAAAGTTTTCTTGTTGCACCATATAGATTGTTTCATCAATGTTGCCATTGAGAAACACCGTCTTAACATCCATCTGATGAAGCTCCAAATCATAATGTGCAACAAGAGCCATGATTGTCCTAAAAGAGTCCTTCGATGAAACCGGAGAGAAGGTCTCTTTAAAGTCAATCCCTTCCTTTTGAGTATAGCCCTTGGCTACAAGACGAGCCTTATACCTTTCCACATTACCTTTGGAATCCCTTTTGGTCTTAAATATCCATTTGCAACCAATGGGTTTCGCACCTTCTGGTAATGGGACAAGTTCCCAAACCTTATTGTCTTGCATGGACTTATACTCCTCATTCATTGCTTCAATCCATTTTTCCGAGTTGGAATCTTGCATGGCTTCACGGAAATTGATTGGATCATTTTCCATCATACCATCATTTTCCTCATGTTCTTGGAGAAATACTATGTAATCATCCGGAATAGCATTTCTTCTTTATCTAGTGGATCGTCGCAACGGCACTTGTTCTTGAAGCACTGGTTCTTGAGGATCTTGAGTTTGTTCTTCTGGGACAACTAATTCATCTTGAATGGGAGTTTGAACAACAATGTCTTGGAGAGGTTCCGTACTTGCTTCATCAGAAGCAACTGTATGAACCGGTCCTGGAATTGAAACTGATTCTTCCTCAAAGACAAAGTCTCTAACCTTATTTCTCCCTCCAAACTCAATATCCTCAAAGAACGTGGCAGTTCCCGTCTCAAAAGTTGTCTTTAATTTGGGATCGTAAAACTTATAGCCCCTGGATCGTTCAGAATAGCCAATAAAGTAGCCATTCCATTGTTCGGGATCCAATTTCCTTTCATTTGGCCTATAAGGCCTTGCCTCAACTGGACATCCCCATACATGAAGGTGATTTAGACTAGGCTTTCTACCTGTCCAAAGCTCATAGGGTGTTTTGGCAGCTGCCTTAGTTGGCACTCTGTTCAAAATGTAAGCTGCAGTCTTCAATGCCTCTCCCGTAGTGACTCAGGTAAAGTAGAATGACATAGCATACTCCTTACAATATCCTTAAGAGTCCGGTTTCAGTATTTCAGCTACACCATTCATGCTAGGTGACCCCGGCATGGTGTACTGTGGGACGATCCCACATTCCTGAAGGTATTTGGCAAATGGTCCCGGACGTTGTTCACCTGAACCGTCATACCTACCGTAATATTCACCTCCACGGTCAGATTTGACACTCTTAATTATTTTATCGAGTTGATTTTTAACTTCAGCCTTAAATGATTTGAACACGTCCAAAGATTGAGACTTTTCATGTATAAGAAATAGGTATGCATATCTGGAATAATCGTCTATGAATGATATAAAGTATTGTGGACCATTCCAAGATGGTGTTGGAAATGGCCCACAAATGTCCGTATGTATCAATTCTAAGACATCTGTAGCTCTATATGCTCCCAATTTCTTTTGTTTGGTCTGTTTGCCCTTAATGCACTCAACACAGACATTAAAGTCTGTAAAGTCAATGGAGTCAAGGATCCCATTTGACACAAGTCGTTCAACTCTATTTCTAGAGATGTGACCTAGACGCTTGTGCCACAACGCTCCTGAATTTGCATCGTCAACTTTGCGCTTAGTACCACGTGATTCCACATTCAAGTTTTCATTATAGGAAGCAATAGTGTCAAGCAAATATAGATTGTCATACACCATAAGAGTACCAGTTCCAACAACATTTGAATTAATAGATAGACTGAATTGATTGTTTCCAAATGAACAATGATAACCAAATTTGTCCAAACAAGAAACAGAAACGAAATTCCGTCTAAAGGACGGTACAACAAAAGTATCCATTAAATCCAAATAATAACCAATACTTAATAACAACCTAAAATGCCCTATTGCCTCTACTTCTACCGACTTGCCATCTCCCACATAAATGCGTCTTTCAGCATCAGTTGGCCTTCGGTAACTCAGGCAACCCTGCATTGAAACACTGATGTTAGTAGTAGCCCCAGAATCTAACCACCAAGTGTTTCTAGGTACCGAAGCTAAAATTACCTCAGAACAGACCAAAGTAAGGAACATACCTTTCTTTTCACGCCAGGCATGATACTTGGTACATTCCTTCTTGACATGTCCAGTCTTACCACAAAAGAAGCAACCATTGTCACCCTTATTTTGCTTCTTTTGTGTTGGACCCTTAGCAGCTTCATTCTTAGTATCCTTATGTTTCCTCCTTTTGCCCTTGTCTTTAGAGGTGCTTGCTAGGTGAGCACTTTCTGTCCTTTCTTGCTTCATCCTCTCGTCCTCTTGCACACAATATGAAATGAGCTCGTTAAGAGACCATTTCTCCTTCTCGACGATTATAACTCGATCTTAAATTGACTGAATTATGCGGGGAAGAGATATTAGCACCAAATGTGCGAGTAAGTCATCTGATAACTCGAGCTTTAGAGCCTTAAGCTTGGAAGCAATATTAGACATTTCCATTATGTACTCCCTTACATTTCCTTTGCCCTTATACTTCATAGAAATCAAGCTTTGAAGGAGTGTGCTTGTTTCTGCCTTATCATTTTTGGCAAAGCGTTTCTCAATTTCGGCAAGGAATTCTATTGCACTTGTTATCTTTTCAGATATAGCACCCCTAAATGCCTCCGAAATGCCGCACTTAATGATCATGAGACTCATACGATTGGAGCGTTCCCACTTCTCATAAGTTCTCCTCTCTTCAGAGGTACTGGAGTCCGTAAGAGAAGAGGGTTTGCTCCATCCTTAGTGCAAGGTCAAGATCCATGCAGCCCAGAACAATTAAAATGTTCTCTTTCCAGTCCTTAAAGTTGGTACCATTAAGGACCGGAACCGAATTCATGTTAGCAGATACAGTAGCAATATTAGCTGGAAAGAGAACAAAACAAACAACATAAATATACTCACATCATATTCAAAATTCAATCGTCAACAAATTCAAATAATTGTATGATTCATCTCAAGATACCTAGTGCAACATTAATGTCAAGTCTTTGGACAGTAATATTAATTGCTAGTGGTACTCTTGTTGTAATGATCAAACATTGATAATAATGCATGTCAAATAATAAACCCCTCTTTGGATTGATTTATCATTCACATGTACAACATTATATTATCACATGTTTACCATCACAGGTGTCTACGTAATCCGGCCAAATATTAACCTTCCTTTGGGCCGATTAATACTCGCATGGATACACGTATACACTAACATTTAACATTTCTCATGAGCAATCTACACAGAGAGGTCACTTTGGCGACTTCATGTTTCAATTGGCTCACTTAAAATGTTAAACAATTATACAATTCAAAATTATGAGCAAAAAATTGAATTCATTAAGATCTCCTTTAACAAGATTGTTTGAACACCAAACGCCAGAACTGAAATTGTAGCCTAGTGGTTGACCGTCTGCCTACAAATTGTAGGTACTGGGTTCGACTGTCACCCTATACAAACTGACCATTTTATTCATTTTCCACAAAAATTACTTAAAATAAAATTAAATGAAGGAGCCAAAGAATGCATCAACGAGAATCGATCCCTGGACATTTGCGAAACGACGTGATCGCTCAAACCACCAGGACAACGATCACGAATGTCTAAATTCCGAACTTAAAAGTCTTAAAACCAATTGCAGTGTTTCAGACAGGCGCAAAATGGGTCGCACCATGATCCAGAATTGTACTGCACTAATCAATTCAGAAACTTTTGTCCAAATCATGACAGTGCCCTCATGGTTGAAAACAACGTAAAAGGCCAAAAAAAAAAAAAAACCAAATATTCAATCATGGAAAATTATTAACAAAATTTCCCCAAAAAACTTGAATACTTAAAATTTCTTAAATCATAAATGAATTGATCACGGTGGCTCTGATACCACTTGTTAGAACTTAAATCATTTGTGCCTATTGACATGTTTCTAATTCCTTAAACATCATGTAGACAAAGTCAATATTAACAAGAAACATGTTCTTCATCAAGCACAAATCCAAAACCAATAATCTCATGCCAATTCAAGATGACTAATGAATGCGGAAGCGTACCCGGAGGATCCATGAAGTCTTGATGGAAATGATGATGTTCTTGATAGGGTATTGATCTTCCAATTGTAGATTCTCCTTAGCCTTAGTTCCTCCTCTAATGGGATGAAGAGAATTGAAATTCTTTTTATGTCTACAATTGGGGACCATAACCCTTTATTTATAAGAATTGCATGCCCTTTTATGAAGAGTGATGTCCCTTCGAATTCAAACTCTTTCATGAAGAGTCATGACTATCCACACATTTCTTATTTCTAATTTTGCCCATCATAAAAATAGAAATAAGACCTTATGGTATCTACACAATAATTTTCATAACAATTATGTCCATAGCCATAAACCTTACTTGAATTAGATCACTTTAATTTGACTAATTAAAAATAATGGCCCTAACCCATTTAAACATTACAAGTGTGACCCAAAAATTTCTAACATATTTCATCATCATTTATATCTAACTATGTAATAATAATGGTTTACAGGTCGAATATGCAGTATATATCTAAAGTGTCGATACTTTCATTATCAATACTAGTGTTGCAATTAAGCACAACATACTCACATTTTTACGAGGAACCTGGATATCCTATCAAGTCAGCTACTTTTGTATCAGAAAAGATTGAAGTTGCACCAGGATTATGTGCGAAACATGATTTTTTTGATATTAAGTTTCCGAAAGGTCATCTTGCAATAAAAAGCTTTGATGCTGAACTAGTCGATGAAAATGGGAATTCTGTACCTCTTTATGAAGCTTACCTCCACCATTGGTATTCTTTTAGATACTATGAGAATATCACTATATCACGCAACCCTAGCCTCCGTCGGTTTATTTTCGATGGTCGCCTTTTCGATAGAAATAACGGTGCATGCAGCGGTACAACTCTTCCGCAATATTGGGGCCTTGGAGCTGAAACACGAGGAACAAACTCAAACATTCCAGATCCATTTGCGATAGAAGTAGGGAACCCTGAAAAAATTCCAGATGGGTATGAAGAGAAATGGTTGCTCAATATCATGGTCATTGATACACGTGGTGTACAAGATAGGGAAGGGTGCATTGAGTGCAGATGTAACCTTTATAATGCCACAAAGGATTTGTATGGTCAACCATTAAAACCAGAATATAAAGGAGGATTTTATTGTTGCTACGACAACACACAGTGCAAATTACAAGAGGGTTTTGAAGGCCCAAGGAGGTCGCTCTACCTCAGATACACAACAAGGTGGGTTGATTGGGACCAACATCAAGTGCCTGTTAAAGTATATGTACTTGATGTGACCGACCATGTGACACGATCCAATGGAACGTTAACCCATAACTGTGAGGTAAATCATTTATTCAATACACTTAATTAGTGGGCTTTTTCCAGTTTCATCAATTAAATTCCAATCAAAATACTAGTCAATTACTTTTGTGGTAAGTAAGCAAAAGAGATTTCATAATCTGTTACAGGTGGAATATACTGTTCAACCAAATTATCCTAGTGTCTCTCTCCAAAATCATCGTAGTGAAACTCAACCTCATGTCAAGAAGGCACAAATCCCGATGGAAAAAGGTGGTTATCTCATCTACGCCGTTGCTCATATGCATGTAGGCGGAATTAGTGGAACTCTTTATGGACAGGTAGTATTCTTACACACTATTTAAGATTGCTAAAAGTTTATGTTTTGTTAAACTATATATGTTGGCATTATTTGTGAGTAGCATATAGTTTTCCTTGATTTTATATCATTGTAAGATGTCAAACATTTTAATGCATCTCCACTTCTAAAATTCATGTATTTGATTAATTTAGGACGGAAGAATTTTATGTACCTCAAAACCAAAACATGGAAAGGGAATGAGTCCAGGCAATGAGAAGGGCTACGTCGTTGGAATGTCTGTTTGTTATCCGCAACCAGGTTCTATCAAGATAAATGATGGTGAAACTTTGACTTTAGAAATTCAGTACAATGGCATCTATCGTACCGGAGTTATGGGACAAATGTACCTCTTGGTGACAGACAAATTAACTAGCGCACATGGACTTAATTCCTCTCTTCCAAATGTAGCCTGACGTTGAGTCTTTGTATGGCATATGTTTATATCATCGAAATGGGAAAAATAGTTTTTCACTAATTTTTTATTACACCTTTCATAAACCCTTGCTTATTTAGGGGGAAATTAAAGAGAGAATGTGAATTGAGAAGTTGTTTCTCTTATTTTATTACCAGAAAAGAAAGTGATGTAAGAATGTAGAATGTAATAAAAATGGTGAGATGCCATTCATTAAATGTATATCTATGAGTGACAAATTTTTTAAGGCTTTTACATTCGATTGACAACAAGGTGAGTTTTCTCAAATTATTATAAATCTAGAAATGCTCTTTGTGTTTGAGTCATGGTGTTATTTTTTGAACGGTAGGCTCTAGAAGGATGGTTGGCCAAGAGATTATATCATCAAGAATGTTTTTTGAACACAAATTGGGGACACCATATGGTGTTCCATTTGATTTTTTATGTATTTTTGATATGCATGTATACAAAGATGATAAAAATTAAGTGAAAGATAGAAATAAACACATACGGTATATATACTTATGTGTTCAAATATCACAACTCGTATATCATATACTTTGGATTGGTGTGTAGTTGATCCCACTCCATGGAAATTGAACCCATGAGAATACGATTATGTATTGCCATTTTTTTCTTAACATTTGGTATCAAGAGCCATATGGTCTAGGACTAGTGAGGTGCAAGAGAGTTGAGGTGCTGCCCAAGAAAGTCTAGTAGTCAGGGACTATTAGTGGAGGTGCCAAATCGGAGGTACCATTAGTGGAAACTCTGCTCGTGCACAGTCAGGGACTGTAAAGCTTGTTGGTCTGGGACCAAACTTTCTTATTACTAAGGAAGTTATAACAAGTTATCACGATGGCAGATTTTAACTCTGTTAGCTGCATCAAGAAACTCAACAATCAAAATTATAGCACATGGAAGACTTGCATATAATCGTATTTGCAAGGTCAAAGAAATGAAAATGAGAAATGTTAGGTTTTCTTCCCTTGTAAAGTTCATATGGAGTTTTCTTCAAAATTGGCCTTATTAGAACTCTATTCAAAAAACATAACATGCAATATTCACAGCATCAGCCCAGAAATACTTTGGTAAATTAGAGTCACTTAATATGGTTCTAGCAATTTCTTCAAGTGACCTATTTTTCCTCTCAACTACACCATTTTGTTGTGGAGTTCTAGGTGCAGAAAAATTATGTTTTATACCATGTTCATCACAAAAGTTAGCAAACTCCTCATTTTGGAATTCTCCTTCATGGTCACTCCTAATTGAAACAATTTTCACGTCTTTCTCATTTTGAGCAACCTTAGCCATTTTCTTAAAAGATTTAAAGGCTTCATTCTTTTGTGCTAAGAAAAAGGTCCAAGTGAATCTAAAGAAGTCATCAACAATTACAAGAGCATAGAGATTTCCACCAAAGCTTTTTGTCCTAGAAGGTCCAAAAAGGTCCATGTGCAGAAATTGTAAGGGTCTACTAGTAGAAACAATGTTTTTAGCCTTAAATGAGGTTTTCACTTGTTTACCCTTTTGGCATGCATCATAGGCCTTCTTTAACAAACTTTTTATTTGGTAAACCGATTACAAGTTCTTTGGAAATCAGTTTATTCAAGTGATCCATATGAATGTGAGCTATTCTCCTATGCCAAAGCCAATTTTCATCTTCTTTGGAAATTAAGCAACATGCATCATTGGAAATTAAGTTGTCTATGTCTAGCATATAGATGTTATTGATTCTATTTCCAATCAGTTTTATGTTATTATCATGAATAGATTCGATCATACACAAATTTGAGTTAAAGTTTACCTTGTAGCCTTTATCACATAATTGGCTTATACTTAGTAGATTGTGTTTGAGCCCTTCCACATAGAGAACATCCTCAATCTTGATTGCTGGACTTTTTCCTATTGTTCCAACACCAAGGATTCTTCCTTTGTTGTTGTCTCCATAGGTGACATTTCCTCCTTCCTTGGGAGTGAAAGATGTAAATTTTGTGATGTCTCCGGTCATGTGTTTGGAGCAGCCACTGTCCAAAAACCAGCTTGAGGTTTTGGCCTTCAAACACACCTACAAAACAGACTCTTTTATACTTTTCTTTTAGGTACCCAAATCTGGTTGGGTCCTTTGGTGTTAGTAGCAACATATGTTCCTTTTGGAACCCAAATTTGTTTAATGCCAACATGAATGTTCTTTCTAAGCCTGCAAGTAGCAGCTGTATGACCTTTCTTTAGACAACAATAGCATTTAACAAAAGGACTAGTTGAGGAAATGGGTGGAACAAAAAGCTTTTTAAAAGATTTTTCATGTACCATTGACTTATATCCAATTCCAGCTTTGTCATACACACCCTTTTGCTGTCCTAATATGGCATTCAAGTTATCTCTGCCATTTGTGAATCTTGCTATGTCATTTTTCAGTTTTTCAACCTCTTTAGTCAATGTACAGCTAGATGCATTCAATATTTCTTTATCACTAGTAATTCTGGATAGATCACCATTCAAATGATTTATATGTTTCTCCAACTTAGTACATTTATCACATATAGATGCATCTAAAACAGTAGCTGGTTTTTCTTTTAAAGCACGATTTTCTGTTTTTAATTGATCTACCTCTTTGTTTAAAACAGAAGTTTTCTCCTCTAGGCATGTGATGGATTTCTTAGACTTAGTTAGTAATCTATCAAGTCTAACGGATTCTTTATGAAGTTCTTCAAAAGCATTTTGCAATTCATCATAATAAGGTTGATAATCAGAACTTACTTCACTTTCTGAATCACTATGATTGCTGGCCATAAAGCACATGTTTGCCTCCTGAGATTCAGATTCTTTAGTGGATTCTACATCATGTGTTACTTGCAATGTATCCCACATCTCCTTTGCTGATTTGAAATTTAAAACCCTGAAAAACTCATCACGGCTTAAAGCAGATGTTATAATATTCTTTGCTTTAGCATTATAACCAACTCTTCTTTTGTCATCATCATTCCAGTCATTTTTTGGTTTAGTTTGTTTATTTCCCTTAGCATCAAGAATAATGGAACATAGGGACCATTTTCAACAGCATCTAAAACATCTAAACCTGCAGCCTCAAGAAAGATAAGCATTCTCTCTTTCCAATACATGTATTGGGAGCCATTAAAGGCAGGGGGTCTAGTGAGTGAAGCCCCATCACCCAGGATATCATTTGTAGCCATCTCTTGAAGCTGTTAAGCTTTGTAACAAGAGTTTTAGCCCTGATACCAATTGTTGGTAGTGGCTACGGTCTTAAGGAGGGAGGGGGGGGGGGGGTGTGTGTGAATTGATACATTGAAAACTTATTCAACAATATAAATCAAAACAATGTTTCTTTAATGAAAATTGGTTCTCACTCAATTTTAATTCCCAAGAATCTGGTTATGGAACAAGTAATGATGACAAGAAGAATTATAAGTAGTAACAACATATTGCAAATTAAAGATTTAAGTTATCAAGTATATGGAGTTTAGGGATGAGAAGAACACGCAAACCGATTTATCCTGGTTCGGCTACCTCCTCTGGTAAGCCTACATCCAGTCCCACACCTCTGTGGATTTCTTCACTATAATCAGCAATTACACAATTCTAATTACAGCAACACAAGGATACCCTCCTTGCTTGAAAAATCACCAGAAAGCACACTAGCTTTTCTATACCCAAGGATCCCTTCTATCCTTGTTAAACCCTAAGAGATACCCTCTCTTAGTCACTCTAATTCACGAGAAGAATTGAGTAGAAGTAAGACTCTAAAAGCCTGATAATACAAATTGAAGTTCTAACTACTATCACACTTTTCTCAGAGATGAAGCACTTTGTTTCACAATCAGTATGAGTTGCGTTTATTGTGTGTGTTGTTGTTGTGTTGTTATAGAAAAGTGTTCCTTTGATCCTATTTATATAGAAGACAAATTATAGCCGTTGGGATCATTTAAGACAGATTTGGATCTGATTTATCAAAATATGCTTTCTTGATTCTTGATCTCAAAATGTGATTCTGTTTGATCTTTGTAGAGATTGCGTCCTTCTTGAGATATAACTGTTTCCATCTGAAAGGATAGCCAAGTCTTTTTGAAGAGTAATTAATCTGTGTTTATTTGAAGAGAAAAATATCCGCGTCCATTTGCCACGTCAGCAGATGGGAGTATTAGCTCAAGGTTATTGGACGGGCTCCAACTGGTAGACGAGCGTGCTAACACAAGGCAATTGGACGGGCTCCAATTTGTAGACGAGCTTTATATATCATGTAAGTGGACGGAGCTTCTAATTTAGCATGTATCATGAGTAGACGAGCTCCAAGTTTTACTGTCAGTAGACGAGCTTTCCTTTTTACATCTGTAGACGAGCTCTCCAAGTGTTACTATCAGTAGACGCGCGCTCTTGTTACTTTCAGTGGACGAGCTCTCCTTTTTCCATCAGTGGACGCGTGCTCCAAGTGCCACGACAGCAGACGAGATCTTTTGTTTTCTTAATGGACGCGGTTCTCGTCAGCAGACGAGATCTTCTATTTTCTTAGTGGACGCGCTTCTTGTGCTCTTTCAGTGGACGACAGATTTTTACTTTGTTGTTCCTTTAGTGACGCGCTTTCTTTGTTCTTTCAGTGGACGTCGACTTTTACTTTGTTGTACATTAGTGGACGAGCTCTTTAGTTGTTCATTGGACTTCAGCTCTTTACTTTGTTGGACGTCATTCTTGGTTCACTTCATTGGACGAGCGCTTATATTTTCCCTGTGTTCGACGAGCGCTAGTTTTGCTTTGCTGGACGAGTGATCTTGCATGCAACTTAACACGTAATGAGTGCGTAGTCAAAATTAAAAATCTTATGCAAAATACATTTTGTTTGTCATACATCAAAACATGAATGAGGGCTTAGTCTTACAAAGATTTATGGGAAGTTGTCAACGGGAGCGATACCACACCACCAGCAGATGCAGAATCTTTGAGAAAGTGGCGCATCAAAACTGGAAAAGCAATGTTCGTGATAAAGACGACCATTGAGGAGGAGATGCTGGAACACATTCGGCATACTACAACTCCAAAGGAGGCTTGATATGTTTTTGTCTCATGATCCTCTAAGAAGAATGATATGAGATTGCAACTTTTGGAAAATGAACCGATGTCTCTCACACAACGTGATTTGATGATAAATCAGTATTTTACAAAAGTAAAGTCTTTATGTCGGGTGATCTCTGAATTAGATACTGCATCAAATATCAACGATGATCGAAAAAGAAGAATTATTATTCATGGCTTAAAACCTGAATATAGAAGTTTCATCGCTGCAATCAAAGGGTGGCTAGTTCAACCATCACTAGAAGAGTTAGAAAATCTTCTAGCCAACCAGGAGACTCTTGTAAAGCAAGTAGCTGGTGTCTCTCTGAAGAACGAAGAAGAAGCACTTTTCAGCAACAAAAGGTAAAACACATCGAGAAATCAACATGCAGATAAGTATGACAACTCAAAGAAAGGCCAAAACAGAAGCAACCAAGCAGGGGGGCAGACAAGAATCAAAGCTTTAATAAAAAGCAGGGCAAATCCCACAAATTTGAATGTTATAATTGTGGAAAGAAGGGTCACTTTGCTCGTGATTGTCGATTAAAAGACGGACAACTGAAGGCAACACAACTACATCAAGTAATCAAAAGAATAGCGAAGATGAATGGGATATGGAGGCTTCTTATGCAGTGGTTGAAGATATCGGTGATACAGTTGCAACTGGAGTTTCTGTGACAAAGAAGGAGGAGCGGCATTAGCAATATCCACTCCTAGTAAAATTGATTATACTAAGAGTTGGATTGTTGACTCGGGATGCTCTAATCATATGACGGGTGATAAAGAGAAGCTTCTCAACTTATCAGAATAGAAAGGAGACCGAGTGGTCGTGACAACAAATAATTCAAGATTACCAATAAGTCATATTAGTAAAACTACGGTTGTACCTCAGTTCAGTTCAAAGCAAGTGCAACTCCAAGGTGTCTACCATGTACCTGGGATGAAGAAGAATTTATTGTCAGTTTCTCAGCTGATGACTCCAGGTAACTATGTTGTGTTTGGTCCTGATGATGTGAAATTCTATCAGGAGGTGAAAATTATTGGTACGGCATTTATAGAAGGGAAGAAACATGAGTCTGTCTATGTGATGTGCCGAGTCAGCATACGTAGATAATATAAGAAAGAACGAGACGACAGATCTTTGGCATGCTCGGTTGGGACCTGTTAGCTATCACAAGCTAAAGTCATGATGATGAAGTCTATGCTCAAAGGCCTTCCCGAGTTGGACATTAGAGCATACACAATCTGTGCAGGATGTCAATATGGAAAGGCTCAACAACTTCCATTTGAGGAGTCAACTTTTCGAACCAAACAACCATAGGAGTTAGTTCACTCAGATGTGTTCGGGCCTATCAAACAACCATCTGTAAGTGGATTAAAATATAGGGTGACTTTCATTGGTGATTTTTCTAGGTTTGTTTGGGTTTTCTTTATGAAAGAAAAATCTGAAACGTTGACTAAGTTCAAAGAATTCAAAGAAAAGGAAGAAAGTGAAGTTGGTCGAAGGATTGAATGTCTGCGCTCAAATAATGGTGGGGAGTATACATCTGATGAATTCAACACATACCTTCAAGAGCATAAGGTCAAAAGGCAGTTCACTTGTCCTAATACTCCACAAAAAAATGGAGTGACTGAAAGGAAGAATCGACATTTGGCAGAAATTTGTCGAAGCATGTTACACTCCAAAAATGTGCCATCCAGATTTTGGGTCGAGTGCATGAAGACTGCAGCCCATGTAATCAATAGATTGCCTCAAGCACGATTGGGTTTTGTTTCTCCATTTGAAAATCTATGGAGTCTCAAACCAGTGGTGAGTCACTTTCGAGTCTTCAGAAGTGTTTGCTATGTATTTGTTCCTGATCACCTTCGAAGCAAGTTTGACAAAAAGGCAGTTCGATGCATTTTTGTTGGCTATGATGATCAAAGAAAGGGGTGGAGATGCATATATCTAACAACAAACCGGATACATGTGTCAAGGAATGTTGTATTTGATGAGGCATCATCTTGGTGGTTACCAGAACAAGTTGTTCTACCGGATACAAAATAAATAGAAGACAAGTTGCACGAGAAGCTTGATATGAAGCCAGAAGAATCATCTTCAACACTTGGAAACTCTATAGAATCAACACCAGAAATTGAAGCTGAAGCTGAAGTTGAAAGGAGTCTATGGCAAACCAGAGTACGTCATCAGAGTCCTGAAGAAGAGCACATTGATGAGCCAGAAGAGGCTTCCACACAATGACAACCTTGAAGATCACATAGGCAATAGAAACCAAATCCAAAATATGCTAATATGGCTTTAACATAATTGGATATGGTTAAATAACCATCTACTTATGATGAGGCGTCAACAAAGCAAGAATGGAAGAAGGCTATGGAAGAAGAAATACTTGCATTGAAGCAAAATCAGACATGGGAGCTAGTGGCAAAGCCTAAAGATGTGAAACCTATTTCATGCAAATGGGTTTACAAGCTAAAGGTGCGTCCTGATGGAACCATCGGTAGATACAAAGCTCATTTGGTAGCTCGTGGATTTTCTCAAGAGCATGGATTGGACAATGATGAGACATTTAGTCCAGTTGTAAAAATAACCACTGTTCGTGTTTCATTAGAAATTGCAGCTGTAAATCATGGAATCTCTGGCAGATGGATGTTAAAAATGCATTTCTGTATGGTGAGTTGGGTCGAGAAATATATATGGAGCAGCCACAAGGGTTTGAGTGCAAATCTCACCCAATATACGTGTGCAAGCTAAAGAAAGCTCTATATGACTTGAAGCAAGCTCCGAGAGCATGGTACGGGAAAATTGTTGAGTTCTTACTTAGCAATGATTTTTCAATGGCACCGGCTGGTTTGAGTTTATTTATAAAAATTTGAAATGAAAAACTAGCAGTTGTGCTGGTTTATGTTGATGATCTTATCATTACAGGAAATGACATAGAAGAAATTGATCAGATCAAAAAGAATTTGTCTGTATGTTTTCAGATGAAAGAGCTTGGGCAACTCAAACATTTTCTTGGGCTTGAAATAGACTATACAAGCCAAGGATTGTTCTTATGTCAGCAGAAATATGCAAGAGATCTTCTAGAAAGATTTGGAATGCTGGATTGCAAGCCTATAGAGGATTCCTCTATCTATAGGCAGATAGTTGGAAGCCTGATTTATTTGACTCTGACACGCCCATATATCTCTTTTGCAGTTGGAGTAACAAGCCGATTTATGCAAAATCCAAAGAAGCCTCATTTGGATATGGTTCGACGTATTCTGAGATACATTAAAGGTGCAATTGATTATGGTATCTTCTATTCGAGAAATGGAAACTGCAAGTTGGGTGGATATTGTGATACTGATTATGCTGGGGATCATGACACGCGCCGATCCACAACTGGGAATGTGTTTAGTTGGGTTCGGGTTCTATATCATGGTGCAGTAAGAGACAACCAACAATATCATTGTCAACCATTGAAGCATAACATAGAGCAGCAACCATGGCAACTCAAGAAAGTTCGTGGCTACGAGAACTTTTGAAGAACTTGCACCAACCAGTTGCATATGCTATACCTTTGTACAGTGATAATCAGTCTGCAATATGCTTGGCAGAGAACCCGATGTTTCATGCTCGTACAAAGCATGTAGAAATTCAATACCACTTTGTTCGTGAAAAAGTGTTGCTTGGAGATATAAGAATGGAATTTGTCAACACTAATAATCAAGTAGCAGATATTTTCACAAAAAGACTCAAAGATATGAAGTTTGAAGAATTTAGAAAACAACTCGGCATGACAACAAGGTCCATGATAATAGAAAATAATTATTGAGGGGGAGTATTGAGAAAATCAATAATTATTATCAAGAAAAGGATGCCCAGCCTTACTACAACTTTGAGTTGTAAAGTCAATTGCAAATTGAGTTGCAAACTTTGACTTTTCAAGTTGCAAGTTCAAATTAGAATTGAGTTGCAAACTTTGACTTGAGTTGCAACTCGAATTACTTAGTTCCTAAGTTTACTTAGTTCATAAGTTTTTGATTTCTTGATGTAAAAGTTTTGTTTCTTATTTTATTATTTTTCTAAGCCTATATAAGGCATATGCTGTAAGGTGGTTTAGTGTGTGTGTTTAATGAATTGAATCCAATTCAAATTCTCCCTTCCCTTCCCTTCCCTGTTGCGTGAGTGTGTGATAGAAAGATGAAAATTCAATTAGCTCCTTGTTGCCATTTTTTTCTTAGCACAAACAATATTCAGAAAACAATTAGAACCATTTATACCATTTCCCCTCCATTTGAGAGCCTTCTTTTGCTAAAGCATCTGCAAACTCATTAGCTTCCCTTCTTTTGTGCTGAAACTGCACTCTTTTGAACACATAAATCATGTTCTCTGACATATTACAGTAAAATCTCATATTCCAGGGACAATCATCTTTATTTTTTATCCATGATAAAGCATTTTTAGAATCAGATTCAATGATTAGGTCTGCCTCTTTCACCTATTCTAACTCTATAGATATTTCTTGAGTAAAGACAATAACCATTAACTTAGTTATGAAGGAAAGGTTCAAATAAACAAGATTAATATTGAAATATTGTATGCTCCTATGAAGGAAAGGGTTCAAATAAGCGCAAGATTAATATTGATTTTAGTTAACATCATTTGTTTGATTGAATGTGGATGGCATATTTGCTAAATAATGACAAGAACTGCGAAAAACTCAAAAGGTTTATAAACTCCTCATTAGTCATTAACTTTTTTATTATTCCACTGCAATTTGACCGACTAAAGATCTTTCTACAATCAAATCCCAAGCGCAGAGACACACTAAAACAGATGGCATATTTGACCAAACCTCGATCTGTGTAATGTTTTATTACTACAACACCACAACAAATTCACTCAAAATTGTTGTCGTTTTATACTTTATATGGTTGCACACTTCATTGTCAAGCTCCAACCAAACTAAGCATAGTCTCCTTATGTTCCTTATCTCTTGTAAAGAAAAATGGAAATGATGATGAGACTTAAAGAACAGGTTATCATTGAGCTTTCTATTATGAGAACTTATAACCTATAACCAAGTTTACTGGTGATAATTATGCAGCACATTAGGGATCTATAGGATTAGTTTTAAACTGCTATAATAGCATGAAGAAATAGTTCCAACTCACATATAGTTGATAAGCTACCTTTTTTTCCCCTAATAGAAAAGGCTTACTAGTTGTAAGAAAACGACTATATTGGATGAAAATATTTTATATAATTTAGTCCCTATAAATTAATTCTTAGGATTTCGTATCTGTATTTTCAAAAAATTTGGAAATAGTCCCTGCTGACGTGACAAATGGAACGCCATGTTAGTTCCACATGGATGACGTGGCATGGCTGACGTGACATTCTGTTCGTCATGTCTGCAGTTAACGGGAAGAGATGATGGTAGGGACTATTTCCAAAATTTTTGAAAATACATGGACGAAATCCTAAGATAAAATTTTACATGGACTAAAACCAAAATTTATGAACTTTACAGGGATAAAAAAACTTATTTAAACCAAAAATACATGGGTATCTCCAAAACTGATCCAAATGGGGGAGCTGATAGGAATATTTCTATTGAGAGTGCCTATATGGTTTTCTCCAACCCCGTTGGAGAGTGGAGACTCCTATCAGGTTTAGAAACATATATTTATGGAGCTAGTAAGGTCCATAAAGGATAAATTAATTGAAGTCTTTATGAGACAAGCTAATCATTATTTGAGACTGCCCATTACATTAGTATCTCCGATTTGGATACACTTGGTTACCTCCCATCAAATCCCAAGCTTTTACTAGCAATGAAGGCTAATCTAGTGTTATTAAAATCGGACCGAACTGATAGGTTGGACCGGTTTGACCAGAAATCGGTTCCATGTCCGGTCTGGTTAGCATTTCTGACTGGATAAGGAACTGAACCAGGGTTAATAGCATCAAACCGTGATCGAATCGGCTAACTCGGTCTGCGGTCGAATCAGACCACCCATAATCATGTGGTCTGTGCACGCTATTCAAGCCTCACGTGCTGGAAACTCCACCGTATTTGCGAAAATCCAGCAAAATGTTCCCAGGATGAATTGAACCCCAGGACATGGGACAACTTCTAAGGTGCTTCTGCCACTGTACCACCAGGAAGTTTGTACATTATACCGAAATATGTATTATATATAGCTATATTGATTACATATTTAATATACACCGAGTCAACCGGTCCAACCAGTGACCATTGGTTGAACCAGTGACCCATTAACCCAGTGTCCTGGCCGAGTCGATACGGGTCGGTTTTAATAACATATTGGGCTAATCAATTGCTGAGAGAATGTAAAAAATAATAATAATGTGGCTCTTGTGTAGAAATTGGTAAGTCACAAATTAGGCAAGTTTTTTTTTTGATAAGCACAAATTAGGCAAGTTATAAAATAATGCATGTAATGTAAATGTAATGACGGTGATAAGTCATGAGTTTTGGTTATGGTTTAAAGCACTTGATGAGAATGAAACCATAATAACCAAATCATGAATTATGGTTTTCTAACTGGAATTAGATCGACCAAATGACTTTTGTTTGACCTGACAGAAGCCTAAGCAAAGAGGATGGTAGAGACTCCTTAGCCTAGCTTATAAATTACTCGTGTGACCCTTCAACAAAGGCACCACTAAAGCTAAGAAAAAGGCTATAAGGCTGGATAGTCTTCACCCAAGCTCTTTTTTAGAGAGAATTGTGCGATTTTGGTATTGCATCAGGACTAAAGGAATGTAGATTGGATCTTTACACTTAGTGTATTCATTTTTTTCTTCTAACATTTACTTCTTCGTTTTAAATATGATGTATCTTAATTCTCAAGTTTTGTAAGTATCACTGAAGTTAGGGGTGTACACAGATCGAATTTGACCAAACATGTTACCCGAACCAATCAAACCTTTACGGGTTAGGTCAGGTTGTTCTATTTTTATTGACAAACCCGAACCAAACCAACCTGATAAAAACTGGGTTGGTTCGGTTCGGGTTAATCAGGTCCAGCATTTTTTCTTCGACCAGGAAAGAAAATCCAAAAGAGAATAAAACTAACCAAAAAAGCAAAAGGGAAAACAAACAATCACGGAACCAAGTCTCACTACAAAAAAAAGTCTCATTTAGCGACCGAAAATAGAGACCGAACTAGTGTGGTTGTTATTTGCGACCAATTTGCGACCGATTAACAGGTCTGTAGAAAATGTCAAAATCTGGTGTTTAGCCACCGAATTAGCGATCGAATAAGTGGTCACAATTAGGGGTGTGAAAAACCCGACCCGACCTTAGAACCCGTCCCAACACATGGTGTTCGGTCCAGGTCTGGCCCTAACCCGTAGAAGAGAAGGAACGAACCCGTGTCCCACTTTGTGACCCGGCGCCGGGTTAGGGACGGGTCCGGGTTGACCTTCGGGTTACCCAACCCGTCCCATATAATAAAAATATATTTTTATCCCTCCCTAGAATACGTTTCATGCTCGGTCACTACGAAAGAAGTATGATGTAAATTACTAAACTTCTACTCTCACATCTCACGTCTCACACTAGCCCAGTTGGTGGCTTTTATGAAGCATTTTGTGGCCTTTATGACATTGAAAGAATATTGTTTGATGAGAATATTTTGTTTTTAACAATGTGGGTTTGATAACATGAGCATCAAGGAAGCATATAGCAAAAGGATTTATTTGTTGATAAGGAGGGGGAACCACCCCCAACCACAACCCCACCGCAGGAGCTGTAAACCCAAAGAGGGGGGCCCCCCAACCCACCCCCCAACGAAAAAAGAAAAAAAGACAGAAAAATAGGTTAAAAACGTTGAACCACCCAGAACGCCAAACAAAAAACAAAAAAAGATCAAATTTATCCACTTCAAATATCACGCAAAACAAAACAAAACAAACCCTCCACCCAAACCCTCTTCCTCCCCCCACCAACTCCCCCTCTCTCTCTCTCCTTCTACCACCTCTGATCACCTCCTGCGCAAACTACCACACGATAATCGTCCCTCTCCTTCTCTCTTTCTCTCTCTCACTTAAGTCCCCCCCCCCCCCCCCCCCGCTCTCTCTCTCTCCCTCTTTCCTCTCTGCCTCTCTGTTTCAGGTCGCGGCTGAGAGAGCATCATCGAGGGCACCCGCACCGCCCTCTCTGCCTCCCTTTCAAGTGGTGTTATTTTTTAAATCGGTTGTGTTATTTGCATCCAGATCTAATTTCATTAAAGAATAAGTAATAGGAAATGATCCTGTCTCACATAACCTCATTCAACAACAATGTACACTATTAGGATAGGACCACATCCAAAAGATGAATGGAAAGTGATGTCCTTCCCCCTCTTCCTTTAGGGCATCAAACATAATTTTTTGTAAAGTCGTTCTTAAATTTTTAAGGGCATTCTCCCCTAACTCTCATACACCATAAAACAGTAACAACTTTTCTTAAATATCATGATCCCAGATTTGTTTCATCATTTCAACAAAGGCCGAAATAGAATCTCAATACAATTGCTCTAACACTCAGCTATCATACACAAAGTTGGTTGCAACTTATTAACTACTAGATTCAACATCATGTTTTAATATTGTCTTGCTAATAAAAAAAACTCGATCCTAAACCAAAATAGTGAATACACCCAAAGTATAGTTTTTCTTCCACAAGCAATCGGCTTTAGACTGATAGTTTGATGATTTTACCGAGAGTTACAATGATAACTGATGTGATCGATCGATAGAGAGAGATGGGTTTTGTGATCTATGTTTTGTGATTGTGTATTCATTTTTTTATCAATTTCTTTTGTGAGGTAATTATGTGAGGATTTTTTAATCAAGGGATATTCTTTTATTTCCGACTTATTTTGGCATAGTCTTTTTTTGTATTAATTAATATTAGATTTAACTAATGATTCGAAAATAATGTTTTTTTTAGCTAGAAGAAGATGCATCAAACATAACACGGTCTTTTATTGATGTTTGCTTATTTTGGCTATAATCACTATGTGTCTCTATCTCCACGGTTTAGATTATACTATTACTATGCTTGTATAAGTATTGTTCACCTTGTTGGATGGCCACATGTTCCTATAAAAGTTCATTATTCATCATATATAAATTAAAGTACTCTTTTTGTGTGTTAACCTCTTTAGAGAGTTTGAGGTCCCCCCCCCAATTTTTTCTTACTAGGCAACCCTTATATATCAACCATGCTTTGTTTTCCTCTTTCTTAGTGTGTTGATTAATTGTAATTCCTGCTGCCTTCATTTTTGCTGTTGTTGACAGTTATCTGAATAACTTTTTAAGGTATTGCAAAGTGTTTTGGGTATTGCAAACTGTTTAGGGTTAAATTTTTAGGGCATCTTTGATGTTGTTGACAGTTATCTGAATAACCATATGTATCTATGCACATGAATCATAATTGCTCTGGTGGAATGAGCTTAGCATGATGAGGAGATGTAAATGGGGCGGGGTGGGTACGGGTAATAACCCCCCACTACCCTCCCCATTGGACCAATTTCATACCAGTCCCCGCCCCATATCTGTGCGGGTATCCATCTTGCGGGTTTTAAACAAATTTATCAATATTTATGGGTATCCATGGATATCCATTTATATTCAAATACCTCACAAAATTATTGAATATTACACTAAATTTTTTATTCAAACATCCCTATCTTGAGATCATTCACACATAAACATTAATCCCCAAGCATTAATCCATAAGCAATAATCCACAAGCATTAATTCACAACACAATAATTGAACAGAAGCAATAATATGTAATACAATGATCCATACGACTTGGGTATGGTATGGTTTGGGTGTCGCGGCTGTCAAATTTAAGAAACAAAATAAGTATAGTGAAAAAAATAGGGCATTTGATTTATATATGTAAAGGTATTTTAGTAATTTCACCTTAGTGGGTACCCGTGGGTATGGATACTACAATATCCGCCCCGCCCCATTAATAAGCGGGTAGAGAAAATATCCATTTAATTTATCCACGGGTACCCATTAAGGTATCCATTTTCTACCTGTTGCGGATATTATCCGCGGATATCCGCGGGTGCGGGAAAAATTTACATCCCTAGATGAGGTTTAGTATAGTACATGGTTAAGTATTTGTTAAGTATTAATGCATTGCACTGAACCCTTCATATTTGTTAAGTAGCACTGATAACGTTAGATTGCATTTGAAATGATTTGATCACCAAAGCCTTTGCTGATCTTATTATTTTTTCTTACAGTCTTCTTAGTCTATTGACAACCGCTCTAGTTGTCACCCTTTTTCACTATTTACTTGGAGATGAGGTAGGTAAAATACTCTCTCTTTTTCATTGTTGCTAGTGGTGCTTGAAGACTTTGAATTGATTTGTTGTTTGTTAGTGGAGAGCTGAGCTCAATAGGATGCTGGTTGTGTGCTGGTAGATTAGAAATGATGCATGTGCTTGCAATTGAATATGTTGTTTGTTAGTGGAGAGCTGAGCTTAATAGGATGCGAGTTGTGTGCTGGTAGATTAAAATTGATGCATGTGGTTGCAAACTTTATATGTTGTTTGTTAGTGGAGAGCTGAGCTCAATAAGATGGATGTGTTAATTTCATGATTGTTTGCAATTTTTATATGTCCTTATTAACATTTTTGTCGCTTACATTGTGCTATGTATATAGGGTTAAATTTGTATCTTCTGTTATGGTTAATGAGTTAGAAAACCCTTAGTTTCCCATTTGAGATACAATAGTAATGACATGCGTACTTTGAAATGGTACCGTTCATTATATTGGATCTTGAATTGTCCAAGTGGGACAATTTGAGAAAAACCTTTTCGACACTCGTGTTTATAGTCATTTCCTCTTTCACGTGCCTTATATACCTGATGAAATTTTGGTCCGATGCATTTCCTTTTGTTCTCTGGGTGCATAGTTGATTGCGGTAGATCTCACCGTACTCAAGTCGTGTACTTAGAGACCGTGGGGAAATGCTGCCGAAATTTCATCAAGTATAAGGCATTTGAATATGGGAATAACTATTCACCGATCGAGTGTCGAATAGGTTTTTCTCAAATGGGATAGCTTCATACCATGTAACAAGAAGGAGCTGATTGTTGTGGGACAACTATTCTTTCTCTCTCAGATGGCAGTAATGGATATTCCCGAGAATCGGTTGTGGATGTATAAAAGGTTGGATCACAACAAACATCTAACGGTAGAATTTAGAGCTGGAGTTAATGAGTTCCTAGAGTTCGCTACTAGTCAAGAGAAGTTCAAAAGGAACATTGAAGAGAAGATGAGGTGTCCTTACTTAAGGTGGGTCAACCACGGTGAGGAATTGCCCCTGTTTCCCTAGCCGATTGTCGAAGAGTCATATTATGGAACTGGTGATTGCAGGGAATAACGGAATGCTTATGAGCAGATGATCATGGATCACGTCGGGCCCTCTATAGGCCAGGTATTGGAACATGATTATGTGATGGAGCCGCAATAGAGAGAAGAAAATCCGAATTTCGAAGCAGAAAAGTTCTTTAATATGTTGGTTGCTTAAGCTAAACTGTTTGAAGGTTGTGATCAACACTCTGAATTTTCGGCCGCCTTGTCACTTTGACATGAAATCCGGCTTCAACATGTCGGAATGAAATTTTAATCGAATGGTGCAGTTTATCAGAGTGACACATTCGATTGATAGTTGTATGCCTCAGAATCTTTATTATGCTAAGAAGTTGGTGAAGAACTTGGGTTTGGGCTGTTTGAAAATTGATTGTTGTCCGAATGGGTACATGCTGTATTATAAAGATGAAGCGGACAAGAGCATAACATGTTGCAAAATTTGTGGTGCGGATCGATCAAGACAACCACTAAAAGGGGGATTGAAAAGAAGACTGCCTTAAAAAGAATGTGGTACTTTTCGCTCATCCCAAGGCTGCAAAGATTGTACTCTTCGATGACAACCGCACCCCACATGAGGTGGCACAGTGAGAATTAGAGGGAGGAAGGGGTCTTGTGTCATCCTTCGGATGGAGAAGCTTGGAAACATTTTGATAGGGTGCATCCAACATTTTCCAGAGACCCTCGGAACATTAGGTTAGGGTTATGTACCGATGGATTCAATCCTTTTGTTCAATATGGAAAATCTTACTCTTGTTGATCAGTTATAGTAACTCTGTACAATCTTCCCCCTGGTATGTGCACGAAGAGGGAGTTTATGCTTCTGACAGTTTTAATTTGGGATCCGTCTAATCCGAAATCCAAGATTGATGTGTTCTTGCAGCCGCTCATTGAAGAGTTGACCTTTTTGTGGAATGATGGTGTACTGACTTATCATGTTGATTTAAGGCATAATATGATGATGAAGGCCGCGTTGATGTGGATGATAAATGACTTTCCGTCTTATGGGATGCTGTCGGGTTGGATGACTGCGTGGAAGCTTGCGTGTCCAATATGTATGGAGCGATCAAAGGCGTTTACACTTAAGCACAGTCGAAAGACATGTTATTTTGACTGTCACCGCCAATTACTTCCTGTCGATCATCCTTATAGGAGGAATAAAAATGGTTTCAAGAAGCGATGTGCTGAGAACTCACCCCCTCCTCCACGTTTGTATGGTCCAAATATATGGCGAAGAGTGAGTCAATTACCACCTATCCATGAATCCCAAGGAAGACAGAACCTAGGCTATGGTGTTGAGCATAATTGGACTAAGCAAAGTATATTTTGGAGTTTGCCTTATTGGAAAACACACCTACTCTGTCATAACATAGATGTCATGCACAATGAGAGGAACGTGTTTATTAATGTGTTTGACACTGTTATGGACATCAAAGGGAGGACAAAGGATACTAATAAAGCTCAGTTGGACTTAGCAGAAATATGTAACCGGAAGGAGCTTGAGATGAAAGATCGTGGTGGTGGCAGGCTTTTCAAGTCGAAGGCAAGTTATGCTCTGAGCAAACCACAGAAAGTAGCTATTTAAAAATGGGTTAAAGAACTAAAGTTGCCTGATGGGTATGCCTCAAATTTGGGCAGATGAGTCAAAGTTAGGGAAGGAAATTTACATGGAATGAAAAGCCAGGACTGTCACGTATTCATGCAGCGTTTGCTTCCTATTGCGTTCGACTCATTACCGAAACCTATTTGGAAGCCACTTGTTGAGTTTAGCCACTTTGTTAGGGAGTTGACGTCCACAACACTAAATCTGGAACAATTACGGACCATGGAAAACAATATATCTGTGTTGCTATGTAAGTTAGAGCAGATATTCCCGCCTAGCTTCTTCGATTCAATGGAGCATCTTCCAATTCATCTCCCGTATGAAGCAAGAGTTGGTGGACCGATCCAATATTGTTGGATGTATCCCTTTGAGAGGTTAATAACTAATTCACCTCATTTATTCCTTTATTTATTCTATCTATTGTTGTCCTCATTTATTCCAAAATTCTTCCTGCTTGGGTTCTTGCACTCCCTCAATAGCAAAGTCAAGAACAAGTCTAAGGTAGAGGGTTCCATTTGTGAAGCCTATTTGGTGGAGGAGACGTCTACCTTCGCCACTTATTACTATCCACATGAAATGGAAACAATAAGGACTAGAATGCCACGTAATGTAGATGCAGGTGAAAGTTCTTCATCTATTCCTCCAATATCATGTTTCAATTACCCGGGCATGCCTGGTGGCAAGTCAAAATCCTATTTCATGGAGCAACGTGACATTGACGCAACCCACTTGTACGTTCTACGAAACTGTGACGAGGTTGAGCTATATTTAAAGTAAGTAACGTTCATACTAGTTTTTAACACTTTGTTCAATAATTAACAATGTTGTACTAAAGTATCTAGTTTTTGTCCTGTAGTATGTATTCTGAATTTATAAAGGAACTCCACCCAGACATTCCAGAGGATCGAATAAACCATGAGATTTCCAAACGGTTTCCCACATGGTTCAAAGAATATGTAGGTTAACACTTGTTATTTATTATATATAATACATGTCCTGTAATGTCTTATATATGTTATAATCATTTGTAATGTATTCTGTTCTAAATACAACAAATAATGTTGAAGAACCACTAATGCTTAATCTGGCGTGGGGGCCTAAGAGAAAAGTCACCCCATTTCACACATACACTGTGAATGTTTACAAATTTCGTACACAACAATGGACTGAAGGCACGCTATCATCCCACAATGGTGTGTGTGTATGTGGTACATCTATTCAATTAGAAAGTGACTTTTACGGAGTTCTAACTGAAGTTGTTGAAATGGAGTATACCGTTTTGCCCTCGTTAAAGATAGTTCTCTTCAGGTGTGACTGGTTTGATGATACTCCAGATATAGGGACAAAAGTAGATAATAAGTATGGAATTGTCGAATTAAGGTAATCGCGAAGATATACTAAGGCGTATGACCCATTCATATTTAAACAACAGACCGAATCTGACACCCTCAACCCCACACGTTAATATAAAACATTTACTTAAAAGAGGTAATATAAAAACATGCATTTATTTAATTAAAATAAAACTGGGTAAAAGACACCACATTTTTATTACACATTATCTTGTCATTTCTTGAGGGCTGCGCTGGTTTCCTTCTTCCCCTAGCTGCTGCTGCGTTTTTCATTTCTCCACCCATTGTAACGGTTTCTTGCTCATTTCTTATTTTTGTTCTTTGTTAGCTCATTATGAGCTAAAAACTTTTCAGTTTTAGGTATGCTAATATAAAGAATGTTTAGCTGAGTTATGTAATGACTATGTTTTGTATTTTCTTTTATCACGCATTTAATGTTGTTTAACTAAGAGTGATCAACTTGATTGAATATTTAGCTTGCTTGATTTGGAAAAATTAAGTAAGTGGAACTTGATAAAAGATAGGGGTTAAGTCATTAATTGGAAGATTAATTGATGTTGGATAGGCTAGGAATAGCTATTCAAGTCCCTAAGCTAGCTGGAATGTGCATGATTAAGAGGGTGGTGTAATTAATCTGAATCTAAGAATAGAACAAAGTTAATGAACCTGACCCTGTATTGTTAGAAAACAAACTTTAATTTCCTAGAGCTAGATGCTAGAGCATAGTCAGAGCATGATATAGGCTAAACAGGATTTTTGCTACAGCATATCTAGAGCTATTTCTATAATCTGATTTAATAAATCCTCCTTATCTGTTAGCTTGTTTATCTCCCAGTTTTCAAATCTCACTTTATTCTACTTTTACTTGCACACACACTACAATTCTTGGTTACTAATCCTAACTTTTAGAACATATAATCTGAACTGGAGTTTATTGCATCATTATAATCCCTGTGGGAACGATATCTGAACTAAAGTTCTATATTACTTGAGGCATTTGTGTATACTTGCACAAGCTTAAGGACAACTATTTTAAAGGCAACAAGTTTTTGGCCCCGTTTCCTGGGATTGTTAATGGTGTTAAAATTCTGTTTCTAGACTATTAGTTCTGTAGTTTGAGGTACTGACACTCTTAGTGCTTTGCTGTAGCACAGGGTACTGAAACTGTATGTACAGGTTCTTGTCACCTGTATACAGATTTGATCCAGAGATAGGAAGAACATTCAGAATGCTCAGGAGAGGTCAATCATCTCAGCCTTTACCTGAGTTGGTTCTGAACACTCCAACCAACTCCACACCAGATTCTGCTGAAGCATTGTCCCCTGCTGTTTCAGAAATGGCTGAAGAAGTGCCACAAGACAGCACGACTATGGCCAATGATAAAAAGTGTGCTATTAGGGGTTATGTTGTGTTTGACCCTGAATCTATGAATACTGGAATAGTGAGGACTCCCATCCTGGCACCTCAGTTTGAGTTCAAGCCAATGATGTTCCAAATGTTACAAACAATTGGAAAATTTAATGGTGCTGCAACAGAAGATCCTCACTTGCATCTGAAGCAATTTTTTAATGTTGCAAGAAATTTCAAAATTCCAGGAGTCGGTGATGATGTATTCAGACTGAGATTGTTCCCATTCTCTTTGGGAGGCAAGGCTAAGAACTGGTTGAATTCCTTGGATGCAAACTCAATTGATACTTTGAACAAGCTTGCTGAGAAGTTCTTAACCAAGTTATTTCCACCAACTATGAATGCAAAGATGAGAACTGACATCACTTCTTTTAGGCAGCATGATGAAGAACCACTATTTGAGGCCTGGGAGAGATTTAAACAATTGATTAATAAGTGCCCTCACCACGGTATCCCATTCTATATTCAGATGGAGCACTTCTATAATGGTGTTTCACCCAGCTCAAGGGTGATGTTGGATGCCTCAGCTGGAGGCAGTCTTCTCACCAAGTCTTACGATAAGGCTCATGCTCTGATGGAAGGGATAGCAGCTAACAGTTATCAGTGGCCAACAACAAGACAAGTTTCTGGAAAAGGTAATGCTACAACAGGAGCATATGAAGTGAGTGAAGTGGCAGCACTGTCAGCTCAAATGACCTCCTTAACCAATATGGTTAGGGGGTTGTCCATGGCAAATCAAGGAAATTCCTCGGCACCACCTATAATGACTGAAGAAATGGTGAATGAGCAAATTTACAAGGCAGATGCTGTATCATGTGTATACTGTGAAGGAGATCATTTATTTGAGAATTGCTCTGCAAATCCTGCTACTATTAATTATGTAGGAAACAACAATTACAGAGGCAATAATTCCTATGGCAACTCAGGATGGCAGCAATCACAACATCCTAATTTGAAGTATTCCAATTTCAGCAACACATTGAATCCACCCCCTGGTTATCAGCAGCAACAACAACCTAGGCAGCAGCAACCACCAATTCAGCAGAAAGCTCAAAAATCATCCCTAGAATCTGTGTTGAAGGCATTTATGATAGAGACTAAGACTGGAATGAGGAACTTAGAGACTCAAGTGGGACAGTTGGCCAATGCAATCAACTCAAGGTAAAGTGGCACATTACCTGCATCAACTGAAGATCCTAAAAGTTCAAGTTATGGAGGAGGTAAAGAACAGTGCAGGGTAATCCACTTGAGGAGTGGTAAGGATGTGGAAGTGTCTGAACCCAAGAAGAAACAGAAGGTGCAAGGCTCAGAACCTGAGGAAGAAACAGTTAAAGAATATGCTGCAACAGAGCAACCTGCAGTTGTTGAGAAGATGCCTGATGCTGCAGCATCCCCTGCTATGCCCTAACTGATTCCAGAAAGGCCCCCACCACATTTTCCTCAGAGATTAAAGAAGGTAAACCAAGAGAAACAGTTCAACAAGTTTCTGGATGTACTGAAGCAGCTCCATATCAACATACCCTTGGTAGAAGCTTTGCAACATATGCCAAACTATACAAAGTTCATGAAAGATATGCTCACTAAGAAGACAAGATTGGGAGAATTTGAAACTGTAGCTATGACTGAAGAATGCAATATGATGATACAAAATAAAGTGGCTAGGAAAATGAAAGATCCTGGACATTTTACCATACCTTGTTCCATTGGAGATACTTACTGTGGTAAAGCTCTATGTGACTTGGGAGCAAGCATCAACCTCATGCCCATGTCCATTTTCAAGAAGGTGGGAATTGGGGAAGCAAGGCCTACTTCTGTTACACTACAGCTGGCTGACAGATCCATTGCCTATCCGGAAGGGAATATTGAAGATGTATTGATCAAAGTTGACAAATTTGTATTCCATGTGGAATTCATCATCTTGGACTTTGAAGCATATAGAGAGGTTCCCATCATCCTAGGGAGACCATTCTTGGCAACAGGGAAGACCTTGATTGATATACAAAAGGGAGAGCTTACAATGAGGGTTAATGATCAACAGGTTACATTTAATGTTTTCAATGCCCTGAAGTACCCTGATGAAGGCATGGAAGAATGCTCTCTCGCATTGAAACATTTGATGAACTAGGGCAACAACAGTTCCTGAAGAGCCATACAAATTATGCTGCAGCATCAGTAGAAGATGAAAATTTCCCTGATGAAGACTCTGAAAAGTCCCTGGACAGCAAGGTTGTTCAACATGTGTGGACTAGAAAATATGAATAATTGGAGGTAACTGATGATACTTTCAAAGATAATATTCTTTCTATTGTGAAACCTCCATCTCTTGAACTGAAAAAATTGCCAAGTCATTTGAAATATGCTTACCTTGGTAATGATGATACTTTACCTGTAATTATCTCTGCCTCACTGAACTGTCTGTAAGAAGAACAATTGTTAACAGTTTTGAAAAGACACAAAAAGGCAATAGGTTGGCAGATAGCTGATATAAAAGGGATTAGTCCACCAATATGCATGCACAAAATTCTCTTGGAAGAAGGCTCAAAGAATAGCATTGAAAGTTAGAGGATGCTGAATCCAATCATGAAGGAGGTAGTAAAAAAGGAGATCATTAAGTGGCTGGATGCAGCGATTATCTATCCTATTTCTGACAGAGTGTGAGTGAGTCCAATCCAATGTGTGTCTAAGAAGGGATGTGTGACTGTCATCACCAATGAAAAGAATGAAATCATTCCCACAAGGACTGTGACTGGTTGGACGATTTGTATGGATTACAGGAAGCTGAATAAAGCTACAAGAAAAGATCATTTCCCCTTGCCTTTCATTGATCAAATGTTGGACAGACTTGCTGGGAAGGATTATTACTGTTTTGTGGATGGATACTCAGGGTATAACCAGATTGCTATAGCACCAGAGGATCAGGAGAAGACAACTTTCACTTGTCCCTATGGCACCTTTGCTTTCAGAAGAATGCCATTCGGCCTGTGCAATGCTCCAGCAACCTTCCAGAGATGTATGATGGCTATATTTTCTGATATGATTGAGAATTCAATGGAAGTGTTTATGGATTACTTCTTAGTGTTTGGAGAAACTTTCCAAACTTGTTTGATGAATCTGGAGTAGATTCTGGACAGATGTGAAGAAACAAATCTGGTGTTGAATTAGGAGAAGTGTCACTTCATGGTGACTGAAGGTATTGTGCTGGGACATAGAATCTCCAAAAATGGCATTGAAGTGGACAAGGCAAAGATTGAAGTTATTGAAAAGCTGCCCCCTCCCACATCCGTAAAAGGAATTAGAAGCTTCCTGGGCCATGTTGGTTTTTACAGAAGGTTCATTAAGGACTTCTCTAAGATCTCTAAGCCATTGTGTCAGTTGCTAGAGCATGATAGGGCTTTTGAATTTACTGTTGAATGTATGAAGGCTTTTGAACTCTTAAAGACTGCTCTTATCACTGCTCCCATCATTGTTCCACCTGACTGGGAGAAACCTTTTGAGCTTATGTGTGATGCTAGTGACTATGCAGTAGGAGCGGTTTTGGGACAGAGGTACAACAAAGTGCTGCATCCTGTCTATTATGCAAGCAAGTCCCTAATTAATGCTTAGATCAATTATACCACCACTGAAAAGGAGCTACTGGCTGTGGTATTTTCCTTTGAGAAGTTTAGATCCTATCTTTTTGGAACAAAAGTGGTAGTCTACACAGACCACTCAGCAATCAAATACTTAATTGACAAGAAGGATGCTAAACTAAGACTGATAAGGTGGGTGATGCTGCTACAAGAATTCATTCTGGAAATCAGAGATAAGAAGGGAGTGGAGAATCAAGTAGCTGATCACCTCTCAAGACTGCTAGAGGATGTTGCAGCATCCAGGGGAATAGCCATTGATGAATCTTTCCCTGATGAACAACTGCTAGCAATGCAAGATGCTGCAGTACCCTGGTATGCTGATCTGGTCAACTTTCTGGCTAGTGGTGTGGTTCCTCCAGACATGAATTCTTAGCAAAATAAGAGATTTTTCCATCAAGCCAAACAATATGTCTGGGATGAACCATACCTCTACAAGATGTGCTCGGATAATCTGAACAGAAGATGCACTGCCGATAGGGGTGGAAGTAGGCTAGGCCAGGCCAGGCTTTAGCTAAATAGGCCTGGCCTGTTTCAAAAATATTAAGCCTAAGCCTGACCGATTACCTGACATAGGCTTTTTTTAAGGCCTGGCCTGATCTTTTTAAAAGCCTAGCCTGGCCTGAAAGCCTTTTTAAAGGTCTATTTCTTGTGAAGGCCTTAATAAGGCCACAAGCCTGGTGCTAAATAGGTCGAAGCAAATAGGTCAATGATTAAATAGGCCTCAGACCATAAAATACAAAATTCAACCACTAGATATTCAAGGTCTATGACAAAAACACAAAATTGTAGCAAATAGGCCTCAAGCCATAAAATACAAAATACTACCATAACAAATAGGCCTCAGGCCATAAAATCAAAATACAACCATAGTCAAATAGGTCTCAGGCCATAAAATACAAAATACAACCAATAGATATTCAAGGTCTATAAAAAAAATACAAAACCATAACAAATGCAACAAGTAGCAAACACATCAAATCTTCAAGGTAATCTCTTCACGTCCTTCATTCACCTTCAAAATAATAAAACAATTCATGTCATTAGACTAAAATAATTATGTTAACAAATATAAGAAATAACACATGTCACAATGCAAAAATTCTAACCTTTAACTTTCTATTCAAATTAAACTTATGACGAAGCCAATCCCCACCACAAATGAGTGCCTCAATAGATTCCTCATTTAATTTAGAGCGATATTCATCAATAACTCTACCTCCAGCACTAAATGTAGACTCTGAAGCCACGGTTGAGATTCGAATGGCTAGTATATTAGCAGCCATCTTTGACAAAATCTTGTATTTTAGGCTGTTACTCTTCCACCACTCCAAGGCACTAAAAGGGTTATTACCATCAGGAATATAAACGCCTTCATCAAAGTAAGCTTGTAATTCTGATTTCATTGGAGGAACTGCTTCCTTCTCACGCACAATGCTCATAATTTGGTCAAATCCAGTTATGACTGAAGATTTAGGCTCAGTGGAAGATGTTGGCTTGTTGCCACCATTATTTCCTTCTGTTGAGGATGACTCTTCCAGACTTAGACACACATACTCATCATATAACTCTTCCAATGAACTTCGTACCTTCTTTATATTCTCTTTTGCTACTTCGTCAGGCTTATATATCAAGGGAAAACATATGTCAACAATGTGAAATTTGCACCTGGGATCCAAAACACTAGCAATCGCCATAAGCAAATTACATTCCCCCAATACTTGTCAAACTTTACTTTAATTGGAGATGCCAATTCTCTCATGAAGAGATCTCGATCCTCAGCCGCATTGTCAATCACTTGTTTCACCCTCCAAACTTCAGCAAGATACAAATTAGCAGTAGGATACTCACTACCTGAGATCACATGAGTTGATAGATCAAACACCTCAAGAAGTTTACAAACTTTCTCAATTTTGTCCCAATTTTCAAGTGAAGGTGCATAATCATAGTGCGGCTATCTTTCCTTATAAGAAGCAAAAACAATCTTAAATTTTAAAGCAGTTGATAACATATGAAATGTTGAATTCCATCTTGTTGGACAATCAATGATAAGCTTCCTATCTTTCAACCCTTTCTACTCAACAACATCACAAAAAGACTTTAGCCTTGCATCATTATAGTTAATATACTTCACACTTTCACGAATGTTGAAAATGATATCCTTGATCTTACTAAGTCCATCTTGCACTAGCAAATTTAGTATGTGTCCACAACATCTAACATGAAACAAGGTACCACCAAGGAATAACTTATTACTAAGAGACAAGTTCTCCTTAAGATTTCTCAGGCATGAATCATTATAAGCAGCATTATCAACAAATACCGAAAAAACTTTATTTTCAATTCCCCAAGATTTTAAACATTTAAAAATTGCATCAGCTACATCAAGTCCACGTCTTGGAGCAGACACTTTGACAAAACTCAACACTCTCTTTTGAAGTTTCCACACCGCGTCAATGAAATGGCCAGTGATAACCATATATTCTGCTACTTGATGGCTTGATTTCCACATATCTGTTGTTAAACTAATCTTACTCACACTTTTCAACAATGACTTCAAATTTTTCTTCTCCGCCTCATATATTGCTAAACAATCATTTCTAGCAGTTTTACGACCAACTTTTTGAAAATCCGGGTTTGCATATTGGAAAGCCCACATCCAAACCTCATCTTCAACAATACTAAAAGGATGTTCATGAACCATAATAGCAGTGGCAATTATTTCTCTCATCTTCTCATTAGAGTATCTAACACTATAACTCACAAATGGATTACCTGGATTAGAAGACTGAAATGGAATGACTTGCAGCAATTCTTGGAGTGTCTCTTAAGATGGCTAGTGCTAGACCCTTTCCCACCAGTAGCGAATTTATCTTTACAAAATTTGCAAATAGCTTTCCTTGCACCTCCAGCAATTTCAACCTCATCAAAATCTTTCCATACAACTGACGTTTTCTGCCTATTCCTCTTAATGACAACCTCTTCAGCTACTTGATCTTTGTCTTTTTTCATATCCTTGTGTGTTATCTTCTGGTTGACTTGAATTTGTTGGTGCACGTTCACTCACCTCATTAGTACAAGCAGGAGTAGATGAAATTGTTTCATTGCTGCCCTCAAATGGAGAAGACATTTTGTGGACCTGTAAAACAGAATGCAGACATCAGATTGTACCATTGACCTAAAAAATAATAATGCATACCATCGGCATTAAGCATATTCCATACCAATGTGTTCTTTAACCTCAAGTAATCAGAAACTAGCATTTACTCTTGAAATATTTAGCAAAAGGCAACATCAAACCACCTCAGTTAACAGTTATAAAATTTGCACCACATTTTTATGTATGAATGATTGTCATGGTAATTGAAGATTAGCGGGTGTCTGCTTAAATAAGATGCTTATAAGTTATAAACTACAGATTAAACATGTCTGAGCAAGCCATTGGACTAAAGAAACAAATGATGTTAAAAGAGAATGTATCTAGCATGCTCTTCTCCACACCTCCAATAAATCCATCATCCCCATTCAGATCAATATCAAGGCAACCCTGCCTCTGCTTGGAATTATCAGAGCTCCCACAAACAGAAACATTCTTCTCAGTATCAAAATTTTTACGAGGTGATGCTGGGCGAAAGGCACTGGTGGCAGCTGGTCCCTTCCATCCAAGTGTCCCCTCAAACTGCAAAGGGGTCGTTGGCAACCCAGAAGTCTGTGCAGGCTTTGAAACAGAGACAACAGGAATTGGTGTAGCAGACATAGCATTTACAGAAACATCCATATCATCAAAATCAACTTCATTGAGAATTTGAGATCAAAGGTACAGAGGTTTACCTGACGAGGGACGGCAAAGCGATAGCGAAGCGATGACCCAACGAGGAGTGTAGCAACGAAGGAGGCGAACGAACAGGCGAGGCCGCCCGTTGATGCGAGGCGAACGAACGAATGAGGCGAGGCTAACGATCGAGCACGGCCGGCGAACGAGGCGAACGATCGAGCACGGCCGGCGAACGAGCCGAACGATCGAGCACGGTCGGCGACGGGTGAGGCAGAGCACGGTCGGTCACCGGTGAGGCAGAGCTCGGCGCCGTCACTCAGGAGGGAGAAATGAAGAAGAAATAATGAACTAGTGAAGCAGACTTTCTAACTTAGGGTTTAGTCTGATTAGGTTTTTTCTATCTTTCTATTATATGTTTAGTCTAATTTGATTATTATATATTATATTATATATATTTAATATTTATTTAAAAGTAATGTTAATCAGACCGGCCCATCAGGCTTCGTAGGCTTTTTCTGAAGCTCAAGCCTGGCCTATTTATCTAAAAAGGCTTTTGAAAAAACCTTTACCCGGCCTTTTTATTAAATAGGCCAGGCCAGGCCAGGCCATAAACAGGCCAGGTCATAGGCCCCTGTCGAGCGGCCTGGCCTACTTCCACCCCTAGCTGCCTGCAGATGAAGAATTCCATCATATACTGACTCAGTGCCATGCTGCAGCATATGGTGGACATTTTGGTGGCATGAGAACTGCTTCCAAAGTTCTCTAGTCAGGTTTATTCTGGCCCACCCTCTTTAAAGATGCACATGAATTTGTTAAACACTGTGATAGATGCCAAAGGGTAAGGAGTTTGTCTAATAAAAATGAAATGCCCCTTAATACCATTTTGGAAATTGAACTTTTTGATGTATGGGTATTGATTTTATGGGACCATTTCCCCCTTCCTTTGGCTACCTTTACATTCTGGTAGTTGTTGATTATATGTCTAAATGGGTTGAGGATGTGCCAACAATCAAAAGTGATGCTAGGGTGGTAACAAATTTTTTATAGAAAAGCATTTTTTCTAGATTTGGAACCCCTAGAGGAATCATTAGTGATGAAGGAACCCATTTTTGCTACCACGTTTTTTTCCAAACTACTTGCCAAATATGGAGTTAAGCATAAAGTAGCCACAGCCTATCATCCACAAACTAATGGCCAAGTTGAGATATCTAACAGGGAATCAAAAGAATCTTGGAAAAGATGGTCAACACAAGTAGGAAGGATTGGTCCTCACATCTGGATGAAGCTCTGTGGGCTTACATAACTGCATTCAAGACTCCTTTGGGGATGTCCCCATATAGATTGGTGTATGGAAAAGCTTGCAATTTACCCCTGGAGTTGCAGCACAAGGCTTTTTGGGCAATCAAGAAACTGAACTTTGATCTTCAGTCTGTTGGAGAAGCACGCATGTTGTAGCTCAATGAGCTGGAAGAACACAGACTGTTCTCTTATGAAAATGCATACAAGACAAAAACTAAATCCTGGCATGATAGGAAGATCAATCACAGATCCTTACATGAAGGGGAGCAAGTGCTGCTGTTTAACTCTAGGCTGAAGCTTTTCCCTGGCAAGTTAAAGTCAAGGTGGTATGGTCCATTCAAAATTGTAAAAGTCTATCCACATGGAGCTGTTGATCTGTTGGAAGCTGAAAATGGCAGAGAATTCAAAGTCAGTGGCCAAAGAATCAAGCACTATTTTGGTGAGCCTTTGGACAGAATGAAGGTCGCCACCACCCTTGATGACACAAAATGATGTTGCATCATGGTCTGGCTGAGGACCTTATAAACCAAGCGCTCATTGGAGGCAGCCCATTAATAAAGAAGTATTTGGTATTGAAGTGCTATAAGTCCAAGCAATGAATAATGAGGCAGCAGTGGAAGCAGAAGCGAGTCAGGATGCAGCATAGGAAAAACACTGGGTTGCTCTAGAACAATTCTATAGCATGCTATCTGATGACAAACAGAAAAATGCAATCTTATGGATAGGGACTATCTGCTGACAAACGTACAAAGTGGGGGCCAACTTGATTTTTGTTCGTTGTGGAAAAAGGAGAAAGGTGGACAGTTTTTGGAACTTTTGAATTTCAATAAATGACAAAAAATATGTGGAGAGAGAAACCACACTCTCCCACACTCAACCCCCAACCACACGATCTCCACCCTTCTCTCATCTTTATTCCCTTCTTTCCCTACGTCTATCACCATCAGCAGCCAATACCATTCTCTCACCTGACACATTAAATAGACCACTCACCCCCTCTCTTTTACTCACACTCTACACACCCAACATCTCCTTCTTCCTCCTCAACCCGTAACCCTAACATCCAAACCCTTCCTCTCCTTCACTAACCCAACTCGCAAACCCACCATGACTGCCAAGAAATCAAGCCGTGTGAAACACAGCTGTTAAAAATGCTGCCCCTGCCTCTGCCACTGCCACTCCAAATGAAACCCTAACCACTTGGATTGGTGAGGAAGCACAAGAAAAATATGAGAAATAAATCCTCAGTCGTAACCTTCACCGTGAAAATGGGTTCAAATATGGGAAGAGGGTGAACATGGGGCTGTTGCCAGAGCTGGTGGAGGTAATGGAGGCATACCAGTGGAAAACCTTTGCTGAGCATAAAGATGGGTTCTGTACCCAAATGGTGAGGGAGTTCTATGCTAACATTGATTCTGCTGCCCAAACCTTTGTGGTGATCAGAGGAGGAAAGGTCTTGTTCTCAGTCAAAACCATTAATCAACATCTTGGGCTGGATGAGGTGGAGAATGAGTACCAACAGATCATGAAAGCTGCAACAACAACTAGGCTGCAGCAGATGAAGACAGAACTAGCCCTCCCTGGTGAAGAATTCATACAGCAAGCTGAAGGCCATCTCAAGTTACCCAGATCCATGATGCAACCTCTGGTCAAGGTTTGGTATAATTTCCTGAGATACCCCCTCTCCCCTAATGCTCATCTGGAGACAGTGGACAAAGAACGCCTAGTTCTGCTCCACTGTATCATGAACAAGAATAAGATAAATATGGGAGAGGTGCTCAAGAACCAAATCCCTACCTGTGCCATGACGCAGCAAGGCAATCTGATCCTCCCATGTCTTATCACTGAACTGTGTCTGGAACAAGGAATAGAGTACAACCCTGGAGAAGGCCTGGAGCAAAACAAGGGCCCCATTGATATGAACTGCATCTTGAGGATGTACTCTAACTCAGAAAAAGCCAGTACAAGTGGAAGCAAACCTCTCAGATCAAGCACACCGGTTCAGTAGGATCGCTTTGGGATGCTGGAGCATAAAGTTGATCAACTGACCACCTTGCTACAACAACATATGCAGAAGCAGCAAGCCTTCTGGGAATTCTGCTTTTGCAAGTACCAGTGGGAGGAGCAGACAATGAAGCTGAATGACTGGAACTTTGGGACTCCTATCCCCCAGTTCCCCCAAGAAATTTGCCCCCACCTGTAGGAGATATCCCTATAACACCCCAACAACACAAATCTGTTTTTGGCCCAGTATCTGAGAACCCTGAAAAGACTACCAACATCAACCCTGTCCACAGCTCTGCCTCGGATGAAGACTGGAGGGGTACTGCCCCATCAAAGCAGCCAGAAGAAAATGTGGCCCCTGAGCCCAAAAAGAAGAAAGCTTCATCTCAAACAGCCCAGCAAGACCAAGGGAGTTTGAAAAGACCTCATGCTGCAGCCCCTGAAAGTGTGCCCTCCTCTACTCCTGCTGCAGCATAGACTAACCCTCCAGCCTTAAAAGTAACAAAAAGCACCAAATCAGCAGCTGAGAAGGGAAGCCGGATGATAAAGATTGCCGCTGCTTATGCTGCGGAAGATGAGGCGATTAAGGAAGACACAACACCGCTCTCCAAGAATTTAAAGCTTGTTGCGCCAACTCCTGCAGCTAAGATAAAAAAGGAGAAGGTTGCTACAGAATTGAGGGAGGAAGAGGCTAAAGCTGCTGAAGCAGAGGAACCTGACAAAGAAGAAGCTGCTGAGGCAGAGGAGGAAAAAGAAGAGGAAGCTGAAGAGAGTGCTGAGGCTGAAGAAGAGAATGAAGAGAGTGTTGAGGTAGAGGAAAAATAAGAAAAAGAGGAAGAGGAGAATGATGAAAAAGAAGTGCAAGTCACTGGAGCAACACAAGGCAATATGCCTCCCATCAAAAGTGGAGGTACCAGGAAGAGTTTGTGCACCAGAGCACCGCAGGCTTGAAACAGAGCCACAGTGGATGTTGCAATTTTTTGCAACATCCCATATCAGGATGCATTAAACCTTCCACACCATTACCAGTTTATTATTTCAATCTTTTACTTTCTGCAATTTAGAGGTCACTAGGACCTATTATGTTTGTGTGTTTGTAGGGCCATAGTTGTTTCTAAATTCTGCTTAATGAATGGTTGTGCATGAGTCCCACCCCCTGTTTTGATTCCAAATGATTAATGATTAATTGGAAAAGGCTTCTGGCCTCTTTTGTTGTGTTTAACCTTTAATGCTTGGAATGAATCTCTTGCTGAATAATCTAATGTAATGACTTGAATGTGATCACTAACACTGCTGCACCACTGTTTAGGATAGAGGACATATGTACTGCAGCATGAAACATATAAACGTGAGCCTGAGTGACAAATTACATTGTATATCTATGCATCACACTCATGCATTTTCTGTAAGGTTGTTAGATTCAATGACTTAGAGATTTTGATACATGACAAATACAACTTAATAAGTATGCAAGTGTTTTAGTGTCAAATTACAAAGACAGGTATCAAGCAGTAATCAACAAGTTCAGTGAGCAATCAAAGGAGAATATTCAAGGAAGAACTTGAAGGAATCAAAGAGCAAAGACAGAGATCAAAGGAATCGTCAAGACAAGAGCTTAAAGGAGAAATTAGTTTTAAGTCTTAGATGATTTGTAAGAGAAAGAAATCTCTTATTCACAAAGCTCAATTAAAAAGATGCATGAAGAAAATCAATTTTCATAACATGCATTAAAAGGAATAAGTTTTCGTTAATGAAAATGATTTTTTGGAAACAATAAGTGCTCGACCAAAGCGTTCGTCCACTAAAGTGACACAAGCGCTCGTCTACTAAAGTGACAGAAGCGCTAGTCCACTGAAGTGACAGAAGCGCTCGTCCACTGAAGTGAAAGAAGTGCTCGTCCACTGTAGTGACAGAAGCACTCGTCCACTGTAGTAACAGAAGTGCTCGTCCACACAAGGCTTTAGACTTGCTAAGATCTTAAATGAGAAGCTCTGTCCAATGACATGGCATATGGAGCTCGTCTATTAGTTGGAGCACATCCAATTACTTTGTGTTTTAGTACTCCCATCCAATGACATGGCATATAGAGCTCGTCTACTAATTGGAGCTCGTCCAATTACTTTGTGTTTTAGTGCTCCTGTCTGCTGACGTGGCATATGGAGCTCGTCTACTAGCCAGTCTGAATGTAAAATCTTAATGGCTAGATGGGCGCAGTTATTTTCAAGATGGACGCGAATTCTATAAGAACTATCATAATATTATTTCAAGAACGAGAATCAAGAAAAACAGATTCTGTTAAATCAGATCCAAATCTATTTTGATTGATCCCAACGACTATAACTTGTTTTCTATATAAAGAGGGATCAAAGGAACACTTTTTACATATTACACAGAACGAATAACATATCAAATACGATACATATATCATTCATCATCTTCCTTGAGCTTATTGTGAAAGAGTGTTTCAATACTCATAAGTGCTTCAATTTGTTTATCTGAATATTGAGAGTTATGAATCAATTTTTGTTTTACTTTTGATTGTAAAGAGAGAGGGAGTCTCTCTGAGTGATTAGGGTGAGGTATCCCTAAGGTTGAACATTAAGGCTATTCACAAGAGTGTGGTATCTCGAGGTGAAGGAGTGCTCTGTGGTGTAAAGGTTTTTCAAGCTAATTGGCAAAGCTTGTGTGTTAGTGTGTGAAATCCCACAGGTGGAGTGGGGACTGGATGTAGGTCACAGTGGAGGTGACTGAACCAGGATAAATCTGGTTGTGTGGTGTCTCTAAACTCAGACTCTTTAATTTCTGTTTATGATCAAGAACCTGTGATTTTGATGTTTAAAGTTCAATATAATTTCTGTTCTTGATCTGTACAAACTGTATTGAAACCTGAGTTTGATTGTAATCAAGTTTGTGTTATCTGCGTTCAAAACTGAGTTGATCAAAACCATTCTTGATTACTAAAACTGAACTATTACTGAAACTGAAACCTGCAAGTTTTTTCTTGATTGTTAATGCTTATATCTGAAACTTGCATAACTTGTTCTTAATCTTTAAACGTTTAATCAGTTTCTGTATTTTGTTATTATTGAGTTTTGAACCCGAACCTATTTCGAATTAATTCTTAATCAATCTTTCTTACCCTCATCACCTTCTATTCAAGATTTTGTAAAATCCCTTCATTAATTTTGTAAAAGATCCTGAGGCCACAAATCCACAACTCTGATTTGAAAAGTTTTGTGAAAAGTTTTTTAAGAGGGAAAAACTTTAAGAAAACTCAAATCACCCCCCACCCCCCTTGAGTCGTTGAAGCCAAAACAACAAAGGTTTGCTTTGATTCTATCTGATCTGAACACACATGATTCCACACACTTTATGCTTGAGGCATTTTCTTGTTTGTTTTATGAGTAGCAAAATCCTTAATAAGCCCACCCACTTAATGTACTTGCCCCTAGTAAGCCCCTTTGAGCTTTAGCCATTTTTTGAAACAGCTAGCACATTACAAGCCTTAGAAATGGAAAAACAAAGTTCGCCTGAAAGGTAGATCTTAAGGATGCTTTGTAGCTAGTTCTGACATAAGTTTGGGGGGGAAGCTTGAGGACAAGCATCTGCTTAAGTTTGGGGGTGGTGTGCTGCAACACATGTGCATGCTGCAACAAGGCTATATATAAATAAAACGGTAAAGGGATAGCCAGCAAAGGAATTAAGAAGTCATAAGTGTATAATGTGAAGTTGTCATTCCTTATGTGAGGCTGTTTTGATTTCTGATGTAAAAAAAAAAATATTTAGTAGAGAACAGGGCAAAGCCTGAAAATCATACCAAGTTTGTTCTCTGTTCACAGCAAAAATTTAATAAAATGCGGACTTGGTGATGGAAAGAAAGGATCCAAGAAAACAGAAAAATGAGGATTATGGGATCAATTGGGAAGTTAAGCTAGATAGAAAAGCATCCTTTTGTTTTACCTTGAGAATAACCACTTTCCCAAATATTTCAACTCCACTTGTCCTAAGCCTAGTTGTAGCCCTAAAGACCTCTTGCTGTGTGTAATTCTGCGATTGTTTTAATTGTGATAGAATCTCATCAAGCCTATGTCAGAGGTGCATGTTTGTGGTGAGAGTGAAATTCTGATGAGAGGGTGAGATGCAGAACCAACTGTTCTGAGAGGTGAATGCTGCAGCATGTGTTAATCTGTTTGAACCAATATGTAGCAGTTGTTGTTGTGAGCAGGATAGAAAGAGTATTTTGGTTAGGAAAGCAAGTGTAGATTTCTGAGCTGTAACAAGAGTGAAAAATCTGGGTGATTCGTGCAAACCATTCTTTAAATAGAATTCTCCTATTTTTCTTTTGTGTTTTTTTTTTGCATTACTTGAGGACAAGCAATGGTTCAAGTTTGGGGGTGTGATAAATCTTTGAATGAAGAGATATTTAGCTCCTTTTTATTGTGGCCTTTTGCTATCTTTGAGGTTTTGTATCTTTTTTTGATAGAAAATGTTAGTTTGTAAATATTTGTGTTGAGTTTTGTGAATAGCAGCCATTTGCTCTTGATTGCTCTATAATTTGTCTTAAAATTTTGTGTATGCATATGCACTACCTTTGCTGGAGCATGACTGAAGCTCGGGGGAATAAGCTAGTGGATGTTGCAACATTAATCATCTCCGGTAGCAAAGCACTAAAGGACAAAAGCTGACAACGACACCTTTCCTCTCACCTCAAGGGCTGTTGATGAATCTGGGCAAGTATACCCAGTCGTGCAAGTAATACGGTGGTAAGACCGGTTATCGTATCCACGGGGATTGGATGTCAAGTACCAATTCACAAACTCAGCAACTATCTAGACTAAACTATTAATCAAGAGAGATCAAAACAGAAAAATAAAGCAATAAAAGCAATAAAATGTTTTTGGTCTTTTTGGGGACTTTTTACAAACACTTGGAGTGCAGAAAGGATATGTTGGGACTAGACTTCACCAAACCTCTTTCTCATGCAATACCAGGACTAGATACTTCCCATTCATGCTTCAAATATTAAAATCAATCCACTAAACTACTCAAGCCCCGATCTCTCGGATGACAAGAGCCTAATTCCACTAATAGACCCTAATCTCTTAGGTGGCCTAGATTAATGAAATTGCATTAGGATTAGGGATTACGCGATTAATAGCAAACCAAACTCCATCTCTAGATGTAAGGGTTACTAGGTGATTAATTCCAATTCCGGTTCTGATACGAACGTCTCCATTACATACCAAAACACTAATCGAGTCATGGGGGTGCTAGCCACAACAAGCATTAAGCACAGAAATTTAATCACTAATATGAAGACATGAACACAGAATAATCAGTCAAGACAAATATATAATAATAAGTTTGGTTACATCTAATCCCAACAACAGGGATTTAACTACTCATAAAAAGAGAATACAAAGAGAAGGAGAGAAGGGATGAAGCAAACTCCATAGGAGGATCCTCCAATCTTCTTTCAGTCCCAGAGCAAGGAAAACATCCCCTTCAGGGCTGGAACCCTCTTCCAGCCGCAGCCTCCAAGTGCCTCTGGCTCAAAACCTAAAAACTCTCTAACTCCCCCTTCATTCTGCTCTAAAACAGCAACTTATACCAATCAGATTCTGCGCGAGCTCGCGAGGCGAATGGCCTCTCGCGAGGTGAAAGTTAAAACTCTGCTGTTTCAAAAATGGATCTCTCGCGAGGCGAGAGTGTCTTCGCGACGCGAACCAGAAGAAGTTTGCAATTTCAGGCACAGTCGGCTTTCAGGGTCGCGAGGCGAATTGTGTTTCGCGGGGCGAATCTTCAGAATTCTGCTTGGCTCAATTTCTTCTCTTTTCAAGCTCCAAAATCATCCAAGCTTCATTCTGGCCAAACTTGCACAGTTTTCCTTAAGTTCCTGAAAAATAACACCAAGAAACCGCTTCACCCGTTCCAAGGGAAAAACTAATAAAAACCAAATAAAGAATGCCTAATCTATATGAAAAATGCATGCAAAAGTATATAGAAAATATGATGTAAAATCACACTATCAAGGGCGCTGGCACTGTCATCTATAAGGAAGCACACGTGCCTAGGATCAGCTGCCCCACATTTTTAGGAATTGGGCTAGGGTTATTTTATTAATACTTTTGGTTGTTGGCCCAAAATGGAATAAAAGAGAATAGCGTTTTGTGTACTATAAAAGCATTTAGCAAACCCTAGTGAAAAAGAGACTGGAATTTTTATTACACATTGTCTTGTCCTTTCTTAAGGGTTGCGCTGGTTTCCTTCTTCCCCTAGCTGCTGCTACTGCTGCGTTTTTCATTTCTCCATTTCTTCTTTTTTTTTCTTTGTAAGCTCATTATGAGCTAAACACTTTTAAGCTTTAGGTATGCTAATATAATGAATGTTTAGCTGAGTTATGTAATGACTAAGTTTTACATTTTCTTTTATCACGCATTTAATGTTATTTAATTAAGAGTGATCAACTTGATTGAATATTTAGCTTGCTTGATTTGTAAAAATTAAGTAAGTGGAACTTGATAAAAGATAGGGGTTAAGTCATTAATTGGAAGATTAATTGATATTGGATAGGCTAGGAATAGCTATTTAAGTCCCTGAGCTAGCTGGAATGTGCTTGATTAAGAGGGTGGTGTAATTAATCTGAATCTAGGAATAGAACAAAGTTAATGAACCTGACCCTATATTGTTGGAAAACAAACTTTAATTTCCTGGAGATGCTAGAGCATAGTCAAAGCATGATACAGGCTAAACAGGATTTATACTACAGCATACCTGGAGCTATTTCTATAATCTGATTTAACAAACCCTCCTTATATGTTAACTTGTTTATCTCTCAGTTTTCAAATCTCGATTTATTTACTTTTACTTGAACACACACTACAATTTTTGGTTACTAATCCTAACTTCTAGAACATATAATCTGAACTGGAGTTTATTGCACCATTATAATCCCCGTGGGAACGATATCTGAACTAAAGTTCTAGATTACTTGGGCTTTTGTGTATACTTGCACAAGCTTAAGAACAACTGTTTTTAAGGCAACAAGTTTTTGGCACCGCTACTCCGTTATGCATGTTGATCCAAACTATCTCAGTAAGGAAACTTCGGAGTTACATATCCACATTGGCCATAAAAGCACCAACGCCGACAGTCCACCAAACCATGGGTGAACCCCTTGGATAGCCGACGCACCATAACAAGGATGCGCCACCGCAGGGGCGCATGGTTCACCAAACCTTGGGTAAACCACCCAAGACTTGGCCAGATCGCCATACTCTAAGACAACCTCCCCTATGTTGAACTTCTCATACTAAACAACTTCAACGTATGAATGCATGAGCACAACAGCAAACAGGCAACCACCTCCTTCGCTTGGGTCAATAAGCACCAAAGACTTATCACCAACATCAACATCAACACCTTAACCCCTCTGGGTCAAGGCCCCTTTAACCAAAAAGCACTAAGGTTCAACTCATCAACACCTCGACCGAAAAGCATCGTGGCCCCTTTGGCCAAAAAGCACCAAAGCGTATCAACGTGCGTTAAACCAAAGGGCACCGGCTTAACCAACTTAACAGTCTTGTCATCTTAATTAATCTTTTAATCAAGTTATCTATCTCTTCTTTGTTCAATTTGTCTAATGGGGTGTGAATCCGCAAGCGAAAGGCTTCGTCGTCAAGTAATAAAAAGATCGAATCCACAGGGACCGTGAACTTAAATAACTATCAATTATTAAATCAATTAAACTGGACTAGAAAAAGATTTGGAAAAGATTTGGTTTTTAAAAGATTATCTAACAAATCAAATATCTAAACACAATCAAACAAAATAGGAAAGTAAATCAAATATGAGATTTTTCAAAATCAAAAGAGATTTCCAAGAATTGGGTTACCAACAAGACTGCTCATGCTACTAAATTGACTACCCTCTTGTTAATAATAAAAATTTGCTTTGAAGGTGAATTTATCCTAAATAAGTTAATGTTCCCTATCGGGATACATGAACCGTGCCCGATTAAACCAACCCTTACTCTCGTGGTAATTGAATTTAAATCGAACCCTTTAAGCTTTGTGACAATTCAGTGAACCCTCGAAGGACTGCTTCTAACTCTTGTGATTTAAGTCCTAAGTTCGATACCTATAGATCCAATACCTAAGTTCACTGCTAGGTTCCTCCTTAGAGTATCTATGACATGCAAATAAGTGCGCACCAAATTCACAAGTAATTCATGCAATATGAATCAAATCGAAAGCAAATTGAAATTAACAAGAAGTATAATGTCAAATCATAACATAAAACAAGTCTTGGGCATAGCCCCAATTCCTAGAAATAAAAACAACTACTCAAGCATTGCCATGTTCATAGCAAGCTTGCTTAACAAAAGCATAAAAGAAAACTTAAGAGAAGATAAGAAATTGGAGAAGAAGAGAAATCCTAGTTTTTTGCCTAAGGTAGCAGCCCAAGGGATCCCTATTTTCGAGCCTAATTGCCTTATTTATTGATGGCCTGTCACGACCGTGACAGGTTCTGACTTTTTCGTTCTTTTCTTTTCAGCCTTGCTCAATCATGGACGTGATGGCTGTCACGGCTAGGCCGTGATGGCCTCTGTTTGGCTCAGTTTTCTTGCTTTTCAAGCTCCATCTTCATGCAAGCTCCATCATGGTTGATCTTGAACATTTCAATCTTCAATTCCTGCACAACACCACAAATCCGCCTTAACCGTTCCAAGGTAAAAACTGACAAAAATCAAATTAAAAATGCCTAAACTACATGAAAATGCATGCAATATGATAAAGAAATATGAGGTGTAATCACACTCATCAAACTACCCCAAGCTTAAGATTTTGCTTGTCCTCAAGCAATAACCAAGGCCATACAAGATAAACAATCAGAGCATGGGCAGTGAACCAAGAACCCGAGTATAAATCCAAGTAATAGGAATATCCAATAAGAAGGCAAGAGACAATCAATTTCAAGTCCAATTAGAAGCTTAGGTTCCCTAAATTCATACATCTCACTAATTCGGGCATTCTTCTCACCTCACTCAAGTGTTTAGGGACATTTGACAATTCACTCAATTTCCTCAAGGAAGGTACCCTACCATAAGCTTGACTATTAACCAAATCTCTACTTTATTAATGAAAACACATAAGAATCAGGAGGTCTTTTGTTTTGGTTGTAATGGGGCCATGGGATTAATCGTTAGGTGGGGAAATCAAGAAAGGGAAAATTAACAAAATATCAAACAATGCAAAGCACGACAACCTTCTAAAATACCTTTTTGGGCTTTAGTTCACTTTTCCACCTTTCTTTCTTTCTTCCTCTTTTTTTTATTTTTTTTCACTTTCTTTTTCTCATCCCCTTCTCCATTTTTTTTTGTTTATTTTATTTTATTTTTTCAATTTGGAGAAGGGGAGATTTCCAACTTAAGAGAAATATTTTTCTAACTTTTTCATCTCACAATTTTATTTTTCAAACTACCTTTTTGCCCCTTTTGCAATACTTTAAAAGGTGTCATACCAAGCATCATTCATCAAAATAAATCAAGGTACCAAGAAAAGTATTTTATTCTTTTAGGCTCAAAACTAGGCAACTAAGGGGTAGCATTTAATCAGTCAAAGCTCAGAAGCCCATAAAAATACCTAGTGCCTCAATCATTTTCAAATATGTTTTAAAAAAATTTTAAGTTTCAAAACGGTTTCAAGTCAAGTTCTAGAGAACACAATCCAAGAGGAATAAAACACTCAATCACAAGGAATGGGGTAGATTTAGTGAGTACCCCTTTTAGGCTCGAAAATCTCACATTTAGTAGTTTAAAATCAATGAGAAACACAAATCTAAGGAACCACATGCTAATTATCAACTATCAGAAGATCATCTCAAGCATTTTTATTTTTAGCCTATCACAAGAATACAAAAATTGGGTTAAAAAATTCACTGTCTCAATTCATTTGGCATTAAGTTCTCACAATTGGATGCATGCTCTAAGCAAGGGACAATCTAATCATGTGATTATGCAAAACTATGCCTATATGAATGCAACATGAAAAATGCAAAAATGCAAAAAAAATGTAAAAATACCCCTAAAATACCCCTACCCCAAGCTTAAAAACTTACATTGTCCCCAATGTAAATAATCAAGTTGGAGAGAGGAGAAAAATGGAACAACTCACCGAGGTGGTGGAGGGTGTTGGCTCACATGCTAGTCATAGAGCTGCTGGAAGACGTGTCATGGCCGTGACGTTCATCACGGCTAGGCCGTGACCAGTTCTAGTGTTAAGCAAGTCTCCATCACGGGCGTGATATACATCACATCTGGGTCGTGATCAATTCGGATCTATAGGAGCTGGCCTCTTACGGCCGTGATGTATATCACGGCTGGCCCGTGATAGACTCTGTTCTGCTGGAGCTGGCCTGTCACGGCCGTGACTTCCATCACGGCTAGGCCATGATACATTCTGATCTTCTGGGTCCTTCTCATCACGCCTGCGAGGGCTATCACGGCTGGGCCGTGTTTCTTTCTGATCTTCAGCTGTTGGCTAATCACCGACGTGACCCCCGTCACGGCTTGGGCGTGATCAATTCTGACTTTATTTTTCCATGCCATTTTGCTCTTCCTGCCTTAATAACCTGAAAATACTTGGCAAAACCATCAATTAGTGATCTTTCTTCTCTTAATCTTCTCAAATTATTCAAAAACAAAATTCAAATACAAATTAAAAAGGGAAAGAAAACTTGGGTTGCCTCCCAAGAAGCGCTTATTTACGGTCTTAAGCTTGACATACTCCCTTGGATCAACCGAGATCAGTTGGGCTTGGAAGTTCAAGAACACCTCTCTTCCGAGGAAGTCCATCAAAGAGCCTATTTTGTTCATATGGCTATATGCGCTTTCGCTTTGCTCTTTTCACTCTGAGTTTCATGGCCTTACTTCCTTCCGGTGGAAGTTTTAACTCCACATGTTGAGCAACTCCAATTTCATCATTATTTGGTGCATCATTTGTCATGCAAAGTTTCGGATTTGCTTCCATGTTAAGTTCTTCATTCACCTTTGGAGGCATTATCTTAATCCTGCACACATGACTCTCAAAAGGAGGGTTGTTATATGAGTTAGTCAAATCAAAATCCACCCTACCTTCCTCTACATTCAAAGAGAGCTTACCGGTTTTTACATCTATTATTGCCCCAGCTGTGGCCAAGAATGGCCTTCCAAGAATGATAGGGAATTTAGAATTCCCGTTCATGTCCAACACCATGAAATCGGTAGGAATGAAAAATTTCCCTACCTTTATGGGAACATTCTCTAGTATGCCCAGAGGAGTTTTAGTTGAGCCATCCGCAAATTGTAAAGAGGACTTGGATAGACTAAATTCCTTGGTTCCTAACCTTTCAAAGATGGTAAGTGTCATCAAACTCGCACTATCCCCTAAGTCACATAAGGCTTAGTCTATTTTCACTTCTCCAATTGAGCAAGCAATAGAGAAACTTCCTGGATCTTTTAGTTTAGGAGGCATATTAGTTTTTATCATGGCATCATGCTCCTCAATTAAGCTCTTAGTTTCTTTTTCTACTTGCTTTTTCTTGACCAACCTTTGTGGGAAAAGTATTGGGGGTTGGTAAGGTGGTAGGGGGACATACTTTGGCTCTATCTCTTCATGTTCACTCATGTCCTCCTCACATTCCACATCATTTTCGACTACCCCAAGCTTATCATCCCTTAAGTATATAGCATTACAGTGCTCATTGGGATTAACTTCGGGTTGTCCTGGAAACGTACCCTTAGTTCTAGAATATGTACTAGCTTGTTGGGCAATTTGAGTCTCTAACATCTTATTATGGATGGCTAAGTTATCTACCTTAGATGTTAACTCTTTTATTGCCTCATTGACTGCCGTACCTTGTTGCCTAAACTCTTCATTTTGCTTTGTTTGAGTTTCAACAAAATTTTCCAAAAGAGACTCAAGTTTAGACTTTTGTACCTGAGGATACCCCAATACGGGTTTCCTATTACCTTGGCCTTCATGGAATTCGTGGTTCAACGTGTTGTTGTAGTTCCCATAGGAGAGATAAGGGCTATTCTTCCTCACTTGGTTGTAAGGATTTGGAGGAGCATAGTTTGGCAACTTCGGGTTCGTGTCATAGAAGTTGTGACAAGAGTTCACTTGTTCCCCCGAAGCACTGGATCCAGAAGCAATACCATGTGGGCACTCCATTATGTCATGTCCCTGCATTCCACAAATCTCACAAACAACATTAGTAGCACCTATTGAACTCACATTAGCCTTTTCAAGCTTATCAAAGCGTTTATTCAATGAGTCAAATTTAGACATAATTAGATCAGTGATATTCATTTCAAACCTACCCCACGAAATTTTTTTTGGGTTATTACCTCTTTTCGAACCCCATTGGTGATAGTTGGTGGCTACGTTTTCAATGATATTGAACGCTTCAGTCAGAAGTCTATTCATAAAGGTTCCACCAGTTGCGAAGTGAAGTGACACCTTCGAAGAGTAATCCAATCCGTTGTAGAAGGTATGCACTAACAACCACCTCTCGAGCCCATGATGTGGGCAAGACTCCAGCAATCCTTTGTAACGATCCCAAGCTTCGGATAAGCATTCTCCGTCTTTTTGGAAGAAGCCGATGATCTGAGTTCGTAGGTAAGTAGTCTTGGATGGAGGGAAGAATTTTTCCAAGAATGCTTGCTCCAGTTGGTCCCAAGTTGACAAAGTATTAGGGGGCACTTGCTTCAACCAAGCTTTTACCTTTCCAGTAAGAGATGGGGGGAATAACCTCAAGCGTATAGCATCAATCGGGGCACCATGAATTCTTATTGCATCGGTGAACTACAAGAATGTCTCCACATGATCAGTCGGGTCCTCCGAGGGTAATCCTCCAAATTGATTTTGCCTAATCATGCCAATTAATAGAGGCGGTGTAGTGTAGTTCTCCGCCTCAATTTCTGGCCTAGCAATCCCAGTTCGCAAACCCCTAGCATTTGGGGCTGCGTAGTCCTTCGGAGGTTTGGTATCCGGTAGATTCGTCATGAGTGGAATGGGAATCAACCTTTCTCTGCTCTTTGTCTTTGTAGTCTCCCACGTCTATGAAAGATCCTTTCGATCTCGGGGTCAACTTCAATAAGATTTCCGAGACTTTGGGATCTTTGCATAAGAGAGAAAACTTCCCGCAAAGAGAGAGGTAGATACTCTAGAAAAAGAAAAAGAGATAAATGAAAAAAAAAGAGAAAATTTAATATATAAAAGAAAAATCAATTTTAAAATTAAATAGAGATCCAAGAAAGCACAGTCCCCGATAACGGCGCCAAAAACTTGATGGGGCGCGAATCCGCAAGCGAACGGCTTCGTCGTCAAGTAATAAAAAGATCGAATCCACAGGGACCGTGATCTTAAATAACTATCAATTATTAAATCAATTAAACTGAATTAGAAAAAGATTTGGAAAAGATTTGGTTTTTAAAAGATTATCTAACAAATCAAATATCTAAACGCAATCAAACAAAATAGGAAAGTAAATCAAATATGAGATTTTTCAATATCAAAAGAGATTTCCAGGAATTGGGTTACCAACAAGACTGCTCATGCTACTAAATTGACTACCCTCTTGTTAATAATCAAAATTTGCTTTGAAGGTGAATTTATCCTAAATAAGTTAATGTTCCCTCTCGGGATACAAGAACCGTGCCCGATTAAACCAACCCCTACTCTCGTGGTAATTGAATTTAAATCAAACCCTTTAAGCTTTGTGACAATTCAGTGAACCCTCGAAGGACCACTTCTAACTCTCGTGATTTAAGTCCTAAGTTCGATCCCTATAGATCCAATACCTAAGTTCACCGCTAGGTTCCTCCTTAGAGTTTCTATGACATGCAAATAAGTGCGCACCAAATTCACAAGTAATTCATTCAATAGGTATCAAATCGAAAGCAAATTGAAATTAACAAGAAGTAAAACGTCAAATCATAACATAAAACAAGTCTTGGGCATATCCCCAATTCCTAGAAATAAAAACAACTACTCAAGCATTGCCATGTTCATAACAAGCTTGATTAACAAAAGCATAAAAGAAAACCTAAGAGAAGAGAAGAAATTGGAGAAGAAGAGAAATCCAAGTTTTTTGCCTAAGGTAGCAGCCCAAGGGATCCCTATTTTCGAGCCTAATTGCCTTATTTATAGAGTAGGTTAACTTGAATCCCAAGCAATTACAAAATTAGATCAAATCAGGTTTTAAAATTCCAGATATTTTGCGTCACAGCCGTGATGCCTGTCACGGCCAGGCCGTGACAGATTCTGTCTTGGAAAACTTGGCACTGATGTCCTGTCACGGCCGTGACGGGTTCTAACTTTTTCTTTCTTTTCTTTTCAGACTTGCTCGATCATGGTCGTGATGGCTGTCACGGCTAGGCCGTGATGACCTCTGTTTGGCTTAGTTTTCTTGTTTTTCAAGCTCCATCTTCCTGCAAGCTCCATCATGGTTGATTTTGAACATTTTAATCTTCAATTCCTGCACAACAACACCACAAAACCACCTTACCCATTCCAAGGTAAAAACTAACAAAAATCAAATTAAAAATTCCTAAACTACATGAAAATGCATGCAATATGATAAAGAAATATGAGGTGTAATCACACTCATCAGTGTCCTACATCTCTTCCCATAAAGAGCATCATAAGGTGTCATCCCAATACTGGAATACAAGGTATTTTTGTAGGTAAACTCTATCGGGGGCAAAAACTTGTCCTAATTACCCGACTGTTATAGCACACAAGCTCTAAGCAAGTCCTCTAAGGACTGGATGGTTCTCTCAGACTGACCATCAGTCTGTAGGTGATAAGCTGAACTAAGCCTAAGCTTCATTCCTAAGGCCTCTTGCAAAATATTCCAAAACATAGAGGTAAACCTCGGGTCTCTATCAGACACTATGCTAGAAGGTACACTATGTATACTAACTATCTCTTTGATGTACAACTGAGATAACTTTTCCAAAGGATATTCCACGTTCATAGGGATGAAATGGGCGGACTTAGTCAGTCCATCCACAACAAACCATATAGCCTCGAAACCAGCTGGAGTCCTAGGGAGTCTAGACACAAAATCCATCGAAATATTATCCCACTTCCATTCTGGGAAACTCAAAGGTTACAATTTCCCTGATGGCTTATGGTGTTCTATCTTAGCCTTTTGGCACACTAAACCAGCATACACAAACTTAGTCACATCTTTCTTCATCCTAGGTCACCAAAACATGCGCTTAAGATCCTGATACATCTTGGTGGCACCTGGGTGCACACTCAGTCCACTCTTATGTCCTTCTTCAAGGATCAACTTCATAAGCTCAGGAATATCCGGTATACAGACTCTATCTTTGAACCTCAAAACTCTATCACTTTCTTCCTTAAAGCTAAGGTTCCTACCCTGAGCGAGCAACTCTCTCTGTTCTAAGAGAAACTGGCCTATCTTCTGACCCTCTCTAACTTGATCCATCAAACTGTTGGTAACCTTTAAGGTTCCAAGCCTAATTCTCTCAGGGGTAACTTCCCAAGCTAAACTCAGGTCTCTAAACTCCTCAATCAGATCCATCTCTCTAACCATCAAAGTGGAGATGTACAAGGTGTTCCCACTCAAAGCATCTGCCACTACATTGGCTTTTCCTGGGTGGTAGGTTAGATTAAACTCGTAATCCTTTAAAAACTCCATCCACCTACGCTGCCTCATTTTCAACTCCTTCTAATCAAAGAGGTACTTCAAGCTCTTATGATCACTAAAGACCGCAAACTTCGCTCCATAAAGGTAATGCCTCCAGATCTTTAAGGCAAATACCACAGCTCCTAACTCTAGGTCATGGGTAGGGTAGTTCTTCTCGTGGGTTTTCAACTGCCTAGAGGCATAAGCTACTACCTTATCATCTTGAATCAACACTCCAGCTAAACCTTGCTTCAATGCATCGCAGTACACTACGAAAGGTTTACTAGGATCTGGAAAAACTAACACTGGTGCTGATGTTAACCTATCCTTAAGGGTTTGGATTCTCTCTTCATACTTAGAGTCCCACACAAACAATTGTCCCTTCTTGGTGAGACGGGTTAAAGGGAAAGCTAACTTAGTAAAACCTTCTATGAACCTCCTATAGGACCCTGCTAAACCCAAGAAACTCCTAATCTCGGTCACTGACTTTGGTGCTTCCCACTAGAGCACCGTCTCTACCTTATCCGGATCCACGGCTATGCCACCTTTAGAGATGACATGTCCTAAGAAACTCACCTCCTCTAACCAAAACTCACACTTAGATAACTTAGCATACAACTGTTTCTCCTTAAGGGTCTGCAAGACGACCCTCAAGTGTTCCTCATTGGTCTTGGAGTACACTAAGATGTCATCTATGAAAACCACCACAAACTTATCCAAGTAAGGGTGAAAGGTCTTGTTCATGTAGTCTATGAACACTGTAGGAGCATTGGTCACACCAAAGGGCATAACCAAGTACTCATAGTGACCATAATGAATCCTAAACGCTGTCTTCCGGATGTCCTCAGACTTAACCCGAATATGAAGGTACCCTGAACTCAAATCTATCTTTGAGAAAACGTAAGCTCCGATCAACTGATCCATAAGGTCATCGATCCTAGGGATAGGATACTGATTCTTAATGGTCACCTTGTTGAGCTGTCGGTAGTCGAGATACTGCCATCCTTCTTCTTTACTAGCAACACTGGCGCACCCTAGGGGGAAGTTATAAACATCCCCTGGGAACACTTCAGGAAATTCCCGCACAACAGGCACACTTCTGACATCATGAGGGCTCTCTACTTCCAGGGAAGACAACATCATGTACACTTGGGCTTCGTCTTTCATTGAAGCTTTAACTTGGTTGGCAGATAGAAAGATTGGATCCTTAGACTCCACAGGAGTTCCAAAAACTATGGTTTTATCGAAACAATTCAATAGGACGTGGTTGGGAGATAACCAGTCCATGCCAAGAATGACATCAAGGTCCTATAAAGGTAAGCACACACGATTTACAATAAAGGTTCTACCATTAATGGTGTTATGACATTTCTTGCATGCATGATAAGTAAGAACAAGCTTATTTGTAAGCGTGGAGACAACCAAATCATACTCAAGAAAATTAACCGGTAAATTAAGACTACTGACCCTATCATGCGATATAAACGAGTGTATAGCACCCGAATCATACAATACAGTTAAAGGAGTTCCATCAATTAAGTACATACCTTGAATTAAGTCATCAGACTCGAAGGCCTCAGCTCCACTAAGAGTAAAGACTCTCCCAGTGGTCTTCAGTCGATTTGCCTGAGACTGCTGACTCTTGCTAGCACTTGGAGGCTATGACTTTGCTCCTCCACAATCCCGACTGATGTGACCAGACTTGCCACACCTAAAGCAGATGACATCTGATTCCTTGCACTGGGTAGCGAAATGATCTGGTTCACCTCACTTCATTGGCCTAGAGGCATTAGAGTTACCACCTCTGGACCTATCATACGAAAATTGTGGCCTCCTGTCGCTCTGTTTGAAATCCCGTCCGGCTGGAGCATAACGCTGCTTGTCCTTATCCTTTTGCTCGATCTTCTTGCTACCCTAACTATCTAAATTCCTAAAACTAGCAACCCTGGACTTGTAGGTATGCTTAAAGATCCTACACTTGTTCACCAAAGTTGGGAAGACTCTGATCTCCTGGTAACAGATCACCTAATTGACCTCCGGATGAAGACCATCCTCGAACTTTACACACTTTAACCGATCATCCACTATGACCTGATAAGGTGTGTAATACCTAGCCATCTCCTCGAACTTAGCCACATACTCACCCACTGACATATTTCCATGCTTCAGCCAAGAATTCCATCTCCTTCTTGTCACGAACATCTGTAGGAAAATACTTCTCCAAAAACTATCTCTGAACACAAGCCAGGTGACTGCTGTACCCTCAGCCACCATCCTCTGATGACAGTCCTCCCACCAGTGCTCAGCCTCCTCAGTAAGCATAAACGTGGCGAAGATAACCCGTTGCTGATCATTGCAGTCCTTAGCTCTGAAGATCTTCTTGATCTCCCTCATCCATAACAAAGCTCCCTCGGGATCATAAGATCATTTGAAAGATGGCAGATTGTTCCGCTGGAACTTGTCAATACCCTGAAACTCGACTGGTCCTCCGTTGTTGTTGTTCTGAACTTGACCAATTGTATTGGCAAAGAGTGCCAACGCGTCAGCGATTTCCTGGTCGTCCCTGCCCCTTCCTGCCAGGAGTTCCTGTACACGTCCAAAACAACCATTAAATACAGAGAACTTAAGCATGAGAAGCGATAGGCTCATAACTTTAAGCATCATTGTCTATAACAAGTATAGACAATCCAAACAAGAGCACACAATAGACTCACAACAGAATCATACCACGGCCTGATAGGACATGCCTGCTCTGATACCATTTGTAACATCCCTGGCTGCTTTATGGATTGACGACTGTCCTCACAAACGAACATGGGTCTTTTCAGCATGTTTTGTCCTCACTCACAAGCTTCCTGGGGAAAACTTCACAGGAGGTCACCTATCCCAAAACTGCTCCAAGTCAAGCACGCATAACTGTGGAGTTCTTAAGTGATGAGCTCCCGAAAAGAAGATGCATCTTGTTGGTATAGTTAGTAACAATCAATTCATATAAGTCATCCTCAATTGTATAGTCCCATACCAACACAGTCTCAGGATCCCTCTCATTCCGGTATGTAATCGGTTCATTCATGTGTCCCTCCGCCTAGAAGCCTACCAGAAGTGGATCGTTGTTCGTGCCTTCTTGCACTGGTGACCACTCCCCGCCCTCGTCGGTCCCCCGGTGTCACATGCCCACCAGCTTCTGCTTGCTTCATTCCTGACCACTTAAAAGATACCACTAAATGTGACACCCTCTACCTCGCACGTTAATATAAAACATTTACTTAAAAGAGTAATATAAAAGCATGCATTTATTTAATTAAAATAAAACTGGGTAAAAGACACCACACCGTACTAGGATAGGTGCCGCTCTGATACCACTAAATGTGACACCCTCTACCCCGCACATTAATATAAAACATTTAATTAAAAGAGGTAATATAAAAACATGCATTTATTTAATTAAAATAAAACTGGGTAAAAGACACCACATTGTAATACCTCAACGCGTAAAGTAACATAGTTTTAAAAAGATAAAACAGGACCAGAAATGTATACATAGCATAAACACAACCCAACCCCGATGTCACATATAGAGCTGGTATAACCGTTTCGGAATAAAATCCTTGGAATACAACTGAACTGAAACTAAAACAAACTAACAACAATAACACTAAGCATCCTAACTAGAGTCGCGGCTCCTCAGAGTCACTCCCGCACTGGCTATTCACCGTCCTCTGTATAAAGAGATACATGCCAAAACAGAAAAGAGAAACAGGAGTAAGAAAACATGTAAACACATCAGCATGGAAGTAGTAAGCAAGATGAACATACATCATATAATGGCATAGCAATACACAACATATAACATCAACATATAATTAATCACATCAACATATCATCACAACCAACATATGTTATGCGGTGTAACACTACTCCGCTACTCTATTATGCATGTGGATCCAAACTATCTCAGGAAGGCAACTTCGGAGTTACATATCCACATTGGCCATAAAAGCACCAACGCCGGCAGTCCACCAAACCATTGGTGAACCCCTTGGATAGCCGACGCACCATAATGAGGATGACCACCGCTGGGGCGCATGGTTCACCAAACCTAGGGTAAACCACCCGAGACTTGGCCAGATCGCTGTACTCTAGGACGACCTCCCCTGTGTTGAACTTCCCCCACCAAACAACTTCAGCGTATGAATGCATGAGCACAACAGTAAACAGGTAACCACCTCATTCGCTTGGGCCAATAAGCACCCAAGACTTATCACCAACATTAACATCAACATCAACACCTTAACCCCTCTGGGTCAAGGCCCCCTTAGCCAAAAAATACTAAGGTTCAACTCATCAACATCTCGACCGAAAAGCATCGAGGCCGCTTTGGCCAAAAAGCACCAAAGCGTATCAACATGCGTTACACCAAAGGGCACCGGCATAATCAACTTAACAGTCTTGTCATCTTAATTAATCTTTTAATCAAGTTATCTATCTCTTCTTTGTTCAATTGGTGTGTTATCTATCTCGACAGACAGTCACAAGACACAAGTCTAAGAAAGGGATTTTCCACCTAAAATCCCACTTAGCACACTCTCAACCTTCCTAGCAAACAAGGCACACACAAAAGTGAAATAGACAAGTATAAACACAAGAAGGGGGGGTTGAATTGTGTTTATCAGAATTTAAGCAAAGTTGAAATCTTTTCGTAAACAAAAGCTAAATTTGGACGAGTGGAAGAATACAGGATGGACGGGTGACTTTTGCAAACACACCACTTGATAGACGTAAGAAAACTAAAGCAATTAAAGAGTTTAAGGAAAGAGAGATTGACACAGTTATTTATCCTGGTTCACTCTTCAAAGTAAAGAGCTACGTCCAGTCCTTGGCAGCACCAAGATTTATCCACTATAACTGATCAGGTTACAGACTCAGGTATTATTTGCACACCTATCCTCTTCAGGCTCAAAGACAAGTATTCTTTGCACACCTAGCCTCTTCAGGCTCAAGAAAAGTAATGTTTGCACACCTAGCCTCTTCAGGCTCAAAGACAAGTATTTTTTGCACACTTAGCCTCTTCAGGCTCACTCAGGTTTGTTTAAGAGATTTGGTTTGTAATGAATACAACTTAGACATACAGAACTTTCACTAACACTCAGAGAGTGGTTTAAAATGTAAAGCTTAGGAAAGTCTGCGTAATAACTTCAAATGATTGAAGAATAAAGAATGAAAGAAATGAAGAAATTAATGCGCAGAGTAATGGCTTTTTAATGCAATGTGTATTCTCTGTTTTTTTTTGCTTCATATTCAATGACTTCTGTATTTATAGTCTTCAAGCATTTAGGATCCGTTAGAGACATTCCCTCAGATGTTGTCTTCAAGCATAACTTCATTAAATGCAATAGAGTCGTTCTGGGCAGCCATTAATGAAATAGGAAAGTTGGTTGTACTCTAACATGAAGGATGATGGCTTTATGCATCGTGATACAGCCATATCAGAGTTGTGCAGAGAGCTTTTTGTACTTTGCTGAGTACACTTCCCTTTTCGTGTAAGGACCAGAGGTACTAGGGAATAAAGCATGTTGGAAGCATTTTTTAACTGGTCTTAGGTTCTGATTATCCAAGGTTACTTGAGATAGTAACTTCTGACTTTTCTTGATAAGCGTGAAACTGAGTAGGAGAGAAGGCTTCAAGTCTCTTTCTGGTTCTTGAAATACGATTCTGATAATCCTTATAGAATTTGCATTCATAAGATAAGTGCTTCCATCTTGAAAATAATCGCGTCTATCTAGCCATTTAAGATTTTTCATTCGGGCTAGTTGATAAGCCTCTGGCTTATCTAGTTTTACAACTAGATGGACTGTGGTTTTTGTGCAAATTATTCGAGCTCACTCTCGTTTTCGCCCAAATTTGCCTTGTTTTGTTCCTAAGTTGGACTTTGACTCGTTCTAGGCAATTTTTAGTAGTTTTTAATCTATTTTGAATAGAATTACGCTATTTGTTTCTTTTTATTGTTTCAGGTTAGAAGTGAAGCTCCGAAAGTCACGGAAAGTCAAGAAACAGTGGAAATTTCCATTCTGAAGATACTCGCCCCGCGAGTGGATTCTCGCCACGCGATCCTGAAGACCAGCTGAAGCAGCAACAGTCATACATTCTGTCTCGCCTCGCGAGTCACCAGCTCGCCTCGCGAACCTGAAGGCCTGACTGTGCCAGAGAAGTCATCCTTTCGGGTTCGCCTCGCCAATCACAGTTCGCCTCGCGATCATTCAAACTCAGGATGGAGCCAAAACTGAAATTCGCCACGCGAGAGGCTTCTCGCCTCGCGAGAGACTAAAGACCCTGGAAGACGGAGACCATCACGGCCTTGCCGTGATGAAGGTCACGGTTGTGACAGATTAAGGATTGAAGACTCGCCCCGCGAACACACCCTCTCCTCGCGAAAATCCAAATTGAATGCGCGCCAATTTTAATGCTCGCCTCGTGATAATCTGTTCACCTCGCAAGCGAGCGCAGAATCAGAACTCTATATATAGGCTGTTTCAGATCAGAGGATGGGGGGGGGGGGCTCGCTGGAGAGCTTTTGGAGATCCGAATCCTAGTAGTTTTTCCACTGTAGAGTAGCGTTTAGGAAGATTTCTTTTCTCTTTGGAGCCGCGTCTCCTCTTTTTCTTTTCTTATTTCACTATGGAGGTTATGTCCGATTGTTTGTCTATGAGCATGAGGAACTAATCCCCTCGTCTGAGGGAACAATGAAGCCACCCATGGCGGTGTAGATTCGATGTGATGTATGTCTTTCTCCTTTGTCTCAATTTATGTTTTCCAATTCTGATTTGATTGCGTTGATCATATGCTAGCGTGATTGACTAGTTAAACGTGTTGAGGCTGAGAGGCGATTCGCATTTTAGAACTTGAATTGGGATCATCGATCGAATATTGCACGAAAGTGAGTAGGAGATCGGTGCAACCTTATAGGGAACAAGAATTAACAGAGTTTGATTATTAGGATTATGAGACCTAGTAAGTAATTAATCCAATCTTCGAATATGTCCTAATGAGCACGACAGTGGATTTAGGAGAATTTGGGGGTCCTGGTTGACATTGTAATTGAACTTAGGGAGTAATTCATCATCACTTGGATATGCATATTGGGTAGGTGGATTTGTGACCTTGGACATTTTAATTTCAGATTTTTAGTTAATTATTTTATTAGATTTGTTAATTGAATTTTTGATCCTATTTTCTCTCTCTCAACCACCTTCTGTCGTTTGACCAAACGTATCGGATTTCCCGCGAATTGGTTGAATTGGTAGCCCGATCCCTGAGTTCGACCTCGGTAATTGCTTACCGTGTTTCTTTTATTACTTGCGACGACCCGGTACACTTGCCGGTGACTCATCACTAGTAGACGAGCTCCATATTAAGGACTCAACAAGTCCAAAGACTAGTGTGGACGAGCGTTTCTGTCACCTTTAGTGGACGAGCACGTCTGTTACTCTAGTGGACGAGAGCCTCTGTTACTCTAGTGGACGAGAGCCTCTGTTAGTCTAGGGGACGAGAGCCTCTGTTACTCTAGTGGACAAGAGCCTCTGTTACTTTAGTGGATGGGAGCCTCTGTTACCTTAATGGACGAGCTCCATCTGCCACGTCATTGGATGAGCCATTCCGATTCCTTAATGGTCGAGCTCCCAATGACGTGCCACGTCATTGGACGAGCCATTCTGATACCTTAATGGACGAGCTCCAAATGCCATGTCATTGGACTGACCATTCTGATACCTTAACGGACGAGCTCCATCTGCTACGTCATTGGACGAGCGCTTCTGATACCTTTAGTAGACGAGCGCCTCTGTCACTTTTAGTGGACGCTGGCTTTCATCACTTTAATGGACGCAAGTTTCTATCTCTTGCGTTTTAGACGTGCGCTTCAATCACTACAGTGCTGGACGTTTGTTTCAATCACTTGTGTGTTGGATGTGAGATTCTATCATTACACTGTTGGACGTGAGCTTCCATCACTACAGTGTTGGACGTTTGTTTCAATCACTTGTGTGTTGGATGTGAGATTCTATCACTTAATCTGCACACTTGATAGATAGGTTAGCAACCAATATGAAGGTTAATTAAATCATTAACCAATGTTTAGTTCTAATCAAAACTTAGGAAAATGCACATCAGACATTTTAGAGACTTAACAATCTCCCCCTTTTTGATGATGACAAACATTGAGATGATTTAATGAACCTCAGAAAATATCAACAAAGAAAATAGCATATATCAGACAGGTTGAAATTTTCTTAAGCGAACATGTCATATCATATTCATTCTCCCATTCTCCTATAACACATTTCTATCACAAATCTCAATTTCTCCTATTCTCCCTCTTTTTTCAACAAAAAAAAGGGTTATCAAGTTTTATTTATGAGATATGTTAAGGGCAACATAACATGTTAAGAAAATCATAGTAATGTAGCAAGCATATTAGACATACCCCACTTAAAATATTGTATCATTACTCCCCCTGAACTAATGCTTAGTTAAAAGAACATGTATATAGGAGTAATGACAGATTTAGCACAGACAGCTTAACATTCAGACATGTCATTCAACAATGCAATGCATGTTTAGATTATCTCTAATAAATAAAAACCTTTCTTCTACGAGGGGTTTAGTGAAAATATCAGCCCATCGATTTTCAGTTTTAACAAACTTAATATCAAAGATACCTTTTTGAACATAATCCCTAATGAAATGATGCTTGATTTCAATATGTTTAGCCTTAGAATGCTGAATTGGATTTTAGTTAAGCATATAGCACTCGAATTATCACACCATACAGATATGTTATGTTCATAAATAGAGTAATCCTCAAGTTGATGTTTTACCCATAAGAGTTGAGAGCATCAACTAGCATCAGAGATGTATTATGCTTCAGCAGTAGATAGGGCAATGGTTGTCCGCCTCTTGCTTGACCATGAGACTAAACTTGCTCCAATGAAGTGACATCCTCCACCGGTGCTTTTTCTTTCTATTCTGTCTCCAGCAAAATCAGCATCACAATATCCCACTAATCTGTATTCTTTTGATCTTAAATACAGCAAACCAAGATTAGTAGTTCCAAGCAAATATCTAAATATTCTTTTTACATCCTTAAGATGAGATTCTCTATGATCAGATTGGAATCTAGCACACATACAGACACTAAATTGAATGTCAGGTCTGCTTGAAGTTAAGTACAGTAGAGAGCCAATCATACCTCTGTAGACAGTTTGATCTACATTTTTACCTTCATCATCTTTGCTTAGTTTTGCATTGGGTTGCATAGGGGTTTTCATGAGCTTTGCATTTTCCATTTTGTACTTCTTGAGTAACTCCTTGGTATATTTTTGTTGATGAATGTAAATTCCATCACTTGTCTGCTTGATTTGTAATCCAAGGAAGAACTTCAATTCTCCCATCATGCTCATCTCAAATTCAGCTTGCATTAGATTTGAAAATTTCTTGCACAGCTTTTCATTAGTTGCTCCAAAAATAATATCATCAACATATATTTGAACTATAAGAAAGTTCTCTTTAGAGCATTTTTTGAACAGAGTAGTGTCTACTTGTCCTCTAGTAAAACCAATATGCATGGGAAAAGAACTGATCTATCATACCATGCTCTAGGTGCTTGTTTCAAACCATATAATGCCATTTTAAGTTTGAAAACGTGATCTAGTTTATCAATATCCTCAAAACCAGGGGGTTGCTTAGCATACACTTCTGCTTCAATTATACCATTTAGAAAAGCACTTTTTACATCCATTTGAAACAGGGTAATTTGGTGTTGTGCAGCATATGACATTAAAATGCGTATGGCTTCTATTCTAGCTACAAGTGCAAAGGTTTCAGTATAACCAATACCTTCTTGTTGGTTATAGCCTTGAGCTACTAACCTTGCTTTATTTCTGACAGCTTTACCATCTTCATCTAATTTGTTTCTGAAGACCCATCTTGTTCCAATAACTGACTTGTTTTTAGTCTTAGAGACAAGAGTCCAGACATCATTTCTTGTGAACTGGTTAAGTTCCTCTTGCATAGCAAGAATCCAACTTGCATCCTCAAGAGCTTCTTCAATGCGTTTAGGCTCCAAATCTGAAATAAAGGCCACATTGCTTGATTCTCTTAATGTGGATCTGGTTCTTACTCCTTCAGAAGGATTTCCAATAATAAGATCCTTAGGATGATGAGTGTTGAACTTCCAATCCCTTTTGAGATCATGTTGAAGATCTTGACTTGTCTGCTGATTCGTTTGTTCCACTTGTCTTTCAGCCTCAGGCACAGATTCTGTTTTGGTTAGATCAGGTTGTTGACTTTCTGGCTTGTTTATATCAAGACCTGCAAGATCATCTTCTAGATCTGATAGTTCTTTATCAGTCTTTAATCCATCATTGAATTTAACATGAACAGATTCTTCAATAATACAAGTTCTTGAATTGTAAACTCTAAAAGCCTTAGACTTTTCAGAATAACCTACGAAAATACCTTTATCTACCTTAGAATCAAACTTTCCAAGATTATCTTTGGTATTCAGAATAAAACATTCACATCCAAAAGCATGAAAATAAGATATGTTGGGGATTTTTCCTTTCCACAATTCATAAGGAGTCCTTTTTAGAAAAGGCCTAATAAGTATTCTGTTTTGTACATAACAAGCAGTGTTTACAGCTTCTGCCCAGAAGTACTTAGGGAGATTATTTTCATTGAGCATAGATCTGGCCATCTCTTGCAGATATTTGTTCTTTCTCTCAATCACTCCATTTTGCTGTGGAGTTCTAGGTGCAGAGAAATTGTGAGAGATTCCATTCTCCTCACAGAACTGTCTAAACTGCTCATTTTCAAATTGTCCCCCATGATCACTTCTAAGGGTAGAAATACAGAAACCCTGCTCATTTTGTACTCTTTTGCAGAATACTGAGAAAGCCTTAAAAGACCCATCCTTGTGTGTTAGGAAGAGCACTCATGTGTATCTAGAATAGTCATCAACTATGACAAATCCATATTTTCTTCCAGCCAGGCTGGCAACACTAACTGGTCCAAACAGATCCATGTGTAACAACTGAAGAGGTCTAGAGGTTGATACTTGGTTTTTAGATTTGAAACTTGATTTTATCTGTTTACCTCTCTGACATGCATCACACAAGACATCTTTCTTAAAGCTAATATAAGGAAATCCTCTCATGAGATTATTCCTTTTTAATTCAGAAATTAGTTTCATACTAACATGTCCTAGTTTCTTATGCCATAACCATCTCTCATCCCCTTTAGACATCAGACAGGTTACACTTTGATCTGAGAGATCAAACAGTTCAATCTTATAAAGATTTTGTTGTCTTTTAGCTGAAAAGAGGGTTTTGCCACAACAGTCTTTAACTATGCATACATCCTTGGTAAAGGAAACATCAAAACCACTATCATATAATTGGCTTATGCTAAGCAAATTGTGTCTTAATCCTTTAACCATAAGAACATTAGATATAGAGGGAAGAGGGGGTTTACCACCAATAGTACCAATTCCTATAACTTCCCTTTCTGATTCCCTCCGAAGGCAACGTGTCCTCCTTTCTTAAGTTGGAGGTCTAGGAACATAGAGCTTTCTCCTGTCATATGATGCGAGCAGCCACTGTCCAGGTACCAGCAGTGGTGTTTTCTTTGTCCTGTTGAGGACATCTGCAACAAAAATTATTTGATCTTTAGGTACCCATATTATTCTGGGTCCTTTTCTGTTAGTTCTAGGAGTCTGTAAAGATTTCCTTCTCTTCTTATGGATACACTTAGACATAACATGCCCAGTTTTTCCACAGAAGTTACAAATAGGTGTTGATTTGGTTACAGTTGACTTAACAGATACTGTAGGTGCTTTAGTTGATACTTTATGGTGTGTCTGATGGACATATCCAATACCTTCTTTGTTAAGAGAGTGCTTCTGACTACCAAGTAGCTTAGTCAGATTGTCTCTACCATTAACAAATTTGGCAAGATCAGAAGTGAGCTCTTCCACTTTCTGTTGAAGTTTTTCAACTTCTTCAGATGGTGATGTTTCACTTGAGATCTTAGCTTCATTAGACTTTTCAGTCTTGACTCATTTGTTCTCTTTAGCCAGCTTCTCGCACTCTTGAGATTTCTGTTTATGCTCACTGGTGAGCTTTACATGCTCTCTCTTGAGGGATTTGAAGGCTTTAGATAAGCAGTTGGATTCCTCCATCAACTCCTCATAGGCATCAAGTAATTCCTCATAGTCAGGATGTACCTCATCATCAGAGTCTGAGTAAGAGTTGGCCATCAGACAGAGATTGGCTTCTTCCTCGGTTTCTTCATCAGAAGATGTTGACTCCAGATCCCCTCAAGTAGCCATCATTCCTTTCTTCTTCTTCTTGAAGGATTTCTTAAAAGGGGCCTTCTTGAGTTGAGGACATTCAGCCTTGAAGTGACCGGGCTTCCTGCACTCATAGCAAACAATTGGACTTTTGTCTGTTGAGGTGGATTCTTTGAAGTTCTTGTCCTTGTTGAACCTTCTGAATGGCCTATCCCTCTTGAACTTCTTTTTCTGTAGGAGAAGCTTGATCTTCCTGGTCAGGAGAGATAATTCTTCATCACTCTCAGAATCCTCGAGTTCTGATAGGTCAGCATCACTGGATGACTCATCTGCCTTCAGATCCTTGGAAACTTTTGCTGACTTTTGATCAGCTTTCAGAGCGATTGACTTGCCCTTATTTGGTGCAACTTCATCTCCAAGTTCTTGCTCATGAACAGTGAGTGTTCCAAGAAGTTCATCCATAGTCAAGGTAGTGAGATCCTTGGCTTGAGAGATTGCAGTGACTAAGGGTCTCCACTGTTTAGGTAGACTTCTCAGAATCTTTCCAACCTTCTCAGCATTGGTATAGACTTTGCCAAGAGATTTTAAACTGTTGATTATAGTTTGAAATCTTCCTATCATTTGAGCAACAGATTCTCCTTCCTCCATGACGAACAGTTCATACTTTCTGACAAGTATGGAAATCTTTGACTCTTTGACTTTGGCTGTTCCTTCATGTGTGACAGCTAAAGTGTCCCATATTTCTTTGGCAGAGTCACAATCACATACCTTCTCAAACTCCTCCGGACTGAGAGCACAAATGATGTTATATCCAGCTTTGTGGTTCAGCTCCCATTTTGTCTTTTCTGCGGTAGTCCACTGAGCTTTTGGTTTGTCAGTGTTATCATCATTCTTAGGAATGAATGGACCATCTGTAATGACATCCCAAAGATCAGAGTTTGTAGATAGAATGAACCAATGAAATCTATCTTTCCAACAGTTGTAGTTTTCTCCATTGAAGTAAGGAGGTCTGGTTAGGGAAGCTCCTTCAGTCTGATGACTTCCACTTGAACTAGCTCCAGCAGTCATGTCTATTCTTCAGGACCTTTTACCTCTACACTGTTATATGCTCAACCCAGAGGCTGAGCTCTGATACCAAATGAAATAGACAAGTATAAACACGAGAAGGGGGGTTGAATTGTGTTTATCAGAATTTAAGCAAAATTGAAATCTTTTCGTAAACAGAAGATAAATTTGGACTAGTGGAAGAATACAGGATGGACAGGTGACTTTTGTAAACACACCACTTGATAGACGTAAGAAAATTAAAGCAATTAAAGAGTTTAAGGAAAGAGAGATTGACACAGTTATTTATCCTGGTTCACTCTTCAAAGCAAAGAACTGCGTCCAGTCCTTGGCAGCACCAAGATTTATCCACTATAACTGATCAGGTTACAGACTCAAGTATTATTTGCACACCTAGCCTCTTCAGGCTCAAAGACAAGTATTCTTTGCACACCTAGCCTCTTCAGGCTCAAGACAAGTATTGTTTGCACACCTAGCCTCTTCAGGCTCAAAGACAAGTATTCTTTGCACACTTAGCCTCTTCAGGCTCACTCAGGTTTGTTTGAGAGATTTGGTTTGTAATGAATACAACTTAGACAGACAGAACTTTCACTAACACTCAGAGTGGTTTAAAATGTAAAGCTTAGGAAAGTCTGCGTAATAACTTCAAATGATTGAAGAATAAAGAATGAAAGAAATGAAGAAATTAATGCGCAGAGTAATGGCTTTTTAATGCAATGTGTAATCTCTGTTTTTTTTTGCTTCATCTTCAATGACTTCTGTATTTATGGTCTTCAAGCATTTAGGATCCGTTAGAGACATTTCCTCAGATGTTGGCTTCAAGCAGAACATCATTAAATGCAATAGAGTCGTTCTAGGAAGCCATTAATGCAATAGAGTCGTTCTAGGCAGCCATTAATGAAATAGGAACGTTGGTTGTACTCTAACATGAAGGATGATGGCTTTATGCATCGTGATACAGCCATATCAGAGTTGTGCAAAGAGCTTTTTGTACTTTGCTGAGTACACTTCTCTTTTCGTGTAAGGACCAGAGGTACTAGGGAATAAAGCATGTTGGAAGCACTTTTTAACTGGTCTTTGGTTCTGATTATCCAAGGTTGCTTGAGAGAGTAACTTCTGACTTTTCTTGATAAGCGTGAAACTGAGTAGGAGAGAAGGCTTCAAGTCTCTTTCTGGTTCTTGAAATACGATTCTGATAATCCTTATAGAATTCACGTTCATAAGATAAGTGCGTCCATCTTGAAAATAATCGTGTCTATCTAGCCATTTAAGATTTTTCATTCGGGCTAGTAGACGAGCTCCATATTAAGGACTCAGCAAGTCCAAAGACTAGTGTGGACGAGCGCTTCTGTAACCTTTAGTGGACGAGCACTTCTATTACTCTAATGGACGAGAGCCTCTGTTACTTTAGTGGACGAGAGCCTCTGTTACTTTAGTGGACGAGAGCCTCTGTTACCTTAATGGATGAGCTCCATCTGCCACGTCATTGGACGAGCCATACTGATTCCATAATGGACGAGCTCCAAATGCCACGTCATTGGACGAGTCATTCTGATACCTTAATGGACGAGATCCAAATGCCATGTCATTGGACTGACCATTCTGATACCTTAATGGATGAGCTCCATCTGCCACGTCATTGGACGAGCGTTTCTGATACCTTTAGTAGATGAGCACCTCTCTCACTTTTAGTGGACGCTGGCTTTCATCACTTTAGTGGACGCAAGTTTCTATCTCTTCCGTTTTGGACGTGCGCTTCAATCACTACAGTGCTATACGTTTGTTTCAATCACTTGTGTGTTGGATGTGAGCTTCTATCACTACACTGTTGGACGTGAGCTTCCATCACTATAGTGTTGGATGTTTGTTTCAATCACTTGTGTGTTGGATGTGAGCTTCTATCACTTAATCTGCACACTCGATAGATAGGTTAGCAACCAATATGAAGGTTAATTAAATCATTAACCAATGTTTAGTTCTCATCAAAACTTAGGAAAATGCACATCAGACATTTTAGAGACTTAACAAAAAGCACTTAACGAAAAATGGGGTGTTACACCGAAGAGGTTTATTACACGCCATACCCAAAGGGAATCATGGTTGGTTGATTGTCATCAAGACAAAGACTTGCAGTACAATCTCAGATAATATAGTCAGTCAGGCTGAAACAGAGGCTCCACACCAAGATGATATTATTGTAGGGCTTCAAGTGTTACGAAATATAGATGCTGATATCATCGACGAATGACTTGTTGATGTTGGGGGCGGTGGGGAGGAAATTGATACGGTGTTATTGAATCAGTCTGACTTGGATGAATCAAACGAGGATACATATATAACAAGTGAGAAAGAGAGTGAGTGATTTCAGTGATACATATACATCTAATTAGGTAACTCATGTATACATTGGTTTTTTATATTGATTGTTTATTTTGAATTGATTACATTGCATTATATATATATATATATATATATATATATATATATATATATATATATATATATATATTGTTTTCTTTAAGTTACTTAAATGTGATATGTAACAAATTCATTGAAACAGATGGCAGACTCGACTAGGGGTGGTAGAGGTGGCCGTACAGGAGGGCGAGGTGCAGGCCATTCTACTTGTGGCAGAGGTCGTGCTGGGAGATCATCTCCCACGACCCACACACCTTCATCTGACCAGCATATGACAGACAATGCGACGGGACAGACGATTCCGAGTGTTGCATCTGTTACCACTACCCTCATCCATGATGTCGGGACGTCATCTACAACATCACCACCACCACCACCACCACCATCATCGTCGCAGTCAGAGGCCACAGATAGAGCTTTACCGAGGAGGGTGATCAAACCAGGCCCCGACGACTTAGAGTAAGCTATTTTATTTATATATATATATATATATATATATATATATATATATATTTCATTTTATGACATTGTTTAAAAACATAATTGCATGATGGATTTTCCAATCTTAGGTTGAATCCTCAGAAGGAAACTACTGATGAGATTTCGAAGATCATCAAGGAGAGGTTCGAGTACTCATGGCCCACATGGACTTCAATAGAAGGTGATGTGAAGGACATGTGGCACATAGAGTTTAGGGTAAATTAAAATTTAGTTACTTACGCACATTTAGTTTATACTTTATATTATAATTATTTTGAATTATTATATATGTTATGTTTGTCTAATTAATATGTACGTATCCCATGCAGAAAGCGTTTACTTGGGACCCGTGTCATGAGAATGCGATCAGGAAGGGTTTTGATCATAGGGGTGCTTGCATTTTGAAACAACAGCATTGGGCCGGTGAGGATTTTCAAAAGAGGAGTGCCATCACCAGACATAATCGGGCAAAGGATAGTGGAGCATTAGCCTACACCGGAGGGTCGGTCGGGGCAGGAGATCATTTTGAAAGGATAGTACGTACTGTAGTTTATTTTAATTTATTTTCTATTTAATTATTTTATTGTGACTCAAGTTGTGCTAATTTATTTTAATTTTCAGATTTAGGAGTTTGCTCGACCCCCTACTGCTTATGAGCTCCTCGAAAAAACCAATAAGATGAAGTCGGGAGAATAGGTGAACGATAAGGCCAAAAACATATCTGTGAGTATAAAAAGAAAACCTTACTTACAAAATTAACTAGTTTAATTACGCTCAACTTATTATTTGTTAATAATTGTTAATAATATTATAATCAATTTTATATTGAAGGAAAAATATGATCATCCCCTAGCGGATGCCCATGCACGTGCCTCACAGGAGGGTGGTTCTTCTTCTAGCCATGAGCATCATTCTGCAGCCTCTGTTGATTCGAATGCCATATTTTTAGAAGTTGTTGGAGGTAAAAATAAGAAGGGGCACGTGTATGGGCTTGGGCAGTCATTATGTGGCCATGTTGTCTCATTCGTCTGGAAACATTGGCATGGCAAGCGTTCCTCCAGAGGTCGTAGAGCAGATGCAGTATCATATTACACGACTGACTGAGGAGCTCACCAAGAAGGATGCCAGGCAGAAGACCTTGGAGGCTGAGATTAATGAGCTTAGAGGCACCATTGGATACATCTTGTCTCACCTGCATCTTTAGCCGCCTGTAGCACCACCACCACCACTGCCTTCTGCAGAGGACGAGGAGGAGGATGTCGACGCTAATGCACAGCAGGACGACGACCCACCTCCGTCATGATCTTTATTATTTTGATTGTATTGTTACATTTTCGTTGACTATTAGTACTTTTTGTGGATGTTTCTTTATGTCATGAATTTTTGCTTGCATGGATGGTATAATACTTTTATTTATTTGGGTAACAATTTTATGGGTGAAAGTACTTTTATTTATTTTCGTAACAATTTTATTTAAATTCAATTTTAATTTTTGTTTACATATTATTATTAGGGTTAATTATGCCGCAACCGGGATCGCAATGGGAAGGCGAACCGAGATCTCAAAAACAAGTTTGAAACATGGAGTCGCCACCGAAATTTTTATTGTGGGAAAATATTGGAAAACCCATTAATTGAAGGCAAACTGGTCTATTAAAAAAATGATATTTGAGTTCGGGAGTCGGTTATGAGTAGGGAAGGTATTAGCACCCTACATCGCCCGCTGCAAGAACGGTACCTCAAGTTAATTGTGCAAATGCTTTGATAACTTTAAAAATGTCTGTTTTCCCCTTTAAAAAATAGAAAATAAAATAGACATAAAAATTAGGAAATTTTTATTTTTGGCTTGACAGAATGATTGATTCTGCTCCTACGTATTCCCCGATGCGATGGAAAACTCAAAGCCACGTAGTTCTTAAATATGTTTGTGGATTGATTATTTTTGTTTTGTTTTGTTGTTGTTTTGTTTTTGTGTTTTCTTATTTTGTATTATTTGTTAATAAAAGAGACTTTTTAGGACCTATGAGCTGTCACAACTCAAGCATCCTAAAAAATGAAGATTTAGAAGACGTTACGTCCAATCAACCTCCCCTTTTAATAAAGAGAACTAGATTGATGGACCCGCACGGGGAATATACTAATTTTTTAGGATTTTATTTTTCAATATATAATTGTTGAATTCATGTTTTGTGGTTTAAAATTTTGTGGGAAATTATATAAAAAATGTTAAAAAATTACTTTATCTGAATCGTCGATCATAAATTGTAACAAATATTAATGTTTTCTCTTCTCGCTTGAAAATCGATGTGATTTATTTTTTTCTTTGCCCGATGCAAGTTAATCATTTTTAGAAAACATGTTTATTTTCATCTTTTCCCTGTGCAATTTAAGTATTTTAAAAAAATATTTATCTATCATATTATTTTTTATTCTCTCTTGAAAATCTATTTGATTATTTATTCTTTTTTACCGTGCAAGATAACCATCATTAGAAAATATATTTATTTATCATATTATTATTTTCTTCTCTCTAGAAAATCTATTTGAGTTAATTCTCCACTTTTCCCTGTGCAAGTGAACCGTTTTTGAAAAATAAAATTATCTATTATAATATAGATTCACGAAATTTTCTAAAAGTTTTTTTTTTAAATTTTAAGGTGCATTAAAAGTGAATTTAGACTATCATTGGGTGTATCAAAATTAGAATCAAATCTCTTGTGACTGAAATTTGGATATTTAGTAATTTCATTAATTTGTTAATATGATATCAGGTGTATTAAAGAAGATTTGAATTAAATGATGTTTTTCTCAGTGATTGACACGTGGAAGAGGATTCAATGAGATTATTTCTAAATGGGCTCTGCCCATTGCACTTCATATTTTCTAACTCAATGTGATCCAAGCGAATGCCAATATCTCTCACTTAAATATGCCTATACTTTGATGATTAGGATTTTGGGCCTTTGTTTTACAATTCAATTTTTTTTGAATAAGTTTTTAAGTAAAAATTTAAATTTTAAAAAAATTCAAACATTTACTCCAATAAAAGAGAAGCATTGATTGGACGTGACGTCTTCTCAATTTTTAAGTTTTAAGATGTATGGGTTGTGACATCTCAAAGTTTTGAATCTCTTTTTTAAATAATAATAATAATAATAATAATCTATATCTATATGTATCTATATATAATATATTTGTGAACAAACTTAAAGTGGAAACCTCCACATGTTAATATCTGGAGCCTTCACTCATCACATGTGGCAACACCTGAAGCTTTCACTTCCTTCTTTGTTTGTGTCGCGTTGTGGTTAATTTGAAAACTAGTATGGTAATTATAGCAATGTTCATAATTTGATCAGATTTGAAGTATGATCAATTTATTGATAATTGATATAATTTGCAAAGAAATTATTGACAATTGACAATAATGATTGTAATATATCATTTAAGTAATACAATCCTCAAAGAACCTGTGTATTTATGTCTCCAAAATTAAGACATATTATAATATATCATTTAAGTAATACAATTGTATTTAAAGACTAATTGGTCAACAATTTAAAATAAAAACTAATTCAAATTTAAATTTAAATTTTGAAATATGCCTAAATTAAATGTTTATTCAATTTTTTTCACCATGATTATTCAATCATAATCTATATCTATATTTATATCGAAAGTCAGGTGCATAATTTCTCCATCGCTTGCTCTCAATTCGTTTGTTTTTCTAGCCATTCTTCTCATTCTCCTTCAACCCCTCAACTCTTCTTTCTCTGGTGTGACTATTATGACTCCTCCCTCTTATTTTTTTTATATTCTTTTTTTTTCTTTTTTTCTTCTCACATTTTATATACATTTTTCTTTTTTCAATCTTCTCATCTATTGCAGTTATTACTTGAGACTTTCAATGTAAGGTGAGTTTTTTTTTTCCTATATACTTTATGATTAATTTTTTGTATACTTCAATATTTGTATTTTAACTCTTAATATATGGACGCATTAATAATTTTTGTTCATTTTATTGTCACCTTCATATTGTTGTTATTATTATGTTAGTCAATATTGGCGTCTTGACGTGTTTTATTTTATTTTATGAGTAATCATTAATTACTCTTAGTTATATTTTTTAGTGTTGATATTTTTATATTTTGATAATCTTTTGGATATGCAGTATAAAATCTGATAGCAATTTATAGAGCTCTCAGTTCCATCAGCTCAACTTGCCCACTTGGTATCGCAAGTCATGGGCAAAAGAAGGATTTGACAAGGCAGATGGATAAGGGAACAAAAACAGCAGAGTAGGGTGGCTCAGCAGTTTGGGAGCCTTTTCTTTAGACTCAAGGAAATATTTTAGTATTTTTTTTATTTTTGTTTCAGTTTTTTTTCTGGGCAGGGTCCAATTGGCCCATCAATTTTTTTGTTTAGTTGTTTAATTGTTTCACATGAGAACTTGCAATTCTCCTTCACGCTGGCAGCTTGAGTAACAATTTGAATTCATATATTATTTGACTTATCAACAAATCACTCTTTTTTCTTTCTTGACTTTCCTAAGTCATGCTTCTCCTTTATTCTTAATATCTTCCTAAAAACCAAAATAAGGAAAACATGAGAAAATTAATTAAAATCTAATTAAAATTAATTAAAATCATATATTGACTCTAAAATAACCAAAATAGATAAACAAAATCTAATTTGGGCTAAATCAAGCATTTAACTCAATTTAATTGATGAAATCCACTTTAAAATAATCTTTAAAACATGATAAGCCAGCAGATTATCAAACACCCCAAACTTAAACTTTGCTTGTCCTCAAGCAAACTAAAAATTAAAAGACACTACTAACACAAATACCAAGAGTTAACATCAAAATCAATGGACCAAAAATCATGTATGCCCCAACTTTTGCCACACCATAACCACAAAAATCCAATCCAATTATGCAATCCTAAGATCAAAACAATCAACTTGCAAAATGAATTTAAAGTTGGCCACAAGAGAGAATCACACAACCATGCAATTATCAATCAAAGTCCGAAATTATAAGAGTTTAGCATTATTCAAGACAATTATTGGGTGTAACATCCCTGGCTGTATTATGGATTGACGACTGTCCCCACAAACCAATACGGGTACTTTCAGCATGTTTTGTCCTCACTCACACGCTCGCTTAACTGTGGAGTTCTTAAGTGATGGGCTACCGAAAAGAAGATGCATCTTGTTTTCGGGAGCCCGTTACTTAAGAACTCCACAGTTAAGCATGCTTGACTTGGAGCAATTCTGGGATGGGTGACCTCCTGGGAAGTTTTCCCAGGAAGCGTGTGAGTGAGGACAAAGCACGCTGAAAAGACCCGTGTTCGTTTGTGGGGACAGTCGTCAATCCACAAAGCAGCCAGGGATGTTACAATGGGTCTCATAACCTCACAGAGGCAAATAAGTCATTCAATCACTCAAGTATTTAGGTTTGTGTTTCTCTCAAATTTCACTTATTAAGCACACACTCCATGAGTTTAATCTTCATCTCAATCACAAAATCACACAATCACACAATCGCATGCAAGCAAGAGTCAAAAGGACTTGTCATGGTTGTAATGAGGCCAAGGTGAAAGGGTAGGTAAGAAAGGAGAATGAGAGCTAAACACCTTAGGGATTAAGAGAGCATTAGTGAAAACTTTTTTTTCCACACTTTCCCTTATCAATTCCAGCACCACAATCATCCCTTTTCACATCATCTATACTTTTGAATTTCTCTCTCCATTTTTTTGTTTTTTGTTTGTTGTTTTTTTTAGAGAGGGGAAATTCTTTATCGTTCTCTTTTTTTTTTGAGAGAGAGAAAATTATTTATCATTCTATTTATTTTTTAATTTCTCTCTCTCTCTGTTTTTTTCCTACCTTCACAAAATTGCATTCCCAAATGTGCCACCCCAAACTTGGCACTTTGCTTGCCCCAAAGCAAAACAATAATGAACCAATACTCACTTAATCCTTTCGGGTTGGTAAACATGGTTTTTCTTCTTAGGCATAAAATTGGGTAAACAAAGAATAGGCTTTAAAGCTCAAAGGGGCTAACAATGGAAATTTTGTCATTAGGAAAGCTTTTGGGCCAAAATTGGTTATGTCCAATAAAATTCCTTTATCATGCTCATGCAACATGCAATCATGTAAAATAGATAAGATTCAAGCAAACCTAAGAGCATTTAACTTAATAGCGACTCTCACAAAGAATAATTCATGTTGAAGGCCCAAAACACTCACTAGGACATATTAGAGACACAATAAAAATTAATCATGCCAAGAACTCCCACACCCCAAACTTATCATGAATCATGCATTAAAGTTACGACACTTATTTCTCTAAATTCAATCTCGCATAGCTTCAAGTTCATTAAAAAGTAATAAACATGCATGATGGTTTCAAATGGCATGGCATTTTTCAAATGGGACTTAACACAATTAATCCAGTAACATCAACATCAACTCAATGACACAAGAACAAAACACACAAAGACTCAATGCAACTCATTTATTCAAAGCATAAAGCAAATAAAGAGAAGGGTTTAGAAAAAAAACTCATGAAGAAGCTTCCACCTGGATCCCACTGGTTGTGATACAACGGCCAAGGGGAATTAATATAATAATATAATCCTCCCGGATCCCGTGGCTTGTGGAGCGGAGATGGAATTAGCAAGTGTGAGGAGATTCCGTTGACTTCTTTAAGTGCTATAATGAGCTCATATCCTCCCGGGTTAAATGGTAAGTCATCGACTCCAAGTATGGCCCTTTTGTACATAACTTCTCCATGAAGCATGAGAAGCTTAACTTTTTGAGACAACTTCAAATCCTTTGCCGCTATTGATGCAAACTCCAAATACTTAGGCAATGACTTGAATTCCAAAGTTGGTATTTTCACAAAGTAATGTGGTAGACAAATGGAAGGCACCAACTTTGTAGCATTGACACATGCATGTAGACCAGTATACTTATTCAACTCAGAATTTCCTGGTTTCTTAGCAAGCATGGTGAGGGAATAGTTTTCCACTTGAATATTTTCATTTGTCCTTTGGGAATGAACAATTGCAGCCATTTCTTCATCTTCCACTACCACTTCATCATCTTCATCAAACCAATTCAGATGAAAGTCTTCCAATGGAATGTCTTCTTGTGAATCATCTTCAACCATCACTTCATCGTCATTAAAGTCCATCTTCGCAACCACATTCTCTTGAATTTGGGTTTCCTGTGGCTCCTCAGTTAACTTTTTCGAATGTTCCCTAGCTTGTGCTTCTAACTTCTGAATCATGACACGTAATTCCGCTATTAACTCTTAAGAATGTTCCCCAGCTCGCATTTCAAACATCTGAATCATGGAATTTATTTCCTCCTTGTTACGCTTTATGCTCTGGATCACAAGTTGAGCATCTATCTCCCAAAGAATTCTAGCACCACGGGAAATAGATTTCCATTCCTCCTTGGAGTATGTCTTTACATGCTTACTAACGATACCATCAAGTACAATCCAATCAATTTGATATTCATTTGAATAGTAATAATGGTCCATGTGTTGCATCCACCTAACACAAATAAAACTCAAAAGAAAAAATTAAATATATACAAAAAAAATAAAATAAAAAATGTCTAAAGCAGTTGTTTCCTTTGTTACTAATGATATTGATAATGCCAATCCCCGGCAACAGCGCCAAAAACTTGATGGATCCCAACAAGTGTATCGAGTCGATGTAATTAAGTAATAAAAACACGGTGAGATACCACTCACAAATTCGACAAATATTTAGACCAAAATAAATTGATGATTTGTTTATGATAAAAATTATGAAAAGAAATTAAAATATATATTTTTGGATTTTTGAATTAATTAAAAATCAAAGATAAACATGGAACAAACAATTAAAGAAAATTCTAGGGATTCATTTTCACCAACACTATGAATACGCATTCCTTATAGACAAGAAATACTTATCCCACTTGGTTTGACTCAATTATATCAATTCTTCCTAATTTCTAATCAACTTCTAATGTCAACCAAGAATCCAAATTTATTCTAATGTCTCTCTCGAGTACGCTAGAACGCATCGCTTAATCCCTAATCAACTATATCTCTATGATGATTATTTATCAAGAAATTCATTAAGTTCTATGATTCTCTATTGAAGTTGCATAAAGCTCCTATGGTATATCTCTATCCGTATTAACCCTATGGTTTTATCTCAATACCCTTGACACATAAATCTCCTCTCGGTATCATTATGATTAGCATATCATCTAATTGGTGATCAAGCAATTAGAAGCATTAAGAACAGAGAATAAAACACAAAAGAAAGAGAAGAAGAAATTAAGAGATGAGAAGTGGACTCTGCAACCTTACAAAATAACCTGCACATTGACACTAAGGTGCAACCTCTAGACCATAATAGTTTTCTTTCTTGACTTTCCTAAGTCATGCTTCTCCATTGTCCTTAATACCTTCCTAAAAATCAAAATAAGGAAAACTTGAGAAAATTAATTAAAATGTAATTAAAATTAATTAAAATCACATATTGACTCTAAAATAACCAAAATAGATAAACAAAATATAATTTGGGCTAAATCAAGCATTTAACTCAATTTAATTGATGAAATCCACTCTAAAATAATCTATAAAACATGATAAGCCAGCGGATTATCAAACACCCTAAACTTAAACTTTACTTATCCTCAAGCAAACTAAAAATTAAAAGACACTACTAACACAAATACCAAGAGTTAACATCAAAATCAATGGACCTAAAATCATGTATGCCCCAACTTTTGCCACACCATAACCACAAAAATCCAATCCAATTATGCAATCCTAAGATCAAAACAATCAACTTGCAAGGTGAATTTAAAGTTGGCCACAAGAGAGAATCACACAACCATGCAATTATCAATCAAAGTCCGGAATTATAAGAGTTTAGCATTATTCAGGACAATTATTGGGTCTCATAACCTCACAGAGGCAAATAAGTCATTCAATCACTCAAGTATTTAGGTTTGTGTTTCTCTCAAATTTCACTTATTAAGTACACACTCCATGAGTTTGATCTTCATCCGAATCACAAAATCACACAATCACACAATCGCATGCATACAAGAGTCAAGAGGACTTGTCATGGTTGTAATGAGGCCAAGGTGAAAGGGTAGGTAAGAAAGGAGAATGAGAGCCAAACACCTTAGGGATTAAGTGAGCATTGGTGAAAACTTTTTTTCCCCTCACTTTCCCTTATCAATTCCAACACCACAATCATCCCTTTTCACATCCTCTATACTTTTGAATTTCTCTCTCCCTTTTTGTTGTTTTTTGTTTGTGGTTTTTTTTAGAGAGAAGAAATTCTTTATCGTTCTCTTTTTTTTAGAGAGAGAAAATTCTTTATCATTCTATTTATTTTTGAATTTCTCTCTCTCTCTGTTTTTTTTTCTACCTTCACAAAATTGCATTCCCAAATGTGTCACCCCAAACTAGGCACTTTGCTTGCCCCTAAGCAAAACAATAATGGACCAATACTCACTAAATCCTTTCGGGTTGGTAAACATGTTTTTCTGCTTAGTCATAAAATTGGGTAAATAAAGAATAGGATTTAAAGCTCAAAGGGGCTAACAATGGAAATTTTGTCATTAGGAAAGTTTTTTGGTCACAATTGATTATGTCCAATAAAATGCCTTTATCATGCTCATGCAACATGCAATCATGTAAAATAGATAAGATTCAAGCAAACCTAAGAGCATATAACTCAATAGTGACTCTCACAAAGAATAATTCATGTTGAAGGCCCAAAACACTCACTAGGACATATATTAGAGATCCAATAAAAATTAATCATGCCAAGAACTCCCACACCCCAAACTTATCATGAATCATGCATTAAAGTTATGACACTTCTTTCTCTAAATTCAATCTCGCATAGCTTCAAGTTCAGTAAAAAGTAATAAACATGCATGATGGTTTCAAATGGCATAGAATTTTTCTAATTGGAAATCCACTAACATCAACATCAACTCAATGACACAAGAACAAAACACACAAAGACTCAATGCAACTCATTTATTCAAAGAATAAAACAAATAAAGAGAAGGGTTTAGAAAAAAAAACTCATGAAGAAGCTTCCACCGGGATCCCACTGCCTGTGATACAACGGCCAATGGATGCTCAAAATGTAATATAATCCTCCCGGATCCCATGGTTTGTGGAGTGGAGATGGAATTAGCAAGTGTGAGGAGATTCCATTGACTTCTTTAAGTGCAATAATGAGCTCATATCCTCCCGGGTTAAATGGTAAGTCATCGACTACAAGTATTGTTAAGTCTCTAAAATTTCTGATGTGCATTTCCCTAAGTTTTGATGAGAACTAAACATTGGTTAATGATTTAATTAACCTTCAAATTGGTTGCTAACCTGTCTATCGAGTGTGCAGATTAAATAAGTGATAGAAGCTCACGTTCAACACACAAGTGATTGAAACAAACGTCCAGCACTGAAGTAATTGAAACGCACGTGCAACACAAGCAATTGGAGCCCGTCCATTAAAGTATCAGAATAGCTCGTCCATTAAAGTATCAGAATGGCTCATCCAATGACGTGACATTTGGAGCCCGTCCATTAAAGTATCAGAATAGCTCATCCATTAAAGTATCAGAATGGCTCGTCCAATGACGTGGCATTTGGAGCCCGTCCATTAAGGTATCAGAATTGCCAGTCCAATGATGTGGCAGATGGAGCTCGTCCATTAAGGAATCAGAATGGCTCGTCCAATGATGTGGCAGATGGAGCTCGTCCATTGAGGTATCAGAATGGTCCGTCCAATGACGTGGCATTTGGAGCTCGTCCATTTAGAATGGTCCAATGACGTGGCAAGAGGCTCTCGTCCACTAGAGTAACAGAGGCTCTCGTCCACTAAAGTGCAAGAGGCCCTCGTCCACACTAGTCTCTGGACTTGCTGAGTCCTTAATATGGAGCTCGTCTACTAGCCCGAATGAAAACTCAAATGGCTAGATAGACGTGGATATTTTCAAGATGGAAGCACTTATCTTATAAACATGAATTCTATAAGGATTATCAGAATCGTATTTCAAGAACCAGAAAGAGACTTGAAGCCTTCTCTCCTACTCAGTTTCATGCTTATCAAGAAAAGTCAGAAGTTACTCTCTCAAGCAACCTTGGATAATCAGAACCAAAGACCAGTTAAAGAATGCTTCCAACATGCTTTATTCCCTAGTACCTCTGGTCCTTACACGAAAAGGGAAGTGTACTCAGCAAAGTACAAAAAGCTCTCTGCAAAACTCTAATATGGTTGTATCACGATGCATAAAGCCATGATCCTTCATGTTAGAGCACAACCAACGACTCTATTGCATTAATGACTACCCAGAATGACTCTATTGCATTAATGGCTGCCCAGAACGACTCTATTGCATTTAATGAAGTTTTGCTTGAAGCCAACATCTGAGGGGATGTCTCTAACGGATCCTAAATGCTTGAAGACCATAAATACAGAAGTCATTGAAGATGAAGAAGAACAGAATACATATTGCATTAAAAATCCATTACTCTGCGCATTAATTTCTTCATTCTTTCATTCTGTATTCTTCAATCATTTGAAGTTATTACACGGACTTTCCTAAGCTTTACATTTAAACCACTCTCTGAGTGTTAGTGAAAGTTCTGTATGTCTAAGTTGTATTCATTACAAACCAAATCACTCAAACAAACCTGAGTGAGCCTGAAGAGGCTAGGTGTGCAAAGAATACTTGTCTTTGAGCCTGAAGAGGCTAGGTGTGCAAATAATACTTGAGTCTGTAACCTAATCAGTTATAGTGGATAAATCTTGGTGCTGCCAAGGACTGGACATAGCTATTTGCTTTGAAGAGTGAACCAGGATAAATAACTGTGTCAATCTCTCTTTCCTTAAACTCTTTAATTGCTTTAGTTTTCTTACGTCTATCAAGTGGTGTGTTTGCAAAAGTCACCCGTCCATCCTGTATTCTTCCACTCGTCCAAATTTAGCTTCTGTTTGAGAAAAGATTTCAACTTTTCTTAAATTCTGATAAACACAATTCAACCCCCCCTTCTCGTGTTTATAGTTGTCTATTTCAGTTGGTATCAGAGCTCGGCCTCTGGGTTGAGCATCTAACAGTGTAGAGGTAAAAGGTCCTGAAGAATAGACACGATTGCTGGAGCTAGTTCAAGTGGAAGTCATCAGACTGAAGGAGCTTCCCTAACCAGACCTCCTTACTTCAATGGAGAAAACTACAACTATTGGAAAGATAGATTTCAATGGTTCATTCTATCTACAAACTCCGATCTTTTGGATGTCATTACAGATGGTCCATTCATTCCCAAGAATGATGATAACACTGACAAACCAAAAGCTCAGTGGACTGCTACAGAAAAGACAAAATGGGAGCTGAACCACAAAGCTAGATATAACATCATTTGTGCTCTCAGTCCGGAGGAGTTTGAGAAAGTATGTGCTTGTGACTCTGCCAAAGAAATATAGGACACATTAGCTGTCACACATGAAGGAACAGCCAAAGTCAAAGAGTCAAAGATTGCCCTACTTGTCAGAAAGTATGAACTGTTCGTCATGGAGGAAGGAGAATCTGTTTCTCAAATGATAGGAAGATTTCAAACTATAATCAACAATTTAAAATCTCTTGGCAAAGTTTATACCAATGCTGAGAAGGTTGGAAAGATTCTGAGAAGTCTACCTAAACAGTGGAGACCTTTGGTCATTGCTATCTCTCAAGCCAAGGATCTCACTACCTTGACTATGGATGAACTTCTTGGAACACTCACTGTTCATGAGCAAGAACTTGGAGATGAAGTTGCACCAAAGAAGGGCAAGTCAATTGCTCTGAAAGCTTATCAAAAGTCAGCAAAAGTTTCCAAGGCTCTGAAGGCAGATGAGTCATCCAGTGATGCTGACCTATCAGAACTCGAGGATTCTGAGAGTGATGAAGAATTGTCTCTCCTGACCAGGAAGATAAAGATTCTCCTACAGAAAAAAGTTCAAGAGGGATAGGCCATTCAGAAGGTTCAACAAGGACAAGAACTTCAAAGAATCCACCTCAATAGACAAAAGTCCAATTGTTTGCTATGAGTGCAAGAAGCCCGGTCACTTCAAGGCTGAATGTCCTCAACTCAAGAAGGCCCCGGCCCTTTTAAGAAATTCTTTAAGAAGAAGAAGAAAGGAATGATGGCTACTTGGGAGGATCTGGAGTCAACATCTTCTGATGAAGAAACATAGGAAGAAGCCAATCTCTGTTTGATGGCCAACACTGACTCAGACTCTGACGATAACGCACATCCTGACAATGAGGAATTACTTGATGCCTATGAGGAGTTGATGGAGGAATCCAACTGCTTATCTAAATCCTTCAAATCCCTCAAGAGAGAGTATGTAAAGCTCATCAGTGAGCATAAACAGAAATATCAAGAGTGTGAGAAGCTGGCTAAAGAAAACAGTGAGCTGAAGACTGAAAAGTCTAATGAAGCTAAGATCTCAAGTGAAACATCACCATCTGAAGAAGTTGAAAAACTTCAACAGAAAGTGGAAGAGCTCACTTCTGATCTTGCCAAATTTGTTAATGTAGAGACAATTTGACTAAGCTACTTGGTAGTCAGAAGCACTCTCTTAACAAAGAAGGTATTGGATATGTCCATCGGACACATCATAAAGTATCAACTAAAGCTTCTACAGTATATGTTAAGTCAACTGTAACCAAAGCTACACCTATTTGTAACTTCTGTGGAAAAATTGGGCATGTTATGTCTAAGTGTATCCATAAGAAGAGAAGGAAGTCTTCACAGACTCCTAGAACTAACAGAAAAGGACCCAGAAAAATATGGGTACCTAAAGATCAAATAATTTTTGTTGCAGATGTCCTCAACAGGATAAAGAAAACACCACTGCTGGTACCTGGACAGTGGCTGCTCGCGTCATATGACAGGATAAAGGTCTATCTTCCTAGACCTCCAACTTAAGAAAGGAGGACACGTTGCTTTCGGAGGGAATCAGAAAGGGAAAGTTATAGGAATTGGTACTATTGGTGGTAAACTCCCTCTTCCCTCTATATCTAATGTTCTTATGGTTAAAGGATTAAGACACAATTTACTTAGCATAAGTCAATTATGTGATAGTGGTTTTGATGTTTCCTTTACCAAGGATGTATGCATAGTTAAAGACTGTTGTGGCAAAACCCTCTTTTCAGCTAAAAGGCAACAAAATATTTATAAGATTGAACTGTCTGATCTCTCAGATCAAAGTGTAACCTGTCTGATGTCTAAAGAGGATGAGAGATGGTTATGGCATCAGAAGCTAGGACATGCTAGTATGAAACTAATTTCTGAATTAAAAAGGAATAATCTCGTGAGAGGATTGTCTGATATTAGCTTTAAGAAAGATGTCTTGTGTGATGCATGTCAGAGAGGTAAACAGATAAAATCAAGTTTCAAATCTAAAAATAAAGTATCAACCTCTAGACCTCTTCAGTTGTTACACATGGATCTATTTGGACCAGTTAGTATTACCAGCCTGGCTGGAAGAAAATATGGATTTGTCATAGTTGATGACTATTCTAGATACACATGGGTACTCTTCCTAACACACAAGGATGAGTCTTTTAAGGCTTTCTCAGTATTCTGAAAAAGAGTACAAAATGAGTAGGGTTTCTGTATTTATACCCTTAGAAGTGATCATGGGGGAGAATTTGAAAATGAGCAGCTTAGACAGTTCTGTGAGGAGAATGGAATCTCTCACAATTTCTCTGCACCTAGAACTCCACAGCAAAATGGAGTGGTTGAGAGAAAGAACAGATCTCTGCAAGAGATGGCTAGATCTATGCTCAATGAAAATAATCTCCCTAAGTACTTCTGGGCAGAAGCTGTAAATACTGCTTGTTATGTACAAAACAGAATACTTATTAGGCCCTTTCTAAAAAGGACTCCTTATGAATTGTGGAAAGGAAAAAACCCCAACATATCTTATTTTCATGCTTTTGGATGTGAATGCTTTATTATGAATAACAGAGATAATCTTGGAAAGTTTGATTCTAAGGTAGATAAAGGTATTTTCGTAGGATATTCTGAAAAGTCTAAGGCTTTTAGAGTATACAATTCAAGAACTTGTATTATTGAAGAATCTGTTCTTGTTAAATTCAATGATGGATTAAAGACTGATAAAAAACTATCAGATCTAGAGGATGATCTTGCAGGTCTTGATATAAACAAGCCAGAAAGTCAACACCCGATCTAACCATAACAGAACCTGTGCCTGAGGCTGAAAGACAAGTGGAACAGACGAGTCAGCAGACAAGTCAAGATCTTCATGATGATCTCAAAAGGGATTGGAAGTTCAACACTCATCATCCTAACGATCTTATTATTGGAAATCCTTCTGAATGAGTAAGAACCAGATCCACCTTAAGAGAATCAAACAATGTGGCCTTTATTTCAGATTTGGAACCTAAACGCATTGAAGAAGCTCTTGAGGATGAAAGCTGGTGATGAGTGTGATTTCACCTCATTCTCCATGTACATTTCTACATGCATTTGCATATAGTTAGGCCATTTTAGTTTCATTTTGTTTAGTTTTTCCTTTGGAACGGATAAGGTGGTCTTGTGTGTTGTTTTGCAGGAGTTTATGATTAAATGCCCAATATTTAGCCGTGATGAAGCTTGGATGATTTAGAGCCTGAAAAGAGAAGAAAATGAGCCAAGCAGAGCCTATCACGGCCTAGCCGTGATGGAGCAATAACTGAATAAAAAGAGGCCAAAAGTCAGAAGCTGTCACGGCCTAGCCGTGATGGCTATCACGGCCGTGATCTCCCAGCTGTACCAGACCTCCAAAAGTCAGAATTGGTCACGGCCTAGCCTTGATGGCTATCACGGCCGTGACCTACTAGTTGGACCAGACAGAATCTATCACGGCCTAGTCGTGATGAGCATCACGGCCGTGATGAGTCAGAAAGTGAAGAGGCGCTCAGGGCAGAACCCATCACGGCATGGCTGTGATGGCTACATCCACGCCCGTGACGGGCCACGAGTTATAAAAGAACCTCTGGGCGTAACAGAAGAGGCATCCGAGAAAACCTAAAAAGATGCTCTCTCTTTGTTGTGGCTCTTTGAGCAACCTTCCATGGAGTCCCTTCCTCCTTACATCTCTGTATCTTTTCTTTTGATTTCTGTTTGATTATGTGTAGCTAAATCCCCCATTTGTTGGGGTTAGATGATGGCTTCTCCGAACTTGATTGTAACATGACTTGAATGCAATACAATTCCTTTCTCTTTATGAGTATTTGATTCCATGCTTAATGCTTTCCTAGGTTTGATCATCCTAGGAATGATTTGTTGCTTTAATAGACAATTGAAAGGTTGATGTTAAGGCATGCTCATGAATCAAATGCCAAGTAGTTCATGAACCTAGACATAGGTCTTGGGGTTCTTGCAATCTTATGAATCTTGATTCTTAATGCAATTTCTCATGTTAATCCACCTAAGACATTAGGGTTTAATTTGGGATTTTAGGCTCATTCCACCTAAGACATTAGGGTTTGAGTAATTGAGAAGATTTGATTGTCATAATTGATTTAGGAATTGTGTTATTTATCATTTCATAGCAACCAAGGGAGGATTAGCCTAGTCTAACCCTAACAATTCTATCCATTTGTTGTTCATATTTATGTTTGCCGATCAAGTGTTTGATAAAATACCCAAAAGAACAAAAACATTTCTTATTCTTGTTTTTCTTGTTAGATGTTAGAGCTACCTTCATTCCAAACTTGATCGCCTAGATAGTAGTTCAATTTGCGAAGTGGTACTTGTCCACGATCCCTGAGAACGATACCCGGTTCTCACCGGTTTATTACTTGCAACGATTCGGTACACTTGCCGAAATCGCATCAAGTTTTTGGCGCCGTTGCCGGGGATCGGTGTGCCAATATCACGAGTACCAAAGGGGACTCCTAATTTAGGCATTTTACTTTCCTTTATCACTGTTTTTTTATGTTTTCTATTTTCTTGGTAGTTGCAGAATTGTTCACTTGTTGCTTAACTTGTACTTGTTGTTTACTGCTGTTTTTCTGTTTTTCTGCTCTTTTTCTGTTCTACTCTGTTTGTTTATTGTATGCGAGGTACAATCGACCCAGGTGAACTTCAATTCGACCCTGAGATCGAGAGGCTTTGTAGAAAGAATAGAAAGGAAGCCAGAGCTAGAGAGAACAGAGGGGAAGCATCTTCTAGAGTGTAAGAATCACAAGTAGAGTTACCAAGTGTGCAAGAACTGCTAGTTGAAGTAGAAATTGTCACCATGGCTGAGAACAATGAACAAAGGAGGACAATGGGGGACTACACCTCCCCTAAAGTCGATAGATGTGGAACTCCTATTGTTAGACCTGCAGTGGCATGCAACAACTTTGAAATCAAGGCATCGCTTCTCAATCTTGTGCAGCAAAATCAGTTTGGGGGGTTGGAAAGTGAAGACCCTCATTCTCACATTGGCACATTCATTGAGTTGTGTGACACCATCAAACTGAATGGGGCTTCCGATGAGGCCATTCGCTTAAGGCTTTTCCCTTTCTCTTTGAGGGATGGAGCTAAGTCATGGCTTCAATCCCATCCTCATGGGAGCATCATCACTTGGAATGATTTGGTGAGCAAGTTCTTATCTCGCTTCTTCCCTCCCTCAAGAATGATCAAGTTGAGATCCGAGATTAATGCCTTTGCACAGAGGGATGGTGAATCACTTTATGAGGCATGGGAGAGGTTCAAATCTTTGCTCACCGCATGTCCAAATCATGAATTAGAGACATGGCAACAGGTTGCAACATTTATCAATGGTCTCAACAGAAATTCCAGAAGTATGATTGAAGCGGCTGTAGGTGGTTCTTTGAGTCAAAAGACACCCGAAGAGGCAAAGGACTTGATTGAAACTATGGCTAATAATGATTATCAAATGCCTAGTTCTCGATCATTGGTAAAGAGAGGTGTGTTGGAACTTGATGAACTGGGTGCTCTTAAGGCGCAAATGGCCATTCTTACCAAGAAATTGGGGTCCGTTCAACTGCAGAATTCTCAACTACAAGCTGTCCAAGTTCAAGCTACCTCAGTGTGTGATTTCTGTGGAGGTAACCATGCAAATGGCAATTGTGAGATTAATGTGGTTGGAAGTTCTGGGCAAGAAGAAGTGAATTACATGAGCAACCAAGGGCCTAAGCATGATCCTTTCTCTAACACCTACAATCCGGGGTGGCGTAGCCATCCTAACTTTGGTTGGAGACAAGGACAAGGCTCAAGTTCTCAAGCAAAGCCTCCTCAAGAGAACTCCAGCAAATTGGAGAATATTCTAGGCCAGTTCATGCAAGCAACTCAAGAGAATATGAAGAATCAAAATGCCTCCATCAAGAATCTAGAGCACCAAATAGGCCAATTGGCAAAGCAAATGGCGGAGAGACCTCAAGGACAATTGCCGGGAGATACTGAAAAGAATCCAAGGGAGGATTGCAAGGCAATTACTACAAGAAGTGGAAGGGTCTTAGTCCCACAAGAAAATGAAGAAAGAGGTGAAAAAGGGAGTGATAGGGGAGTTGATGAGGTGATAGTTGAAGATGTAACTATTGAAGAACCAGAGACCTCCCAACCCACTACCTCTATTCCTACTACTGTTGAAGCTGAAAAACCAGAGAGATAGAAATTGGTGGATGAAGAGTTTGCAAGAAAGAAGACTAGAAGGCAAATTCTTGAAGAAGTTGACAATCCTAAGGAGTTGCCACCATATTTCAAGGTACCCTACCCTCAAAGGTTGAAGAAGGAGGCAAAAGACCAACAATTCTCGAAGTTCTTGGATGTGTTCAAAAAATTGCAAATCAACATCCCTTTTGACGAAGCTCTTCAACAAATGCCTTCCTATGCCAAGTTCACGAAGGAGATTCTTACTAACAAAAGGAAGTGGAAGGAGGAGACAGTCATGCTCACTGAAGAATGTAGTGCCATACTCCAAAGGAAGTTACCGGTGAAGATGAAGGATCCGGGTAGCTTTAATATTCCATGCACTATTGGCCATTTGAATATTGGAAGAGCCTTGTGTGATCTTGGTGCAAGCATTAACCTTATGCCGCTCTCCATTTTCAAGAAGCTGGGAATTGGTGAAGTCAAGCCAACCAGGATTTCTCTCCAATTGGCAGATCGATCCATTACTTATCCTTATGGTATAGTGGAGGATCTATTGGTTAAAGTGGACAAATTCATCTTTCCGGCAGATTTTGTAGTGTTGGATATAGCGGAAGATAGTGAGACTCCGTTAATTCTTGGAAAACCATTCCTGGCCACGGGTAGAGCTTTAATTGATGTAAATCAGGGGGAGTTGGTACTTAGAGTTCAAGATGAAAAAGTCACCTTCAATGTTTTTGAAGCAATGAGGCATCCAGGCGACAAAGACACTTGTATGAGTGTGGACCTTGTTGATTCATTGACTGACAAGGGTGTGCAACAAACTTGTGAAGATTCATTGGAAGCGGCCCTTATGGTTGAGGATGTAGAGGAAGAGGTATGTGCAGAAGAAGTTGATTTCATGGTTAAATCCCTTGAGGCTTGTCTGGTTGTGGATAATGATGAAGACAAAGTTATGGAAGATGTGCGGATTGAAGACAAGGGTGAACCACCTGTGCTAGAGTTGAAAGAACTTCCGTCCCATCTCCGCTATGCCTTTCTTGGATTGAATTCTTCATTTCCGGTGATCATTAGTAGTGGGTTGAACTCCTTAGAAGAAGAGAAGTTGTTGAGAGTGCTTAGGGAGCACAAATCTGCAATTGGGTGGTCTATGTCCGACTTTAAAGGGATAAGTTCCTCATTCTGTATGCACAAAATCCTTGTGGAGGAAAATTTCAAGCCGGTTAGACAACCCCAAAGAAGACTCAACCCGAATATGAAAGAAGTTGCAAGGAAGGAGGTTGTGAAGCTTTTGGATGCGGGAATAATCTACCCAATCTCCGATAGCCCATGGGTGAGTCCGGTCCAAGTTGTTCCCAAGAAAGGGGGGATGACAGTTGTTGCCAATGAGAAAAATGAACTCATTCCCTCAAGGACCGTTTCTGGATGGAGAGTGTGTATTGACTATAGAAGACTGAATGAGGCCACCAGAAAAGATCATTTTCCCTTGCCCTTCATTGATCAGATGTTAGAAAGATTGGCGGGCCATGCATATTATTGCTTCCTTGATGGATACTCGGGTATAACCAGATTGTAGTAGACCCATCGGATCAATAGAAGACTGCTTTCACTTGCCCCTATGGTGTCTATGCTTACCGGAGGATGCCATTCGGGTTGTGCAATGCACCCGCCACTTTTCAAAGGTGCATGCTTTCCATATTTTCTGATATGAATGAAAAATTCATTGAAGTATTTATGGATGACTTTTCTGTGTTTGGTAACTCTTTTGATAATTGTCTGAATAATCTTGCATGTGTTTTGAAAAGATGCCAAGAGACTAACCTTGTTTTAAATTGGGAAAAATGTCATTTCATGGTTAGGGAAGGGATAGTCCTTGGTCATAAAATTTCATCACGGGGGGATGGAAGTTGATAAAGCAAAAGTTGAAGTGATTGAAAAACTTCCACCGCCCATAAATGTGAAAGGTGTTAGAAGCTTCCTAGGGCATGCGGGTTTCTATAGGAGATTTATAAAAGATTTTTCAAATATTGTGAAACCCTTATGCAAGCTCTTAGTAGTTGATACTCCTTTTGTATTTGATGATGATTGCATGCATGCTTTCCAACTCTTGAAAGAAAAACTCACCACCGCACCAGTCATTGCACCTATAGATTGGAGTTTACCATTTGAGTTAATGTGTGATGCAAGCGACTATGCGGTGGGAGCCATTTTGGGTCAAAGAAAAAATAAAGTGTTGCATGTCATCTACTATGCTAGTCGTGTGTTAAATGATGCTCAATTGAATTATACCACGACTGAAAAAGAATTGCTTGCTGTGGTGTTTGCATTTGATAAATTTAGATCCTACTTGATTGGCTCTAAAACTACTGTCTACACTGATCATTCTGCTTTGAAGTATCTCATGACTAAACAGGATGCCAAGCCAAGGCTCATTAGGTGGGTACTACTGGTCCAAGAGTTTGATTTGGAAATAAAGGACAAGAAAGGCGTGGAGAATGTGGTAGCCGACCATTTGTCTAGGCTTTCGCAAGCAAATGTTCAAGTGACAACTGAATTGCCAATTCAAGAGGAATTCCCAGATGAAAAGTTGTTTGTGGTGCAAGTGGCACCTTGGTTTGCGGACACTGCAAATTATAAGGCTGCAAACAAGATTCTGAAGGACTTCAATGCACAACAAAGGAATAAGCTCATCCATGATGCTAAATACTATGTATGGGATGAGCCTTACCTTTTCAAAAGAGGTTCGGATGGAATTCTGAGGAGATGTATTCCGGAAGAAGAGGTTGCTGGGGTGTTGACTCATTGTCACAACTCACCCTATGGAGGACACTTTGGTGGTGAGAGAACCGCCATGAAGATCTTGCAAAACGAGTTATTTTGGCCCACTATTTTCAAAGACTCTAGAGCCTAGGTGATGAGGTGTGACAAGTGTCAGAGAACCGGGAATATATCCAGAAGGAATGAGATGCCCTTGAAGGGTATTCTTGAGGTGGAACTCTTTCATGTGTGGGGGATCGACTTCATGGGTCCTTTCCCATCATCATACAACAACAAATATATTCTTGTTGCAGTGGACTATGTGAGCAAATGGGTAGAAGCTGTCCCCACTCTGACAGATGATGCAAAAACAGTGATTAATTTTGTGAGGAAGAACATTTTTACCCGGTTTGGAATCCCTAGAGCTATTATTAGTGATGGGGGTACCCACTTCTGCAACAAAGAGTTCAATGCAGTGCTTGCCAAGTTTGGGCTGAATCATAAAGTTGCCACACCATACCACCCTCAAACTAGTGGGCAAGTGAAGTTGTCCAATCGGGAATTGAAGAGGATTTTGGAGAAAACTGTGAACAATGCTAGGAAGGATTGGGCGAAGAAACTGGATGATGCACTTTGGGTCTATCGGACTGCATACAAAACACCTATTGGTATATCACCTTACCAATTAGTGTTTGGTAAATCATGTCACCTTTCGGTAGAGCTCCAACATCGTGCTTTCTGGGCAGTGAAGGCCCTAAACTTTGACACAAGGCTGGCCATGGATAAGAGACTGCTTCAATTGAATGAGTTGGATGAATTCCGACTCTTGGCTTATGAGAGTGCAAGGATCTACAAGGAAAGAACAAAATTCTGGCATGACAAGTACATTCTTCCCAAGCAATTTGAAGAAGGCCAGTCAGTTTTGCTCTTTAACTCTCGACTCAAGTTGTTTCCAGGAAAGTTGAGATCAAGGTGGTCGGGTCCATTCTATGTCAAGACAGTTTCCCTATTTGGTGCAATTGAATTGGAAGATCCATCGTCCGGGGACACTTTCACTGTTAATGGGCAAAGGCTCAAGCACTATCTTGGAGGAGACTTTGATCGTCAGGCAGTCTCCGTCCCTCTTAAGGCGCCATCTTAGAAATCATCCGTCAAGCTAGTGACGTTAAAGAAGCGCTTATTGGGAGGCAACCAAAGTTTTATTTTCCTTTTCTCGCTTGTTTTTGATTTTCAACTCTTGAATAATTTGAGAAGATCAAGAGATTTGTTAATAGGTTTGCTAAGTGTTTTCAGGGGTAAGGAAGAAGGAGAAACAAAAAGGGGCAGGGAGAAACAAAGCCAGAAAGCATGTGATTCAGCACCCGCTACCACCTCGGTGAGTCGTTCAATTTTCTTTCCCCTCTCTCCAACTTGATTTTTTACATTGGGGACAATGTAAACTTTTAAGCTTGGGGTAGGGGTATTTTTTTGTAAATTTTTGAATTGCATTGTTCATATTGCATTCATTTAGGCATAGTTTTGCATGATCGCATGATTCGGTTACCCCCTGCTTAGATTGAGCATCTGATTGTGAGAACTGAGTGCCAATTTATTTGTGATAGTGAATTTTTGAACCCTGATTTTTCTATTCTTGTGATATGGCTTCAAATAAATATTCTTGAGATGGTCTTGGATAGTTGATGATTAGCATGTGTTTCTATAGACTTGTGTTCCTCATTGATTTTTGAACTGCTAAATGTGAGCTTTTGAGCCATTACGGGGTACTCACTAAATCTACCCCATTCTTTGTGTTAGAGTGTTATTCCTCTTGGTTTGTTTGTCTCTAGAACTTGACATGAAACCATTTTGAAGCTTGAAAATTTTTTACAACATTTTTTGAAAATGATTGAGGCATTAGGTATTTTTCCGGCCTTCTGAGCTTTGAATGAATAATACTACCCTTAGTTACCCAATTTTGAGCTTGAAAGAATAAAATTCTTTTCTTGGTCCCTTGAAAATTTTTGATGAATGATGCTTATGAGAGACCTTCTAAAGTATTGTACAAAAAGGGTAAAAAGGTAGTTGGAAAAAAGTTTGGGATGAAAGAATTAGAAAAATATTTCTCTTGAGCTGAAAGTCTCCCCTTCTCCAAAAAAAAAAAACAAAAAAGAGAAAAGAAAAATAAATAGAGTAGGGGATGACAAAAAAAAGTGAGAAATAAAAGAAAAAGAAAGAAAAGAAAGGTGGAAAAGTGATTCCAAACCCAAAAGGGTATTTTAGAAGGTCATGATTTGCAATGCTGAATGTCTTGTGTAACCTTTTGAAATGTCCCTTTCTTGATTTCCCCACCTGTCGATTAAGCCCATGGCCCCGGTGCAACCAAAGCAAAAGACCTCTTGATTCTTAATTATTTTCATTAATAAAGTAGAGATTTGGTTGATAGTCAAGCCTATGGTAGAAATCATTCTTTGAGGAAAATGGAGCGAATTGTCATATATCCTTGAACACTTGAGTGAGGCGAGAAAGAGAGCCAAGCAAATGAACAAGCTTGGGGTGATCTTCAGGTGAGCAAGAGTGCCCGAATCAGTGAGAATATGAGTCTAGGAAACCTAAGCCCCTAATTAGACTTGAATTGATTATCTCTTGCTGAAGTATTTGAAATGCCTGTTGCTTGGATCAATTGCTCGGGTTCTTAGTTCACTATCATTGCTCTGTTTGTTTTCTTCTTCTGGCCTTGGTTTTTGCTTGAGGACAAGCAAAGTCTTAAGCTTGGGGTGATTTTATGAGTGTGATTTCACCTCATTCTCCATGTACATTTCTGCATGCATTTGCATATAGTTAGGCCATTTTAGTTTCATTTTGTTTAGTTTTTCCTTTGGAACGGATAAGGTGGTCTTGTGTGTTGTTTTGCAGGAGTTTATGATTAAATGCCCAATATTTAGCCGTGATGAAGCTTGGATGATTTAGAGCCTGAAAAGAGAAGAAAATGAGCCAAGCAGAGCCTATCACGGCCTAGCCGTGATGACCCTCACGGCCGTGATGGAGCAATAACTGAATAGAAAGAGGCCAAAAGTCAGAAGCTGTCACGGCCTAGCCGTGATGGCTATCACGGCCGTGATCTCCCAGCTGTACCAGACCTCCAAAAGTCAGAATTGGTCACGGCCTAGCCTTGATGGCTATCACGGCCGTGACCTACTAGTTGGACCAGACAGAATCTATCACGGCCTAGTCGTGATGAGCATCACGGCCGTGATGAGTCAGAAAGTGAAGAGGCGCTCAGGGCAGAACCCATCACGGCATGGCTGTGATGGCTGTCACGGTCGTGACGGGCCACGAGTTATAAAAGAACCTCTGGGCAGAACAGAAGAGGCATCCAGAAAACCTAAAAAGATGCTCTCTGCTGCTGTGGCTGCTGAGCAACCTTCCATGGAGTCCCTTCCTCCTTACATCTCTGTATCTTTTCTTTTGATTTCCTGTTTGATTATGTGTAGCTAAATCCCCCATTTGTTGGGGTTAGATTATGGCTTCTCTGAACTTGATTGTAACATGACTTGAATGCAATACAATTCCTTTCTCTTTATGAGTATTTGATTCCATGCTTAATGCTTTCCTAGGTTTGATCATCCTAGGAATGATTTGTTGCTTTAATAGACAATTGAAAGGTTGATGTTAAGGCATGCTCATGAATCAAATGCCAAGTAGTTCATGAACCTAGACATAGGTCTTGGGGTTCTTGCAATCTTATGAATCTTGATTCTTAATGCAATTTCTCATGTTAATCCACCTAAGACATTAGGGTTTAATTTGGGATTTTAGGCTCATTCCACCAAGACATTAGGGTTTGAGTAATTGAGAAGATTTGATTGTCATAATTGATTTAGGAATTGTGTTATTTATCATTTCATAGCAACCAAGGGAGGATTAGCCTAGTCTAACCCTAACAATTCTATCCATTTGTTGTTCATATTTCTGTTTGCCTATCAAGTGTTTGATAAAATACCCAAAAGAACAAAAACATTTCTTATTCTTGTTTTTCTTGTTAGATGTTAGAGCTACCTTCATTCCAAACTTGATCGCCTAGATAGTGTTCAATTTGCGAAGTGGTACTTGTCGACGATCCCTGAGAACGATACCCGGTTCTCACTGGTTTATTACTTGCAACGATTCGGTACACTTGCCGAAATCGCATCAGCTGGATTCTTGCTATGCAAGAAGAAATTAACCAGTTCACCAGAAATGATGTCTGGACTCTTGTCTCTAAGCCTAAAAACAAGTCAGTTATTGGAACAAGATGGGTCTTCAGAAACAAATTGGATGAAGATGGTAAAGTTGTCAGAAATAAGGCAAGGTTAGTAGCTCAAGGCTATAACCAACAAGAAGGTATTGATTATACTGAAACCTTTGCACATGTAGCTAGAATAGAAGCCATACGCATTTTAATGTCATATGCTGCACAACACCAAATTACCCTGTTTCAAATGGATGTAAAAAGTGCTTTTCTAAATGGTATAATTGAAGAAGAAGTGTATGTTAAGCAACCCCCTGGTTTTGAGGATACTGATAAACCAGATCACGTTTTCAAACTTAAAAAAGCATTATATGGTTTGAAACAAGCACCTAGGGCATGGTATGATAGACTCAGTTCTTTTCTCATGCATAATGGTTTTACTAAAGGACAAGTAGACACTACTCTGTTCAAAAAATGCTCTAAAGAGAACTTTATTATAGTTCAAATATATGTTGATGATATTATTTTTGGAGCAACTAATGAAAAGCTGTGCAAGAATTTTTAAGTCTAATGCAAGCTGAATTTGAGATGAGCATGATGGGAGAATTGAAGTTCTTCCTTGGATTACAAATCAAGCAAACAAGTGATGGAATTTACATTCATCAACAAAAATATACCAAGGAGATACTCAAGAAATACAAAATTGAAAATGCAAAGCTCATGAAAACCCCTATGCAACCCAATGCAAAACTAAGCAAAGATGATGAAGGTAAAAAGGTAGTGATAAGCCTTTGGCTTATCTAGTTTTATGGCTAGATGAACTAGGGTTTATGTGCCAATCAGTCGAGTTCACTCTCGTTTTCGCCCAAATTTGCCTTGTTTTGCTCCTAAGTTGGACTTTGACTCGTTTTGTGCCTTTTGTGTAGTTTTTAGCTTATTTTGGATAGAATTATGCTTTTGGTTGCTTTTGGTGTTTTCAGGTCAATAAGTGAAGCTCCGGGAGTCAGGGAAAGTCAAGAAGCAGTGGAAAAAGCACTTCTGGAGATACTCGCCTCACGAGCATGAACATCAGATAAAGCAAAGAATGATCATCACTCGGCTCGCCCGCGAAAACAATCTCGCCTCGCGAATCATGAAGACCTGGAAGTCAGAGACCATCACGGCCTAGCCGTGATGAAGGTCACAGCCTAGAATTGAATTTCGCCCCGCGAAAGAATCTCGCCCCGCGAGAGTTTGAAGACACTGGAAGACAGAGACAATCACGGCCTAGCCGTGATGAAGGTCACGGCTGTGACAGATTGAAGTTGGAAGACTCGCCCCGCGAATACACCCTCGCCTCGCGAAAATCCAAAATTCAAAGCGCGCCAATACTAAAATTCGCCTCGCGAATGAGTACTCGCCCCGCGAGCGAGCAAGAATCAGAATCCTTATTTAAAGGCTGTTGCAGATCAGAAAGGGGGAGATATCTAGATCGGTGGAGAGCTTTTTGAGATCCGAATCCTAGTAGGGTTTTTCCACTGTAGAGTAGTGTTTAGGCCAGATTTCTTTTCTCTTTGGAGCTGCGTCTCCCCTTCTTCTTTTTCTTATTTTGATATGGAGATTATGTCCGATTGTTTGTCTATGAGCATGAGGAACTAATCCCCTCGTCTGAGGGAGCAATGAAGCCGCCCATGGCGGTGTAGATTCAATGTGATGTATGTCTTTCTCCCTTGTCTCAATTTATGTTTTCCAATTCTGATTTGATTGCGTTGATCATATGTTTTGCGTGATTAACTAGTTAAACGTGTTTGAGGCCGAGAGGCGATTCGCGTTTTAGAACTTGAATTGGGATCGCTAATAGAATATTACACGAGAGTGAGTAGGAGATTAGTGCAACCTTATAGGGAACAAGAATTAATCAAATTCGAGATTAGGATTATGAGACCTAGCAAGTAATTAATCCAATCGTCGAATACGTCCTAATGAACATGAGAGTGGATTTAGGAGAATTTAGGGGTCCCGGTTGACATTGTAATTGAACTTAGGGAGGAATTCATCATCACTTGGGTATGCATGTTGGGTAGGTGGATTTGTGACCTTGGACATTTTAATTTCAGATTTTAATAGTTTAGTTTTATTTAGATTTGTTAATTGAATATCGATCCTCTTATTCTCTCTCTCAACCACCTTCTGTAACTTGACCAAACGCATCTGATTTCCCGCGGATTAGTCGAATTGGTAGCCCAATCCCTGAGTTCGACCTCGGTAATTACTTACCGTGTTTATTTTATTACTTGCGACGACCCGGTACACTTGCCGGCGTCACCAACAAGTTTTTGGCGCCATCGCCGGGGATTGGCACAACCAATTTTCCTAATTTTAGGGAAGTTTGATTATTTGGTTAAGTTAAATTTTATTTTTATTTTTTAATTTTTATTTTATTTTTATTTGCTATTATATCTCTCTACTTCTTTGATTCCACTTGGTCTTGCCTTGTTTTTGTATGCGAGGTACCCTCCCACAAGAGGGCTTGCTATTTGATACGGAGATCACCAAGACTGAGAAGCGCTTAAGGAAAGAAGCAGAGAGCGAAAGAGGCTTGAATGGATGGATGGGCATCATTGGAGGAGATGTCGTACAACGATTGCAACTGTGGCTGGGAAACCTCAAATGGATTCAGTTCTGCAACATTAGAAGCCATTCTAGAGCAAGTCAATTCATTGAAGATGCAAGTTGCGGCTTTGTCAGAGAACAAAAAGGCTAATGTGATACACGAGGGAATGCTTCCGGGTTGCGAATATTGTAATGGAGACCATGACACTTGGAGCTATCCTTTCTACTCCTCTCAAGAATATGTGGACTCTTGCCATAATTTCTATGACAGCGTGCCCCAGGACAACTATCAGAGTCAGAATCAGTATTGGGGTTATATGAGTAGAGACCATCCGGATTTCACTTGGAGTAATGCTGACAATGGTCTAGATTAGCAACCACAACCTCAACAGAACTGGCAACAACAACCTCAACAGGATGGTGGAAGACGACCTTGGGAGTTGGCTCTTGAGAGGACAAATGCGACAATTGATAGGATGGCCCAACAACAACAACCTTGGGAGTTGGCTCTTGAGAGAACAAATAAGTTAATTGATAAGATGGCCACATCATTTGAGAAGACGAGTGCGGCAGTAGAGAAGTTGGGTCAGTTCGTAGAGCAACAAAATGAGCGTCTAACAGGCATGTTCCCAGGTGATACCAAGAACAACCCTAAGGACCAATGCGAAGCCATAACAACTAGAAGCGATAGGGTGTGGGAATCTGACTGGGATGCAACTAGTTCTCAGGAAATTGAGGAAGAACTACCACATGTTGAGGAAGAGCAACTTAAGGAAGAGGAGTTGGCAAGTGACATGGCCCTGGAACAACCACATGTTGAGGAAGAGCAACCTAAGGAAGAGGAGTTGGCAGGGGACAAGGCACCGGAGCAAGGGGGTAGAGATCAAAATGAAGATAAAGTGGTAGAGGATTCCACCATGCTTGTCAAGCAACCTGAAATTGCTGCATTGGATAACTATGTCGGGTTGCATGCATGCGTGGACATTGGTAAGTTGGTCCCTCCCACTTGTCTGGCACACTTCCTCGAGAAAACACCATTTGACCCGAGAGGAAGTGAGTTCATAATTACAGTGGTCAAAGAAGTTTTCACACTCAAGCTAGGTGGAATCATGGATAGAGTCGTATTGCTCCTGCGAGGGCCACTTCATAAACCATGGGATCCGGGTGGAGGATCTCATATGATGAGCATCTCTTGGCCTCTGTACCACAGACTATGGGATCCAGGTGGATGCTTCTTAATAAGTCAGGCTCGGGACGTTAAACAAGCGCTACTTGGGAGGCAACCCAAGCTAGGTATCCCTCTCTTCTCCTAAGTTTTGTTTTGTTTTTGCTTTTTGTTTTGTTTTTGTTTGTCACTCTTGAATAATTTGAGAAGATCAAGAGTTTTTGTATGATTGTCGTGTCGGCAAGCTTGTTGGGTTTTAATTAAACTGAGCATAGATTGATTGCATGAATTATTTTGACCATTGATGATTTCCCCCTAGGTTCTGAAAATAGAAAGTTTATCCCCACTTAAAAATTGAAAACTGAACTTTGAGAACTTTGTCGTGATTACTTGATTTATGATAAGTTTGGGGTGAGGGGGGTGCACACACTAGGAATCGTATCTCGGTCAAACAATTTGCAAAATGTCCAGGTGAGGATTTGAGCCTCCAACTCTGTTTTTGAATGTGTGAATCACTGTTAAGTTGCACTTTCCCGAATTTGCTTGAATCTCTATATGGTTTGCATGTTTATGTGTTGCATCAAATGATTTAGGCAATTTTCTTTGAATAACTACTTGGCCTAAAAAGGACCATCCCTAATGCATGTTCCCTAGTTAGCCAAATTGAGCCCAATTGACCTATTGTTTCTTGATGACCCTATATTACGAGCCAAAATCTGAAAAAACCATGTTAACCCGATCTTAAGATTAGGAGAGCATGGAAATGAGCAAGAGAAAGGTTGTGAGAAACTAAGTTTGGGGTGGCTACAAGGTGATGTGCCATATTGGGGTGAGAAAAAGAAAAATAAAGGTTGAAACCCAAGGCAAAAAAAAAAAAGAGAAATATTTGCCAAAGGAAAAGGGGCAGAACAAAAAGATTAGCAAGGAAAAGGTTGTAGTCACCCGAGGCAAAAAGAAAAATGGAAAAAGGAATTAGAGTGGAATATATGTCAAATTCTCATGCTCTCTTAGTTCCTAGGGACTTAAGCCTAAATATCCTTCATTATCCTACCCTTAGCCAGGCCCCATTACAACCTTTGAAAGACCTATTGATGTTGCATGCATATTTTCGTGGGAACTATGTTTGAAATGAAAATCAAATTCATGGGAAGTGCTCTTAGAATGTGAAAGTGAGTGAAAAGTTGATAGCCTAGACAAACTTGAGCGAATGAGTGAAATACTAAATGCCCTTGTGAGGAAGGCAATTGTTTGAAATAGGTGATCTTCCTTTGTGTGTGACTCTGAACCTCAACTTAGAGTAATAATGGCATGAATGATAAATTCTCAATTGTTTAAAGTAGATGAATGTGGGGATTACGCTGATGTAGGGGGGAAATCATTGGAGAAAAAAACTGTTTTGATTGCATGAAATTTGTGCGAAATCGATTGGTTCCCTTAAGCTTGCCAAGTCTTGAGTCGTTTTTGAGTTTTAGCTTGCTTGGGGACAAGCAAGGTTTAAGTTTGGGGTGTTTTGATAAGCCTTTGGCTTATCTAGTTTTATGGCTAGATGAACTAGGGTTTATGTGCCAATCAGTCGAGTTCACTCTCGTTTTCGCCCAAATTTGCCTTGTTTTGCTCCTAAGTTGGACTTTGACTCGTTTTGTGTCTTTTGTGTAGTTTTTAGCTTATTTTGGATAGAATTATGCTTTTGGTTGCTTTTGGTGTTTTCAGGTCAATAAGTGAAGCTCCGGGAGTCAGGGAAAGTCAAGAAGCAGTGGAAAAAGCACTTCTGGAGATACTCGCCTCGCGAGCATGAACATCAGATAAAGCAGCAACAGTCATCACTCTGGCTCGCCCCGCGAAAACAATCTCGCCTCGCGAATCATGAAGACCTGGAAGTCAGAGACCATCACGGCCTAGCCGTGATGAAGGTCACAGCCTAGAATTGAATTTCGCCCCGCGAAAGAATCTCGCCCCGCGAGAGTTTGAAGACACTGGAAGACAGAGACAATCACGGCCTAGCGTGTGATGAAGGTCACGGCTGTGACAGATTGAAGTTGGAAGACTCGCCCGCGAATACACCTCGCCCGCGAAAATCCAAAATTCAAAGCGCGCCAATACTAAAATTCGCCTCGCGAATGAGTACTCGCCCCGCGAGCGAGCAAGAATCAGAATCCTTATTTAAAGGCTGTTGCAGATCAGAAAGGGGGAGATATCTAGATCGGTGGAGAGCTTTTCGAGATCCGAATCCTAGTAGGGTTTTTCCACTGTAGAGTAGTGTTTAGGCCAGATTTCTTTTCTCTTTGGAGCTGCGTCTCCCCTTCTTCTTTTTCTTATTTTGATATGGAGATTATGTCCGATTGTTTGTCTATGAGCATGAGGAACTAATCCCCTCCGTACGAGGAGCAATGAAGCCGCCCATGGCGGTGTAGATTCAATGTGATGTATGTCTTTCTCCCTTGTCTCAATTTATGTTTTCCAATTCTGATTTGATTGCGTTGATCATATGTTTTGCGTGATTAACTAGTTAAACGTGTTTGAGGCCGAGAGGCGATTCGCGTTTTAGAACTTGAATTGGGATCGCTAATAGAATATTACATGAGAGTGAGTAGGAGATTAGTGCAACCTTATAGGGAACAAGAATTAATCAAATTCGAGATTAGGATTATGAGACCTAGCAAGTAATTAATCCAATCGTCGAATACGTCCTAATGAGCACGAGAGTGGATTTAGGAGAATTTAGGGGTCCCGGTTGACATTGTAATTGAACTTAGGGAGGAATTCATCATCACTTGGGTATACATGTTGGGTAGGTGGATTTGTGACCTTGGACATTTTAATTTCAGATTTTAATAGTTTAGTTTTATTTAGATTTGTTAATTGAATATCGATCCTCTTATTCTCTCTCTCAACCACCTTCTGTAACTTGACCAAACGCATCTGATTTCCCGCGGATTAGTCGAATTGGTAGCCCAATCCCTGAGTTCGACCTCGGTAATTACTTACCGTGTTTATTTTATTACTTGCGACGACCCGGTACACTTGCCGGCGTCACCAACAGGTAGATCAAACTGTCTACAGAGGTATGATTGGCTCTCTACTGTACCTAACTTCAAGTAGACCTGACATTCAATTTAGTGTTTGTATGTGTTCTAGATTCCAATATGATCCTAGAGAATCTCATCTTAAGGCTGTTAAAAGAATATTTAGATATTTGCGTGGAACTACTAATCTTGGTTTGCTGTATTTAAGATCAAAAGAATACAGATTAGTGGGATATTGTGATGCTGATTTTGCTGAAGACAGAATAGAAAGAAAAAGCACCAGTGGAGGATGTCACTTCATTGGAGCAAGTTTAGTCTCATGGTCAAGCAAGAGGCAGACAACCATTGCCACATCTCTTCATGAAGCCGGAATACATCTCTCTTTGCTAGTTCTTCGCTCTCAACTCTTATGGGTAAAACATCAACTTGAGGATTACTCTATTTATGAACATAACATATCTGTATGGTGTGATAATTTCAGTGCTATATGCTTAACTAAAAATCCAATTCAGCATTCTAAGGCTAATAAGCATATTGAAATCAAACATCATTTCATTAGGGATTATGTTGAGAAAGGCATCTTTGATATTAAGTTTGTTAAAACTGAAAATCAATGGGCTGATATTTTCACTAAACCCCTCGCAGAAGAAAGGTTTTATTTATTAGATATAATCTAAAAATGCATTGTATTGTTGAATGGCATGTATGAATGTTAACGAGTCTATGCTAAATCTGTCATTACTCATATACACATGTTCTTTTAACTAAGCATTAGTTCAGGGGGAGTAATGATACAATAGTTTAAGTGGAGTATGTCTACTATGCTTGCTGCATTACTATGATTTTCTTAACATGTTATCTTGCCTTTAACATATCTCATAAATAAAACTTGATAACCCTTTTTGATGCTGACAAAAGGGGGAGAAAGGGAGAAATGAATAGGGAGAATGGGAGAATAGGAGAAATAGAATGGGAGAATGAATATGATATGACCTGTTCACTTAAGAAAATTTCAACCGGTCTATACATGCTATTTTTTTTGTTGATATTTTCTGAGGTTCATTAAATCATCTCAATGTTTGTCATCATCAAAAAGTGGGAGATTGTTAAGTCTCTAAAATGTCTGATGTACATTTCCTAAGTTTTGATGAGAACTAAACATTGGTTAATGATTTAATTAACCTTCATATTGGTTGCTAAATTGTCTATCGAGTGTGCAGATTAAATAAGTAATAGAAGCTCACGTCCAACACACAAGTGATTGAAACAAACGTCCAGCACTGTAGTAATTGAAACGCACGTCCAACCCAAGCAATTGGAGCCCGTCCATTAAAGTATCAGAATAGCTCGTCCATTAAAGTATCATAATGGCTCGTCCAATGACGTGGCATTTGGAGCCCGTCCATTAACGTATCAGAATAGCTCATCCATTAAAGTATCAGAATGGCTCGTCCAATGACGTGGCATTTGGAGCCCGTCCATTAAGGTATCAGAATTGCTAGTCCAATGACGTGGCAGATGGAGCTCGTCCATTAAGGAATCAGAATGGCTCGTCCAATGACGTGGCAGATGGAGCTCGTCCATTGAGGTATCAGAATGGTTCGTCCAATGACGTGGCATTTGGAGCTCGACCATTTAGAATGGTCCAATGACGTGGCAAGAGGCTCTCATCCACTAGAGTAACAGAGGCTCTCATCCACTAGAGTAGTAACAGAGGCTCTCGTCCACTAAAGTGCAAGAGGCCCTCATCCACACTAGTCTTTGGACTTGCTGAGTCCTTAATATGGAGCTCGTCTACTAGCCCGAATGAAAACTCAAATGGCTAGATAGACGCGGATATTTTCAAGATGGAAGCACTTATCTTATAAACGCGAATTCTATAAGGATTATCAGAATCGTATTTCAAGAACCAGAAAGAGACTTGAAGCCTTCTCTCCTACTCAGTTTCACGCTTATCAAGAAAAGTCAGAAGTTACTCTCTCAAACAACCTTGGATAATCAGAACCAAAGACCAGTTAAAGAATGCTTCCAACATACTTTATTCCCTAGTACCTCTGGTCCTTACACGAAAAGGGAAGTGTACTCAGCAAAGTACAAAAAGCTCTCTGCATAACTCTGATATGGCTGTATCACGATGCATAAAGCCATGATCCTTCATGTTAGAGCACAACCAACGACTCTATTTCATTAATGACTACCCAGAACGACTCTATTGCATTAATGGCTGCCCAGAACGACTCTATTGCATTTAATGAAGTTCTGCTTGAAGCCAACATCTGATGGGATGTCTCTAGCGGATCCTAAATGCTTGAAGACCATAAATACAGAAGTCATTGAAGATGAAGAAGAAGAGAATACATATTGCATTAAAAAGCCATTACTCTGCGCATTAATTTCTTCATTCTTTCATTCTGTATTCTTCAATCATTTGAAGTTATTACGCAGACTTTCCTAAGCTTTACATTTAAACCACTCTGAGTGTTAGTGAAAGTTTTGTCTGTCTAAGTTGTATTCATTACAAACCAAATCTCTCAAACAAACCTGAGTGAGCCTGAAGAGGCTAGGTGTGCAAAGAATACTTGTCTTTGAGCCTGAAGAGGCTAGGTGTGCAAAGAATACTTGTCTTTGAGCCTGAAGAGGCTAGGTGTGCAAATAATACTTGAGTCTGTAACCTAATCAGTTATAGTGGATAAATCTTGGTGCTGCCAAGGACTGTACGTAGCTCTTTGCTTTGAAGAGTGAACCAGGATAAATAACTGTGTCAATCTCTCTTTCCTTAAACTCTTTAATTGCTTTAGTTTTCTTACGTCTATCAAGTGGTGTGTTTCCAAAAGTCACCCGTTCATCCTGTATTCTTCCACTTGTCCAAACTTAGCTTCTGTTTGCGAAAAGATTTCAACTTTGCTTAAATTCTGATAAACACAATTCAACCCCCTTCTCGTGTTTATAGTTGTCTATTTCAAGTATGGCCCTTTTGTACATAACTTCTCCATGAAGCATGAGAAGCTTAACTTTTTGAGACAACTTCAAATCCTTTGCCGCTATTGATGCAAACTCCAAATACTTAGGCAATGACTTGAACTCCAAAGTTGGTATTTTCACAAAGTAATGTGGTAGACAAATGGAAGGCACCAACTTTGTAGCATCGACACATGCATGTAGATCAATATACTTATCCAACTCAGAAATTCCTGGTTTCATAGCAAACATGGTGAGGGAATCGTTTTCCACTTGAGTATTTTCATTTGTCCTTTGGGAAGGAACAATTGCAGATATATCCTCATCTTCCACTACCACTTCATCATCTTCATCAAACCAATTCAGATGAAAGTCTTCCAACGGAATGTCTTCTTGTGAATCATCTTCAATTATCACTTCATCGTCATTAAAGTCCATCTCCGTAACCATATTCTCTTGAATTTGGGTTTCCTGTGGCTCCTCAGCTAACTTTTTCGAATGTTCCCTAGCTTATGCTTCTAACTTCTGAATCATGACACTTAGTTCAGCTATTAACTCTTTAGAATGTTCCCCAACGCGCATTTCAAACATCTGAATCATAGAATTTATTTCCTCCTTATTACGCTTTATGCTCTGGATCACAAGTTGAGCATCTATCTCCCAAAGAAATTCTAGCACCGCGGGATTCAGCTTAAAGTGTGGTGGTGGAGGTAAAGGTGACAAATAGGATTTACATTCCTCTTTGGAGTATGTCTTTACATGCTTACTAACGATACCATCAAGCACAATCCAATCAATTTGATATTCATTTGAATAGTAATAATGGTTCATGTGTTACATCCACCTAACACAAATAAAACTCAAAAGAAAAAATTAAATATATACAAAAAAAAAATGTCTAAAGCAGTTGTTTCCTCTGTTACTAATGATATTGGTAATGCCAATCCCCGAAAACAGTGCCAAAAACTTGATGGATCCCGACAAGTGTACCGAGTCGACGCAAGTAATAAAAACACGGTGAGATACCGAGGCCGAACTCGGACTGGATGGCCAAGTACCACTCACAAATTCGACAACTATTTAGACCAAAATAAATTGATGATTTGTTTATGATAAAAATTATGAAAAGAAATTAAAATATATATTTTTGGATTTTTGAATTAATTAAAAAGCAAAGATAAACAAGGAACAAACAATTAAAGAAAATCCCAGGGATTCAATTTCACCAACGCTACGAATACGCATTCATCATAGACAAGAAATACTTATCCCACTTGGTTTGATTCAATTATATCAATTCTTCCTAATTTCTAATCAACTTCTAATGTCAACCAAGAATCCAAATTTATTCTAATGTCTCTCTCGAGTATGCTAGAACGCACCGCTTAATCCCTAATCTATATATCAAGAAAATCATTAAGTTCTATGATTATGATTAGCCTATCATCTAATTGGTGATCAAACAATTAGAAGCATTAAGAACAGAGAATAAAACATAAAAGAAAGAGAAGAAGAAATTAAGAAAACTGAAATAAAATCACCAAACCGTCATGATGCGGTCACATCGTCAACCTAGAAAAAGATGGATTTAGCTACTCATACTAAAAAGAAAAGAAGAACAAGAACAAAGAACTGCATCCAAATTATTCTCTCGCTTGCTGTGCGGCACTACTGTTCCTAGCGGCACTCTTATGTGTCTGTTGCACGGTACTGGGACTCGTACTCTCGGCGTTGTGTTGTTTCTATATATATTGCAAGTCTTCTTCCAATAGTTTCCTTCTTTCTCTCTAGGTGCACCACCCTTGGTCAACGTCCACAAATTAAGATAAAATAATATCTTAACAGATCTGTTTATGGATAATAAGAAAGCACACTTCAAGCGGCCTCGACCTTGGCTATTAATTTGCTGAATTTGTTTCTCGAGAATTTTGCTCTCTGATACTATTAATCATATTCTGTTTTTCAATTTCAAATCGCAAATCTAATTGCTTTATCAGTGCCATTGGTCCCACGCAACTTTTGTTCAATCCAAAACTTAAATGTTATGTTGCCAAGTCTTCTTTCTTTCAATTTGGACCGTGGACCCCTTCTAATTTTTCTTCACTTTGATTTAAATCCATATATGTACATACTCCGGCAAAATCAATTCACTTGGACTTTAAATCTGTCAATTTAATTGTTTCACATGAGAACTTGCAATTCTCCCTCACGCTGGCAGCTTTAGCAACAATTTGAATTCATATATTATTTGACTTGTCAATAAATTACTCTTTTTTCTTTCTTGACTTTCCAAAGTCATGCTTCTCATTTGTCCTTAACACCTTTCTAAAAATCAAAATAAGGAAAACTTGAGAAAATTAATTAAAATCTAATTAAAATTAATTAAAATCACATAATGACTCTAAAATAATCAAAATAGATAAACAAAATCTAATTTGGGCTAAATCAAGCATTTAACTCAATTTAATTGACGAAATCCAGTCTAAAATAATCTATAAAACATGATAAGCCAATGGATTATCATGTTCCCTAATATTTATTGTAATTATTTATTTCACTCAATTTATAAGAATTGTTTATCATGTAAAGTACACAAAAAAAAATACTTCGTTATAAATGAAAGTCATTTAACGTAATATTATTTTATTTCCTCTTACTTTTCTTTCCAATCAAGCAAGAGGAAATAATTTCTATAATAATTTTCTTATTTTCCATTTTCTCTCCATCCAAACAATAGAATAAAAAAATATTTTTTTCTCTTCTCTCCAATTTCTTTCCTCTAATTTCCTATTTGTATCAAAATAAAGCATTAAGGAAGCAATAGAAACACAAATAGCGGCGTTTGATAGACAATTTTTTTTTTGTTCCCGAGAATCATAATTCCCAAGAATGATTTATGAAAATGATGACTCTTGAAAATGTTAAAAATGTGTTTATTAGACATTAAACATTCATGTTAATGTTGCTTAGGCGAAACATATCTTAATATTATTTAAAAGAATACCCTTGATTATAGATAAATTGAATGTGAAAATTTTAAAATTATAAAAATATTATAAAAAATGTTTAAAATAATTTTTTAAAAAATAATACAGATCAGTATCTATTCATACATCTATTTTATATATGGGTTCTTTTCTCACAAACAAAAAATATGTTTCAACGTATCATTAATATTATCTATGGGAAATTAGAGTATAATAATCTTTCCAAATGACAAACACTTTCTCATGTACATAAAAAAATAGAATCTTAACCCCTTCCATGAGAATGTTTTTAGTAAAACAAAATCAAAAAACAGTATTGGAAATGTTAATTTCCCCGAAATATGTTTTTTTTAAAACATATCAAATATGGGAATATAGAATTCCTAAGTTAGAATTCATGAAAACTAAAAAGTGCTTCCTATGCAGAACACAAGGATGTCCATTATTAAAATTTTGGGATAATAAATACATGAAGAGGTAGACTAAATATATGTGTATAATACACATTTATTTTCCTAAAACTTTGAAAATGAACAGAAATGAATAGATGAATAACGGAGATAATCTTTTTCTATTGAACTCCCCCTTAATGACAAGGGTGTTCGCGGATCAGTTTGGATCGATTTTGAGGCAAAAAAGTCACCCGATCTTAAGATTAAAACATTGCGGTTCGGTTTGACTTGAATTGTTTCTTTAAAAAAATCTGATCTGATCCGATTAAATAGGGTTTGGATTGGATCGGTTGATTCAGTTTTAACCGATACATTATTACATATTTATATTACATCAAAGAATCAAGATTACAAGCTAAATTGAACAAATTCTTAAACCTATATATACTTGTTTTTTTTAAAGGAAAATCTATATATACTCGTTGATACATTCATGTAATAACATTTCAAAAAATATGTATAAAATAAATCAATATCATCATCTAGTTTCAAAACATCTTTTATCTATGTTTTAGAACATTAAAAATAATAAAAAATTACATCAAATCAAACTAGTAAGTATTATTAGGAAAAAACCAACAAAACAAAAAATTAATAATACAAAAAATAGAATAAGTATATATTAAATTTTACATATGATGTTTGGTTTGAATAGGTCGGTTTTAAAAAGGATCCAAAATCCGATCCAATCGGTTTTCACAAAGCAAAATCCAAAAAAATCCAATAGACATAGGTTTTGCTTGATTTTCAGTTTTATCGGATCAATTTAGATATGAACGCCACCATACTTTTCTAAAGATCCAGATGGAATAGCGAATTTCTATTTTCACTATAGGCTACAGGCCTCGCAAATGTTAAGAACCTCCCGTTTGCTATCATCTTTTTAATACGTAGTATCAAAGCTGCGTTACTATAATTCCTCTTCATGGAATGGATTGAAGTTCATAACTTTGTCACAAGTGATCCCATGTCATGATATTGAATGATTATTAAGAATAGCAACAAATCAATGTTTGCGCCGAGTTATACCAATCCATGTGCACAGTGCACGTAGAGTTACCATATACTAATTATCATGTTATAAATATTGCTTGAGGAACAAAAATAAATCAGCATTGGCGAGTATAACCCAAACTGTACAAAGCCCGCAGATCTATGAGCAGTATATACTTAGGAATACTATATACAACCTAGGATATACAGCTTCGCTTGTCTTGCCTCAACTTTGCTGCCACTATTTGCAGTCATAAAAGATCCAAGAAAAAGGGAACTAGGAACTGTTGATCAACTAGAGCCAACTTAGCAGTCCCTCCAAAAATGTCAATCCACAGTTTTTGGAAAAATAATATGACCAGGACTCGGGAGTCATTACGTCTTCAGGTGTGGTCTTGGCCTGATTCTACTTGAGAAACTCCAGCACTGAAATCAAGCGATGGTGGAAATTGGGTCTGCTCTGGGACCATGGTAGCTGTCCCAGTAAAAGCATCTTCAAACTTTTCATTCACACTTTTCTTTAGCCTCTTTGGTCGCTTGGGTTTCTGGCCTACTAGATCAGTAGTTAAGTGGGTATCATCCAATTCATCATCCATAGGCGTAATATTGAATTCATTCATCTTTTGAGAATTCTTTGGCCTCGAAGTTTGCTTATCTGAGGCAGCTTTTTTCTGCAAGTAGAGACTGTTAACCAAACTGAAAAATAACAAATCCACAATAACAAGATCATTCCCTTGCTAACAAGGAGCTACAAGCTTCGATTAGAAAATTAAACAGTTTCTTATCATGCAACTTGTTGAAATGAGATTCAAGCACTTTTAGAATCAGTAAGTTTAGAAGTATAATGATACCTTTTTATTATTGGACTTGGACCCCTCTTGGTCCATGGGAAGATCATGATCTGAAGTACCCTGGGCTACAGAGTTTGTTAGATCTTCTAGAGAAGCATCGCCTTCTTCATTTAACCGAATACCCTTCGTAGGTTGTTTTTTCTTTTGCTTATCCTTTGCCTGGAAGGATAAGTGAAGTCAATATAATCAGAAATATTCTCAAAGTGATTTTAGGCATTCTGGAACTTCTTATTGTTTCACACAGTTGGTCAGAGGGATATTCAACGTATTGTAAAAAGAAATGAATATTGGTGACCAGATTGAAAACCAACCTGGAGAGGGATTTCCTTTAATTTCTGCTCCAACTGAACATCATCCAGAAGCAAAGAAACAACATCCTCAGGAGCTAAAAGATCACCACCAACAGAACCACCTGTCATGACAAGGTTCTGTACAGTACTTTTCTGACTCGCTCTGAGAAGAATCTTCTCTTCAACTGTCTCTTTACATATAAGTCGGTAAACAGTAACCTACAAGTTTTAAAATACATTTGAAGTTAGTTTTGAATCAAAATAAGTTAAGCATTTAAAAACTCAAAAAGGAGTACTGTGTCTACTATGCAAGCAGAAATGTGCAAGATTCAGAGAGGAAGGAAAGCAAGGAGGAGAAGCCATGGTTCCAGATATGCAAGAGACCATTTTCTAAGATCCCAGCAATTCATGCAACATGGCATCCATAGAACAATTAACAGACGTGTGCACATGGGGAGGGAGAGAGATGGAACTAACATCTTTTGTCTGACCCAAACGATGAGCTCTGTCCATTGCCTGTAGATCCAATGTTGGATTCCAATCACTCTCATAAAATATGACTGTATCAGCAGCGGTCAAGTTGATACCCAATCCACCAGCTCTCGTACTCAGTAAAAACACAAAAATATCAGGCCTACAACAAATCAATTAAATTTATCATAAACTATTGTATATAGAAGTAAAATTTAGTAGTCTAACCAGAGTAGAGTATACCTATGCTGGAAATCTCTAACCATGTCTCTGCGATCTTGAATAGTAGACGATCCATCAAGTCTAAAATACCTATATTTTCTGTAATTCATATAGTCCTACAAGGAGGATTAAATCACCTGTCAGCATTTTATTTTATTTTTTTTAAAAAAAAGTCATAAAAGTTGAAGTCCAGGAGCCAAGACAAATCCAACAATTATATTGATGTGTAATAGATCCTCAACATGGTAGGAACGCTTCCCCTTTCAAATCACTGACCATAACCCAGCCCCAGAACCCAATAAAAATCACATCAAACTCATTTAGTTGCTTTAACAACTTGTGTGTGCGTGCGCGCATGTGTATAGTGAGAACAATTTACATTTTAATAATTCCAGAACAGTAAATCTTAATCAAACAACCATACATGGATGGTCAACATTAAAGTTGCTTGGTTGCCACCTAGCAACTTAAAAAAGGCACATGCATTCATCTTTTAATCTTGACCATTCAAATAAGATCTAACGGTCAAGATTCATTGTTTTCACATTCTTAAAATACAAATTGTTTTCACCTGATAGGATCCCTGTATGTATGTATGTATATATATATATACACACACACACACATAAAATGCAAGTTCCAGGCATCCTCAGCTGATTTCATGTAACCATTACATTGAAGGGAAATGAACTTGCCCATCAAGGGGCTCTTTGAACACATCAGAAACATAAAACCAGGGATTTTGCTATATATACAATATCAAAAGGTTTAACATTGTGACAAGAAAGGTTCAAGAATACCTCCAAAATATTCAGCATCTTAGTCATCTGAGCAAACAAGAGAACACGATGATTTTCTGCCCGTAAGCGTTTCAATAATATATCAAGTGTTTGAAGCTTCCCAGAGTCCTATATGAAAATTAGGTAAAACAGAAATCAATCCAAGAAGAAAGTTGAGCATAGGGGGCACTCAATGAGAAAGAAAGGAAAACAGAAATAAAAAACAACACTTACAGTGAGCAGCTTTGCTGGGTCAAAATTCCGCATAGGGGGAGAGGACCCAAAAATGCTGTGTGTTAACTGAAGAGCAGGCTGAGAAACAGGTAGCTCAGAATCTATCTCTTCAATTAAATGATGGCGAGGACAATCTGGCATTCTAGGCCCATTACAGTCAGATGTACGTGCAAATCCCACAAACAATCTCTTAACCCAAGGATCATGTAATTCTTCAATCATTTTATAGTAGAAATTTCTATCTGAGCAGTGAGCACCAATCTATAAAGATGAAAAGAAGCAGCATGGGTCAATAATTATCATTTTTTTTAAAATATAGGCAACTTATTTCGATAATTTAAACTAAAGACTAAATAATGAAAAAACATAACATACTGGGGGAGCTCTACTCCGTGGAATATATGTGTATGCTGAGTGAAGAAGCCTCCAATTTGATAAAAGCCTGTCCTCATGTGAGACGACTAAGCCCTCGAAAGGAGCATAGTTGGGCCCAGTTGGCAATCTTCTTTGTAGAAATTTAGTCTCAGATCTCGATGGCACCAATAACATCCGAGTAACAGTTCTCACTTTTCCTTGCTCGAGGTAACTACATTCAGGATCATCACCTATGGTCTCCATTAGAAAGTCTACAACTTCGTCAACGAATTTTTGTTCCCATCTCATCATAGAAAATAATAGTCGCTCCATAAAAGAACCAGTAGCCAGAAATGTCACCTCTTGCGGAGACAAATCCATCAAATGAGTGAAACCGAAGTTTCCACTTTTAACATACATATCATCTGAGAAAACAGATCGATAAATAGTTTCTGGTCTAAAAATATTAAAATTTTTCTGAAAAGATTCTTTGCTGACACCACGACCAACAGCTGAACTGAGAGTTTCAGAACTTTGCAAAATTTCTTGATAGACAAGTTTTGGTATCTGAAAAAATGTGGCAAAATAACAAAAACAGTAAGAAAAGAACTTAAAGAAGGCATCAGTATCATAATGAAGAAGAGACAACTAATTACTAGGGAAGAAGAGGAAAACCTTTACAAAAAAACAATAACTTAAAACAGTTAGATGAAAATATCACAATAATTAGATAAATGGTAGTATTTTATTATGTTTACTGATGCTAACTTTTAAAACATTATTTCTCTCTTAATTTAAGATTTGTGTTTTTTATGTTAACTTCATACTGATTTTATTTAATGGACATTAGCCATGTCATGCCATGTCCTATGATTTTTAAAATTTGTCGTATATTGTACCCATGTCCCATGTCATATCCATGCTTCCTAGCCTGAATATCTTACCATATTTTCCTTCCAAACACAATTGAAAGAAAAGGGAAAGAAAAATAAGAAATAGTATTGAAGTTAAATCCTAAAGTTCAACTAGCCTTCACTATCTAGCAAAACATAGAAGCCTCGTGTGCAATTGCTTTTCTGAAAATTCTTCCGCAAGTCTCAAAACAGCTGTGCTTTGGATCTGAACCAATTATCTGACCATAAAAGTTACCAACTCAACAGCTAATGACATATATAACAAACCCAGAACTTTGCTAAAACGTAAGAAACCATTGCAACTGGGTCCTGACTACTGAAAGAACTTGCGTTACTTTATTCAAAAACCAGTCCTCATTCATGGAATGAATTTGTTTTGACTACACTATAAAGAGACCAAGGATAGTTTGGGAAATGCAAAATATATAATGCAAATATTTCCTAGATGTGTGATTCTGATTGGAATGAGAGACCCAGTTAGAGAATAACCAATGCAGATGTGTTTGCAACATATGTGGTTTATTCTATTATGTAAACCCCATGTTTAATGACACCAAATACACTGTGATATAACATTTTGTTTTTGCTTCTAACTTAAGAGAACATTAAAAAAAAGGATGGGACAAAGAAGAGAGAACAATAAAATCGAACTATTTGATACAGTACATAAGGCACGAGGAAGTACCTCGTATGATATGGGGTTGTGACCTCCAGAATAATATACATCCTCCAACTCCCCAAACGGAGGAGCTGGAAGGGAATTCGGAATCATTCCAAAGTAAAGGTACGTGGTTCCCTCACTCCTTTCAAACAACTCTGGATGATTGCAAACCTACCATATTTAAAGAGCATTTTTTGTTGAGCAATCTTGGTGGGAAGAAAAAGCACATCATACAATTGAAATATAACAATCAATAATCCAAAATGATCCAATTCATACAAAAATTTATACTAAAAAAAAGAGAGAGAGAGAAGAAAGCCTGAATAATATGGATTGTCTACCTTCCTTAGTTGAATAACAATGTTCATTAAATTCAGAATTCTCTTCTCATTGAGCTGCCCACGATTACTATCAAATAGTTCTGCAAGAGATATCTTGTTCTTAATTGCTTGATAGAAAGCCTGCTGCCGAGAGCTCAACTTGCAATGCACTGTAACCTCAGTTTTTGTAGTCAGCTCAGAAACTACATCTTTTTTAACACGTCGCAGCATGAAAGGCTTTAGAATTGAATGCTGTTAGAAGAGTAACCAAAATATAAGTCAAAAAGTTTAAAAAGATAAAAATTATAGCAAGTTTGACAAAAAGCTGCAACAATAATTAGAACCAATAATAAATATAAGAGTCAAAGATTTATCAAAAAAAAGTCAATGTGATAGAAACTCCTTTTCTATTACAGAAATCTGGGGATTCAACCCAGAATTTACAGAAAGGGTAACGGAAAATAACAAATGAAAAAGATAGCAACAACTAGACAAGCTTCCTCCCACTCCCAATTCTCTATGGAATTCTTGCTGCCTCTCTCTTCTCCACCCCTCTCTTATCCTAAGAGCCTAACAAAATATCCCACTCTCTTTTCGCGGTTACATTCTCAGAGTCAGCCATCCCTTATTTTCTCCCCCATCCCTCATATGGTTCCTGCATAGTCCAGCATAGAGGTATCTAAGACAGTATAACACATGCTATTGTTACTTCTTTTCTTTTGGTTAAAGACGTCCTATTGTTACTTTAATCATTGTATTCCTGTTGCAACACGAGGTATAAGTTTATGCATATGTTGTGAATGTGACAAGTATAAAAAATGTAACATCCAGCAAAAGGCAAGAAGATAATGAATGCCACCAACAATTTCCACGAATGTGAAATCCAAAGCAACCCCTCATTTCACAACAAAGGCCTAAATAATATATGCCAGAAAACTTCTAATTAAGGAATCCTATAATACAATGTAATAATACATGGGAACCGTCTCCCTACAACTAATATCAAACAGGAAGGACAAACTTACTAATCGATTAAGTTGGTGCTCATTCAAAGTACCCCCATGTTCTGCATGGTTCTCAATCCTGGCATGTGATAGGTCATAAAAGACAGTTAGATCCTAGTTTAATGGGCTAAAATGTCCAAGGACTTATAAGGAATACATACCCTCTTGAAAACCACTCATTAAACTGCTCGTGGCTGTCAAATAAAGTTGGCATAATGAAGTGCAGCAGAGCCCACAGTTCTGCCATATTATTCTGAATAGGTGTACCAGTCAGCAGTAGGCGATTCCGGCAATTAAAGCTGAGGAGCGTCTTCCATCTTATACTGTCAGATAAAAAAGAATTTTAAAAAGGGCAGTAATCACAAACACAGATGTTAATATCACTTCAAATATTTCGTTAACCACACAATTAACAAGTATACACAAAATTATACAAAATTCAATCCTTAAAAAATGTAACACAAAATAATTAATTACAGTTTTCCTAAAAGAAAAAACAAATCGACTGGAACAATGACCAATTAAGAATAAATAACGTTCATTTATACAACCCAGAGACATATATCACAGCAAACCTGTTTGAGCTTTTGATTGCCTGGGCTTCATCTAAAACCATGTACTGCCATTTCACGCGACGAAAATACTTCTCGTCAGATACTAATAGCTGGTAGCTTGTAATGAGAATGTGGAATTTCGCTTCCCTGGTAAACAAGATAGTAAGACAACAGTAATTAGAGGGATGAAAATTCAAGACCAAAAAAGATAAATTGCAAATACAATTAACTAATGGCGGCTGAGGGCCAAAATATTGTATTAATCTGACAATTCCAAAGGATAGAAATCGAGATTACTCTATGCAGATGAATAATGCATTAACATTGACCAAACATCTTAAATAAGGCTATAAATCAAGATTAGCTCTATATGCAGCCGAGGGCCAAAATATTGTATTAACTTCACAATTCCAAGGCAAATAGTATTCCAAATGTTAGAAATCAAGATAGCTCTACACGCAGATGAATAAAAAGCTTTAACTGACCAAAGTCCAAACATCTATAATAGGGTTAGAACTTAGAAATCAAGACAAATTGCAAATAGAATGTACTATAGCAGCTGAGGGCCACAACATTACGTTAACCTCACAATTCCAAAGGTTATAAATAAAGATTACTCTGTGCATATGAACAATGCATTAACATCGACCAAACATCTATAATAGGATTAGAAATCAAGATAAATTGCAAATAGAATTTACTAATGGCAGATGAGGGCAACAATATTGTGTTAACCTCACAATTCCAAGGCAAATAGTATTCCAAATGTTAGAAATCAAGATAGCTATACACGCAGATGAATAAAAAGCTTTAACTGACCAAAGTCCAAACATCTATAATAGGGTTAGAACTTAGAAATCAAGACAAATTGCAAATAGAATTTACTATAGCAGCTGAGGGCCACAACATTGCGTTAACCTCACAATTCCAAAGGTTATAAATAAAGATTACTCTCTGCATATGAACAATGCATTAACATCAACCAAACATCTATAATAGGATTAGAAATCAAGATAAATTGCAAATAGAATTTACTAATGGCAGATGAGGGCAACAATATTGTGTTAACCTCACAATTCCAAGGTTTGAAATCAAGAATACTCTATTCAGATGAACAATGCATTAACATCGACAAAATATCTATAATAAGGATTCCACCGTCTGGCATCCATTGTAAACTTTCTTAAAAACACAATTTGTCAGTGAGAAATAATGAAAGAGGAAAAGAGAGAAGAGAGAGAGAGGAAGAGAGAGAGATTGAAGATAGGAAGTTATGAACTGAATCTTGAAGATTCTGTTTTCAATTTCTTAATTCGGTTGAATACAATTGTGGCTATTTATAGCCTGTGCAGTGTGCTAACTGCCACACTTGCAATGTGCTAACTGCCAAGCTGTCCATAACTGAATTAGTGCTGACTCAGCACATTCAGTTATGGCTTTTGGCTTACAATGGTTTGCTATACTCTATTAGCCCCCCTTCAAACTCAAGGTGGTTGTTGAGAAGCAACCACATTGAGTTTGGTCCTTAGAGATACAAATTGAGTGGAGGAAAGAGGCTTAGTGAGTGAATCTGCAAGTTGTTCTGTACTTGGCACATGATGAACAGATAGAGCTTTGGCAAGGACTTTTTCTCTCACAAAATGTATGTCTAGCTCAATGTGCTTGGTCCGGGCGTGGAGGACTGGATTGTGTGCCACAGAGACTGCACTTAGGTTATCACAAAAGACTTTTGGAGCAGCAAAGGGAATGGCCAGCTCGGTCAGTAAGGACTGTATCCAAGTAAGTTCTGCAACAGTGTTGGCCATGCTCCTGTATTCAGCTTCTGTGCTGGAACGGGCAACTAATGGTTGCTTCTTGGAGCACCATGACACCAGGTTGGGACCAAAGAAGATGCAGGATCCAGAAGTTGATCTTCTATCATCTGGGTCACTTGCCCAGTCTGCATCACAGTATGCAATTAGAGTGGATAGGTGATTTATAGGAGCTGGTCTCAGTAGCAAACCATAGTTGATGGAGCCTTTGAGATACCTCAGTATTCTTTGGACTGCCTGCCAGTGGGAGTCCAGAGGATTAGCCATGAATTGGCATACTTTGTTGACACTAAAAGCTATATCTGGCCTGGTTAGAGTGGCATACTGCAGGGCCCCTACTACTGACCTGTATAGGTGTGGATCCGAGAGTGTATCAGTCCCAAATTTTGAAAGTTTGCAGTTGATGACCATTGGTGAAGAAATGCCTTTTGCTTCCAGCATATTGGCCTTGTCTAGTAGGTCTCTGACATATTTGGACTGGGTTAAAAGAAGGCCACCCGAGGGGAGGTGTTTAACCTCAATACCCAGAAAATAATCTAAAGGGCCAAGCTCTTTTAAGGCAAACTGAACATTCAGTTTCTTGATCAACTCATTGATGAAGGTATTGGAGGAGCCAGTTAGGATGATATCATCCACATAAACCAGGACATAGACAACCACACTGTTCTGGGAGTATATAAATAGGGAGGGATCACATTTGCTGGTGGAGAACCCATATTGAACTAGGGCTTTTGCCAATCTTTCATACCATGCCCGTGGGGCCTGTTTTAGCCCATATAGGGCCCTGTTCAGTCTACAAACCAGTGACTTATCTGCTGATTCAAAGCCCGGTGGCTGCAACATATAGACTTCTTCACTTAAGTGCCCATTTAGGAAGGCATTATTCACATCGATTTGTTGAATCTGCCATTTGTGTGTGAGAGCCAAAGTGAGCACAATTCTGATGGTGACTGGCTTTACAACTGGTGAGAAAGTTTCATGGAAATCAAATCCATGCTGCTGATGGAAGCCTTTGGCCACTAGCCTAGCTTTGTATTTGTTGATGCTGCCATCAAGATTTTCTTTAACTCTGAAAACCCATTTGCACCCTATAGCTTTCCTATCGGAGGGGAGAGTGACCAGGGTCCATGTATTATTGTTGAGGAGAGCATTATGCTCATCCTTCATGGCTGCAAGCCATTGTGGACTGGCAAGGGCAGCTTTGACAGTAGATGGTTCAAGATGAGTCAGATAAACACTTGGAGGTAGGCAACCAGTCTTGGACCGGTCAAAGATTGGATGAGAGTTTTCGGGAGGAGTGGGAAGAGAAGTAGTAGGAGAAGAAGATGATGCTTCGATTTGATCACGAGAGGTGGGGATCTTCAAACCGAAGACAGAGGGTTAGAGGCGATCTTTTTCGGAATGGGAGATGTGGGAGAGACTGGAATGACCGGAGACTCGAGGAATAGGTGGGGTGGGTGATTGAGAAACCGAGTTTTGTGAGTTGAGGAGGGGGTGTCATGAATAGGTGAGTTGATGTGGGAGTTGATGTGGGTAGGACTCGAGAGATGGAGAGTGGTATTGATTCGAGAGGGTTGGGGGACAGTGAGTGGATATTGGGGAATAGGAATAGACCCCGAGTAGGGTATGTCGGGAAAAGGAGAGGAATTGGTTGATGGAAATAGGCTTGGATAAGGAAAAACCGGTTTCATTGAAGAGGACATCCTTTGAAATATAAATTCCGCCACTTGGAGCAAGGCACTTGTGACCTTTATGTTGAGGACAGAGGCCAAGGTAGATACACTCGTTGACCTAAATTGGATTTTGTGTTTGTTGTATGGCCTTAGAAAAGGGAAGCATGCACATCCAAAGATTCTAAGGACAAAGTGTTGTCGGTGGAGAACCATGTAAGGCATGGAAAGGAGAGGAAAATTCTTTTAAAGCAAGCTGTAGGTAATCTGTTTATGAGGTACACAGCTTGAGTGAAGTTGTGATCCCAAGATGTCCAGAGGATAGAGGCATGGGAGAGGAGGCTTAAACCCATTTCAACAATTTGCCTATGCTTCCTCTCCATTGTCCCATTTTGATGGGAAGTGTGGGGCAAAGTTAGCTTTGTGAGTGATACCAAGTTCACTTAGAAACTTGGTGAAGGGGCGAAATTCTCCACCCCGGTCATTGAACAGCTTTGATTTTGGCAGAGAATTGAGTTTGGATGAGATTAAAGAAGAGTTTGAAGGCAGTTATAGCATCTGACTTTTGTTTTAGAAAATATATCCAAGTGAATCTAGTTTTAGCATCAACAAAGGTAATATAATAGGTATATCCACCAGAAGAAACAAAGGGTGCAGGACCCCAAAGATCAGTGTGTATTAGCTCAAAGGCAGTATCATGAACAGTAAGAGAGGGAGGGGCATAGAGTCTATGAGCTTTGCCCAAGCAACAAGCATTACAGAAGTCAAGATCACTTTTATTAGACAATGGAAGATTACAAATCTGTAAGACTGTTTTTACAGCCTTATGATGGGCATGGCCTGGCCTACAATGCCAAGTATTGAGAGAATTAGAAACAATGAGACATAGTATTTGTATTTTCAGTAGGAAAACAACTCCGAGACTCGGATGTGGAACTTGGTGACATTTATCATGAGGATGAGATGTCCTTAAGAATGTTGAGATTCTTGAAGGAGTAGAGGCCATCACTCCCCAATGAGCCTTCAAGCAAGACTTGATTAGAGTCCTGTGATTTTACACAACATGAATAAGGGTGAAACTCAAAATACACATTATTATCAAGAGCAAATTTGGAAACTGAGACTAAATTCTTTGTGATAGTGGGCACAAGTAATAGATTGTGAAGTGAGAAGATAATGTGAGGGTTCTTAGGGGAATAAAGATTAGAGGAACCTATGGAGTTTATGTTTAGACCTTGCCCATTTCCCATGCGCACCTGGTCATTGCCCCCGAAAGGTGTGCTTTGATTCAGGTTTTGAGCATCAGTAGTGAGATGATGTGATGCACTAGAGTCAGGGTACCAAGTCTGTGACTCAAATTGCTGTTCATTGTGAGCTTTGAACTGAGGAGTTTGTGCATACTGAGGTGTTTGAGAGGCCATGTAAGCCTGTGGTTGCTGGTAGTTCACATTATGAGGAACTGATGGTCTAGGCAAAGAGACCTTGAGTGGATTAGTTGGATAATTACCTTACCATCGTATAGCTGTTACGATTAGTTGGATCGGGATTGGGAGGAGGCATTGGTGGTGGCACGAAGGTTTCATCGAACCTGTACCAACGGTTGAAGGACTCGTGACCATACTTGCGACATAGCTGACATGTAGGTCTCGATCCTGCTTCGGCCACGACCCCGCCACCACCACGACCACGATTACGGCCTCATCTACCACGATAGGAGCCTTGATATCCATCACGCCTGCGAGTTAGACTGCGTGTATTTTCCGAATTAGGGTTTCCATTCGACAGATTTGGGGCTTGAGCGATATTGACCGAAATTGACGTAGAGGAGTTCAATTCTTGATGGAACTTGTCGAATTGAGCATCCTGAATAAGAAGAAGAGCCTCAATGTCATCGATTGAGGGTGAATCACTGCGTCCATATATCATCATCACGAAGGTGTTAAACTCTTCGGGGAGACCGTCCAACACTACATCAATATGATCTTGTTCAGAAATAGGATCTCCCATAGCTTGAAGAGAGTCCACAATTGCTCGAATTCTGAGAAGATACTCTGAAATTGATCTTGAACCTTTCTTAGTGTTCTTCAATTCTGATCAGAATTGACGTACCTTTGCCCTGAGATGTGAGTAGAAGAATTTGTGGATCTTGTCCCATACTTGCCATGACTGCTTGCACCCTAGGAATCGAGGAAGAATTGACGGAGAGAGTGAACCGAGGAGCCAGGTGAACAACATCTAGTCCTGGACGATCCATAATTGATATGCTTCTGACTCGATTCCAAGCTCACGATTCGCCTCATAAGTGAATTGAGGAGGAATTGTAGGGTTGTTGACGAATCGATGCAGCTTGTGAGCAATGATCACTGCTTCCACTTGCTGCTTCCAGAGCCAGAAGTTTTGGTCATCGAGCTTCACCGAGAGAGAGGGGTTGAAATTCGCACCTGTCATGGACAACGTTGTTGGAGAAGAAGCTGGTTCATTGAAGGGATTGCTAGCACCGGGAATGGATTGTGATGCGGCCATGAAAGTCGAGGCCCAGATTCAAGCTCTAGATACCATAATGAAAGAGGAAAAGAGAGAGAGAAAGAGAGAGAGATCAAGATAGGAAGTTATGAACTGAATCTTGAAGATTCTGTTTTCAATTTCTTAATTCGGTTGAATACAATTGTGGCTATTTATAGCCTGTGCAGTGTGCTAACTGCCACACTTGCAATGTGCTAACTGCCAACCACACTTGCAATGTGCTAACTGCCAAGCTGTCCATAGCTTAATTAGTGCTGACTCAACACATTCAGTTATGGGTTTTGGCTTACAATGGTTTGCTATACTCTATCAAGAAAAGGCTCGGTCGCTGCTGCTACTGCTGCAGTCATGAATTAGAATCTGAATCCATTATACTTCATATTTTTTCCACCTTTTTTTATCAAGTTTGCCTTACTAAATGTATGTCATTACACATTAATTCATTCAAAAAAATTAGATAAGATCGAAAGTTAGCCTGTGAATTATCATCATCTTCCATTTCCTTCATAAGGAAAGAATTATTTTGACAATTTTTTTCTACAAATATAAAAGAACATTGAAATATCTTTCTAGAGTTACAGTTAGCACCATTGAAAAAATAAGTCCACTTTTCACAAACATCTACCCCATTTACAAAGGCCATTATTGCCACCTGTTTTATAAGGTTGAAGAAAATGCATAAGAAATTAACATTACCGGCGATAAAGATCCTTAGGGTTAATACTTTTCCTAAGCACTGTCCGCTCTGAAAGCCCACCCCAATAAGGAAGCCTTTTCAGTCCAGGGCAGAAGCGCTCAAGTTCCTCGTTCCAATTGTTTAATACAGAGGCAGGTGCAACAACCAAAAATGGTCCCCATATGTTTTTCTCCTGCATGGGACTAACAGGTTACAACAAAGTCACAAAAATGTCCAAAAACATCAGAATCAATAGCTACCTCGGCTAAATGGGCTAAAAAAGCCATAGCTTGAATGGTCTTTCCAAGTCCCATCTCATCAGCAAGTATACCATTTAAACCCTGAAAGATACCAAAAGCCTTCAAATTTACAACCAAAAGAAATAACAATAATAATATAACATCATTGAGACTTTACATAGGGTTCCTCAACAACCTGCTCATAACAATTAACTAGCCACTGAAGACCTTTTAGCTGATACTCTTTGAGACAACCTTTAAATAATTCTGGTGTCCGAACCGTGGATGCCACTGGCATGGTTGAGCTGCAATATAACAATACAAATACTTCATTAGAACAAACACAATATTTCTTATCTAACATTCTCGACACCGACTAGATGAAAATTACCATAAACTTGAAATGTAAATTTACAGATGTCAATGTAGTTTAGATATGTGCATTCGCGTGCAAAAAATAACGAGATAGAGGGTCTCACGGGGTTTGCAAATCAATATTACTTGCTCCAGCAACTTCTGGTGGAAGTGCATCAGTTTCACCAACCTGACGCAGCCTCAAGCATTCATTGTCAAAAGCACTTGTCAACATTCTCTGCTTAGAGACTGCTTCTTGAGCAGCCTTCAAAGCTTCCTTCTTCAATTCAGCCTCTTCAGGATCCTCATTAGGCCCAGCATCTGAAGAGTCCCCCAGTGCATCTTGATCATTTGTATTTTCATCTACCATGGGTAAAGCTTCTGAAGATAGTAAGTTTGACTTGTTCTGCATAAAGTGGCTGTACAACTCGGTTTGTTGTATAAGAAAATTAAGTCGTTGCTGCTGCCTCTTTGCTTCCCGAAGCTCCTGTTCACGCCTCAAATTTTCAGCAGCTTCCTTCTCCTCTCTTTTCCTCACTTCTGCCTGCAAGGAATGAAATTCAAATATTACAGCATATTCAAGCCTGATGTACAAGTAAAATTTATGACTGCATGACAATATTCATATTCAAAAGATAATTCCAAGTACAGATTGTCAGATTTGCATGTCTTCTAAATAGGCCACACATTTTCCATCAGACCCAATAAAGTGACGTGATATCTAATAAAACAAATCACAATTCTTCTCATCTGAATCTCAAGAATCACTTAAATTGAACAGATCAGGCTCCGTAAATACCATGGTTTAAATAAGTGCACAATACCAACCAAATCAACCATTACTCAGTACATTTAAAGACATGTGACACCATTTCAGCAATCTCATTGATACAGGAGATTACCAGAGTATTGCCCATCAGATAAACATGCGTCAAGGATATTGATGCACACATGAGCAAGTCAACAAAACCTATTATAAATTATCATGCATGAAACTTGTTTTCAAAAGTAAAGATGGAACCTAGGGAAGAGTTTGCAGCCATCATGTTCTGCTAAACTTCACCATAATCAAATACAATTATACAAGATTGCTTCTTGAAATACAATGTCTTTCAGAGTTCATCAGTTCAATAACCAGAACCATAAAATCAATAAACTTCAGCAAGGAATTAGAAAGTACCATCTCCTTATCTATTCGTTTCCAGAACAGCAACATGTCTCTAGCTAGTTTCCGGTGCGCATACCAGCAGTCTTTGTCCATTTAAGCGATCTACTAACTTTCAATTTAACCTGAAAAAAAATAGATCCCAAAAGAGCAAATTCAAAATACAAAACCAACCATCAAAAGCTTTAGACTAGACAGTGAGGTTAGATACCACAAATCACTGCGAAATATAAAAGATAAAAAATGTATTAAGGGGGAAAACAGGGCATGCCTCTCTTTGACAGATCTCTGAGACCCTCTTGGCATCAATGAGTTGTTTTCGATGAAAAGTAGTGAAGTTCCTATGATGCTTAGGTATGTCTCTTCTTACAATATTCACCCAAATCTTCCCAATTCTTTCCATTTCCTCCTTCTCTATTAAAGCAGGGTCTTTCTGTATCTTTTGCTTCTTAGGTAGGCTTCGCTCAATGATCTGAGCAGTAAAAAAACAAGGATAAATAAAAAAATGGAGAGAGAGTAGTGATAAAAGAGAAAAGTCTCTTGCCATATTAACAGATAGGTACCTCATAGGTGTCACCTTTCTCCAAAACCTTCACATAATAAACCTGCAATACACCACCCTCGGACAAAATAAATCGCTTTATGCTTCCAGCTGCCCCCTCCGGAATGGAGGAACTCAAATCAACATCAGATACTTTCAGACTGAAATTATGAGCCGAATTAGAAGCTGACATGACCTTTAGGCGTTCCTGAAGTGATTCATATTGGGATATAGTTTCCCCCATGCCTGCTCGGTTTCTACCAACCCTTGTACCGGATGCGATCATTTCAGCCAAGGAGCCCAAATCCAAAGTACCCTTTAAGTAAGAATCCTCAACATGGATATCCAGGAAGGTTGGAAGGTTTAGTGTTGCTGCCAACTTATCATAAATTGGAGGAATCTTGTAAGTGATACCATCCCCAATATCCAAAGAAGCAGGTTCATAGTTAATCCTGTAAGGAGTTTACAAAAGGTAAGGTCATTTGTAACATAATTACATAAACAATGATTCATCATTCAGATACTCGAACACCATAAAGGCACCGAAGCAGAAAAGTAACCTATCAATGGCATGTTGCTGCATGAAATCAGCATCACGGTAATTTCCCACTTTCTGAGAATTGGAATCGTTCATCCATTCAGATGTAGTCTCTGCAGCATGTAATCCTCCCCTGCGCTCACTCCCAGACTTGCGAGCTTTTGAGCCTGTGTTACTTTTGAGAAGTGGAACAGCAACCTTATTTTGGGCAGGACTAGAAGAGGTATCCTTAAACCTCCTCTTGTATTTCTGAATATGCTCTCCGAGCATTGATCGATATCGCTCTTCGTTCATGTGTGTCCCGTAAAAACTGCTCTTTTCTTCGTTGTCACTGTTTTGGGACCGCCTCCTCTTCTTCAACAAATTCACCTCCCTTCCACGCATATTCCCATTACTGTGATTTGCAATCGATCCACCTATTACACAAGCATCCCAAAGATACAGAGTAAACTTATATAAGTCAAAGCTAACACCAAAAATCACCCACCAGCCAAAGAGTAATCTTTACGATAGAATCATCATTCACAATCATAAAAGTCCAAGTTGGTATGAGGGTGCATTTGGAAGAGCTTATAGAGAGCTTATTTGAACTTAAGAGAATAGCTTACGAACATAAATGTATGCAAATAGTTTGTGATTTTCTATAAGCTCTTTTTAGCTTGTTTGAAAATAACTTATTGAATAAGTAATTAATTAAGTTTTTTACCCAAATGCACCCAGAGTCTCTCAAAGCTTTAAACCCTAAACTTATATAAGAGTCTCTCAAGATAAAAATCAGTATAAACATCAATCCAAAAATTACAAAAAAACAAAAACAATTGAGTAATGCCTACCTTGGCTATTTCTGCTCTCATCCTGACTACTATTCCCATAATAATCAAAATCATCATCTTGTTCTGGAAGTTGAAAGTTCATCAAAGACTACAAAACAATGCAATCAGAAAACAAACCAAAAAAATCAACAACCGTAACAAATTCCTTGAAATTAATTTTTTTTTTTCCAAAAAATCTTAAACAGCTAAACAGCAATTCAAATCAATTCTACAAGCCAATCATACGAAACTCCACAAAGAAAAACGAATTGAAGAAAATATGAAAGGCATGCAGAATCTCAAGTTTGATAAAGCAACATGCAGAACCACAAAAATTAACAAAATTTGGGGAACCGTACCTCGAGATTGAAGAGAGTGGAGTAGGAGAGCGAATCGTTGGGTTTGGTTCTGTGATCCATGTGCTGTGACGCCACTACAATGTGAAGGAAGGAACCCTAATTCTCTGACGAAGCATGAAGGAAGATGCGAAGAAGAAGAAAAGGAAGAAGAACCCTAACCCTAAGAGGAATTGGGAGAAAGAGAAGAAGAAGAAGGGAAGAGAGTGGTGCGTAGGATAAGGTGGGGGAGCGAGGAGAGAGAAAAAGGATCGTAGACGAAGGCGGTGTAGGGAAGCATTGAGGAGCGCTAACGTGCACGGGGTGGGTGACAATAACGTTAACGTGCGCTACCGTGTGTATTACCATTTTGATGGTCATGCTCATCATAGTGGGACTTTGGAGGAATTTGCCGTATATCTGAGATACAAAGAGCGCGGGAAGAGATAGAGAGAGATTGAGATGTTCTGTTAGTTATAAAAAAAGAATAGAAAAAAAGAAAGGGAAATTGTAATTAAAAAATTAAATAAATTATGTTTTAAAGATAACGATAATCAAGTTATTCGGGGCGGGGAGTAACCTTAAAAGAATTGCTTTAAATCTTTACCTTATTATAATCTAATAGTTTACTTTTTAAAAGAATAGTTTACATTAACTCATTAAAAAAATAACAATTACGGAATCTGCCTATCGTTAGATAATCTAATTGCCAAGAATTTATTGAGTCACTTTTTATCAACTTATTTTTCAAACATAACAAATAATGTATGACTAGATATTCTTGCGATCAATTTTTGAATGCAGATAATCCATTTCCAGAATCAAGTTATACATCTTAAAAGTTTCAAAATACCCATGATCGATGGGGTAAATTCGGCTTCTTGCTAATAATTATCTATCATAGATTATATTAATCAAACTTAAATATTTCTTTGGACAGGCCATTAAACTTAAATATTAAATTAGTGCACATATACTTTAGGCCATATTTGGATTGGTCAAGCGAATTGGAATAAATCAAAATGAAATAAAATCTTAATAAATTTCATTAATTATATATTGCTCAAATTAAGATGGAATGGAATAAAATAAATGGGTAGACAAGGAAGGAAGAAAACTACACAATCACAACCTCACCAAGAATACATGAATTATTAGATGATTTTATAGGTGGGATTGTACCGGATTTATAGTTTAACAAATTGCCCTGATATTAGTTTAATTTTTTGGGCCTAAAATCATAACTCTAATGACTAGGTATATATGAATCATAGTTCTAATACTTTAAAATGAATCCAATATTTTAACAATTTGTATTTTGTCAAAAAAAAACAATTTGTATAAATTTGGATATTAGACACAATTAAGTCATAAAATTTTTAAAGTGGAAAACAAAAACTAAAAATATTGTACATTACATATTTTAAAATAAAACGTAACGAAATTAATCAAAGCTATGTATATTGATTAGAAAAGAACTAGATTTTCTTCTTTTTACGCAAGAAAAGAACTAGATTTAAATATCATCAAAATCGGATTTGAATCATCTATTTTCAATGAGCATAATATAACATAAAAGAGTCATCAGTTACATGAAGGCGAAGATACAAATTTTATTATAAAAATAATATTGGTGTACGAGTCATAGGTATAACTATATCGCATATAGAAATTATGTATTTATTCATGGATAATAGATGGAGTTGTTTCACTTATTAAAAAAAATAAAATAGATGGAGTTGTGAATCAAGATCTTCTCATATTTCACCTCAGTCAAGGATGAACTCCCTAAAGCAATTTACTAAAAAAAAACAAAACTATATCATCATATTTGACTGTGCCCTTGTATAATATCTGATTTGGGCCTTCATTTGTACATACAAACGGCTCTTACTTTATTGCCAAACTATAGAAGATTTTTCATAAATTTAATTAGACTCTTTTTTCTCCCCCGAAGTATATAAGTAAACTTGTCTTCCATCAAGCTCCTGTGTTGGCCTTGCATTTACCTCATACCCCTATATAGAGCAAGAGAAATTAGTGTTTCTAAAATATAGAGTGAATCATCGTTTTAAACCCTGAAATTATAAAATCAAGACAAATTGGTCCTTTACATTAAAAATAGGCAAAAAACGTTTCACAAATTGATAAAAGTCCGGCACATTAGTCCAATTCGATGATGTTTAATATTTTGCCTACCAACTTGCCTTCATCCTATAATTTCATGAACCAAAATGATGATTCACTCTAAAATATAATCCTCAATATATTTGTGTTAGGCAACTTTATTTGATAGGTGCTTTTTTACTTACATGGTGAACAGCTTCTTTCAAGGCCTTCACTTGTTCAATTGAGACTGTTCTCACCTGTAATAGAAATGCAATATAAGTTTAAAAGAGGGTGTCTATCACAATTTACAAGTTACTCTATATGATAGTCAAGAAATTCATGTGTATGAGTATAGAACCTTCTTCAGTATTGTCCAAATAACACCTTCAGTGCATGGTGGAGTTGTAAGAGAACCAAGATATCTGTAATACTTTCTGCCTCCAAACTGGATGTCTCCTGGATTAACTATTCCTAAATTTATGTCCTTGTCTTTGAGTAATTTTATGCGGTTGATCAGCTGCTAGAAAAGAATGAAGTCTAAACATCAATCAAAAATTTCTTTAAAAAAACATATTAAATGAATCACTCGGTCACAATACACAATCATTACCAGCACCAAGTTTGATTCTCTCTTTAAATCCTTTTTTTAACCTTTTTATAACTCAACTGAAATAATGTTTATAGTTTATCATATTTATTTAGTGAAGTTTACTGGGTTTAAGCAATTAATATAGAATTTAAACACAGTCATTTTTTAAAAAGAAAAAATTATAGTAAGCTGCTTCTAAAATTTGAGATTTACAGGATCACTGCAGGAGCAAAGATATCCTAAATTCCTAATATTCATATGGACAGGGCTATATGGGATTTTGATTTTTTTGAGTAACATATGATCCTCTTGGAGAGAAACAAAAACACAAATATTTTGAAATGTAATTAGTGGACCTACAATCATACGTGGTGGGTTCTTGTATAACAAAAGTTGTGTCTTTTTCTCATCAAAGCGAATACATCCTGTTTTTCCAAAATGGGAGAGTATTCATTTCCAACTATATGTATTTGCACACATTCATTTGAACTCACAGAGCAGAAGTAAATACAGAAGCCAAGAAACAAAGCAAACCTTTGAAAGCAAGCGATCTGGCCTGCCAATTTTATACCATATTCCAATAACAGCTATCTCTCCTTTAGAGTTTTGATGGACTGCATGGAGCTCCAAATCAAACCTGGAAAATAAATAGAATACATTAATCTATACATATATATCATATCAAGCCTAAAGAGTTTCCTGATCATTGCATTAAAATAAATTGTAAGGTAAAGGAAAAAGATATAGTCACTTTGATCCATTCAATGTGTGCTCGGAAGGTGTATGCCAATGACACTGCAACAAATTGTAGTAAGTTCCATTTATGTTAAGCTTCCCTGCATCCCCATTCCACTGGAGCTGTCAAAACATCAAGCACAAATAGTAAGTTAATTGAGCAAAGGTATCAAGTCAATATTCACACATCAAAATCTGCACATCACTTTTTATACTGATCACCACCTACTACTACACATCCATTACCATCCTCAACAATCACCAGCTCACCTCATAATACAAACTAGATATATAAAAATATCTTATTCCTTCATAAGTATTGGAATGTGACTCACAAAATTTTATCCCAATTGATGAGTTTCAAGTTAATAAGGGTCCGTTTACTTTATTTCCAGTTTATTAAAGATTGCAAAAATATCCCATTATTTTCATTATGTTTTTAAATATTTGTACAACAAACAAACAGTGGTGAGAATGATATTTTGTCGTTAATGAAAATAAGAAACTGAAAACAAAGCATACTGATAATGGCTTACCATGATGTCATGACCCCTATTCTTTAAGACAGCAGGTGCTGGTTTGTAATCTTGTTGAAGTCTGCCTAGATGAGGAAACACCTGCACCCTTTCGTCTAGGAGATCAATAGGAGATTGCAATGTCCCATTCCCACAAACTTTCCATTCTGGGTTGATACGCCCCCAGTTCTCTGGTCCTGTGCCACTTCCTTCAGTGTATGTATATTCCTCATGATCTGTTCACAAAAGTGAAAAACAAGGTCAAACTCAACAAAGAGAAAGGAAGCATCAAGGATTCCAATATTTGTTTTATAACCATGATTTTTGGAATTGGACCTATAGATAGAAAAGTTACAAGAGCCTTAAACGTGTCAAGAAATGTGGGATTTTATTTTTTATTTTTTTATTCACAGGTTGTGTGGGATTTGTCACCCTCTTTTTTTACTTTGTTTTTTATTCTACTTGTCATCTCATCATTGAAGAATAACCCCCCAAAAGCAAAGGATGTTAAAGATCAAGCATGATCATGTAATAATATAATGGTGACTATATATTAAAGGAGGTTGTGAATAGTATATGAGGAATATAGTTAGGATATGATAAAGATTTTTTATACTAACGATCAATCATAAATTATCACATCATTAAAAATATTGAATTTTATCATAATTTGATTGGTTTACATGATAAAAAACTTTACATGACACTCATATATTTGTGGATAAATATTAGTAACAGAAATGACATATAAAGCATATTCTTTTTCTGTACTTTCTCAAAGCATTTTATGAAAGATTAACCTATGTAATTATGCTTGCTTTATTTTAAAATGTGACCAAGAAGGCCAAGGTAATAATAAACCAAAGGAATTGAAAAAAGACTGTAAAGGAGAAAAATATTATTGTAGAGCCATGTTAACTGCTATGTCATTTTAAGTGAATTTATGTCTTTCTGCAAAAGGACAGAGTTCAAAGCTGTTACAGAGATTGCCAAATATCTGTTTGCTTCATATCTGCATCAACCAGTATTGCACTTGGCTTTTGATACATATCTTTAATAAAATATTCAATAAAAAAATCAAAGATATAGGTGTCAAATTAAGATCTTCAATCACAGGAAACAATTCCAATTAAGAAGGTGATTATCCATCAGGTCAGAAACAAAGTTTAAATGTGAATATATTAAGATAATAATCTGCACTATTAAATCTAAAGTTGGAAAGAATAGAAAAATACCTTTCTAGAACAAATTTTATCTAGAAAACAATGATCAAGATTTGTAGCTTTAAGAATGGGAGGAAGGAAGGAAACTCACCAAACATGTTTGTGAGGAGGAACATAAAGAATTAATCAAGACATCACATAATATCATTATTTCCCTCAATTGAACATATTATGTAGAACAACATTAATCTGACATTCTAGCTAAAATTTTTGTTAACATACAAAATTGAAAAAACAAAAAAAGGACAATTGGGTCATTATTATATATACCAGCTTTAGAATGATCAGAAGCTGTTGTGAGGAAGGAAGAGGCAGAGAGAATGAGCACCAAGAGGACCAGAGAGAAGAAGTTGGTGGGAAGGGTCATGGGTGCTTTGACTATCCTATTGGTCTCAAGTTTGGGAATGGGGATTGAAAGTGGTCACGAAGAGGCACAACCATTGCATGCATATATATAGTGATGACTCTCGTGTGCTTTTGGAATGGTGGTTTTGGAATTTTGGAATGCTTACCCCATATAACCATGCTCTATTAATTTGAAGGCTGTAGTTCACGCATGCCTTCAAATCTTCCTACTTTCACGTACAAGTTTTCATGAGGAATGCAGATAGCCAAAAGGTCCATAATTATTTGGTATTTGGTTATATTAATGCATGTACTATTGTTATGGCAGAAGAGGAATAGATTGTGTCAATTTATTTACACACACAAAAAATGTCTACTAATATCTAACCGTTAAAGAATGAATCCCTCAAAGGTGAAAATAGATCGTTAGAAGGTTCATGGCCTACAAACTTAGGCCTAAATAAATTAATAACATAACATTTATTACGAGCTTAGATGCTTAGATCCTCTCCAGCATGTTAACAATGAGATTAAAAATTATTGATATTGATATTGAGAGTCTTTACATGCATCTAATGGTCCAAATATGCATCCAATGGTTGAACTTTTGTTGGAAATTAAAGGCCAGAGACACGAGTTGCCGGAAAGAATCCACATTCGTCTTGTACAACATTTTGTGAACACAAATCAAAAGGGACCCTTGATATAGGTGAGAGAATAAAGTGAGAGAGAAAAAAAAAACATTGGGTGATGATTAAAAATTTGGATCCGGTAATCAGATAGGAATTGAATTCGAAAATTAAATATCTATAAAGTTTTGTATTTGTACATGCCATTTTCAATGTAAATATAATTACCCTTAACATATACGAAGTTAATTTAGACTTTTATAAAGATTAAATTTCATTAAGTAGCAATACATTTTAAAACGTATGTTTAACTTAATATGTAGATTGACTTATTTTATTTATTTTTTATACTTATTAAAATTTGTAAAATTGATGTAAACATTAATTTTATTAAATATATGTTTATGCCTATTCAGAACCTGAAAAGTTTAAGCTATTATTTTATATTCTATATGTTACGTCATATAGCTGATAAAAGTTTCTATTTGTTAAAATATAATATACCTAATTTAATTGCAGCCTTGCATACAAAATATAACCAAATTGTCAAATTCCATTGCTAACTGACAACTGCTATCAACACACTTTCAAACACTCTCTTCTATTAGTTGAATTTCATGTGGATCTCACTAAAATTTTGTATGACCTATATAAATTTCAATCAATAAAAAAAAATATGTTGAAAATAAGGTGTCAGAGACAATGTTGCTAGTATTTTTGTTGCTAATTATGTTATTTTCAATCATGCTTGCTTTTTTGATTCTTACAAGAATGTTTTTCTCTACTTTTCTTCTGTCCGATGCAAGGTATGGTAGATATTGTCCTTGCAAGAGGTTGACAAAATGTGTCATAACACTGACTTTGTTTAAAGTCGAGTAACACTCAACTTTATAAGGTTACAAAGGGTTAAATTAAGTTTTAAGTTCTTAAGTTTATATTTATTTTAATTTGGTATTTAACACTGTTATAATATGTTGAGATGATAAATAGTTAAATGATGTGATATATTGTTATTTCATGTCAAATATCAAAATGCATACACTAGTGCAATAAGTGCTTTTTACGTCAGTTAAAATTGATTTTTTACGTCAAAATACTCACTGACGTAAATACAGCTGACGTTAAAAGTTAAACTTTTAACGTCAGTTGAGAACTGACGTTAAATATAACACTATTAACGTCGGTTCTTTAACACAACTGACGTTAATTTTGTCAAAATTAACGCCGCTTCTTTAAAAAACCGGCGTTAATTTTGTTAAAACTAACGTCAATTGTTATCAAGAACTGACGTTAAAGGTCTTAATTTTAACGTCAGTTGTAATAAACAACTAACGTTAATAGTGTACTGTATATTTTATGAAATACTATTAACGTCAGTTGTATGATAAAAGTGACGTTAATAGTATTTTTTTAAATTCGATTTTAAAATATCACTCCCCTCGATCATCCTCGCATTCATAAATATCCGTAAGAATACGAATATCACACACATTCTGAGAATTGCAAAGGAAAAATGGAATAATGATCCATATATATGTATTCAGAAACAATATATATTTATTAACATAGGTTATAACTCAAAATAAATACATAAATATAAATAAAAATAAATGTATACTAAGTTTAAACTACCTATATCAATATCCCTTCGTGATGATCATCCCGAGTGGCATGTACATCATCCACCCGTGTCTCCTCGATTATAGTAGGCATGTTTGTTGAAAAAGAAGGAGTCTCAGGAATATCAAGATTTGAATCTTCATTTTCATCACTACCATTATACATGCTTTTTCCTTGGAGAACCACGGACAACCTTTTGTTAGAAGGATCAGTGATGTAGAACACTTGTTTTGCTTGGGAAGCCATTATGAAAGGCTCATTTATATGACCTAACTTGTTGAGGTCTTCCAATGTGAACCCCAATTCGTTGGTTTGTACACCACCGTTACTATCAACCCACTTACATTTAAATACCGGCACCGTAAGCTTAGTATAATCGAGCACCCAAATATCTTCAATATATCCAAAGTAAGGTCTCGGTCAGAACGGGTTTTGTGTCCTTTGCACTAGAGAAGTGCATTGCTTCGCCACGATCATAACCCCACTATTTTGCATGGTACTCTTGTTATCTTATTCCTTTGTATAAAAGGAAAAGTTATTTATGTCGTATCCGCTCCAACATATGACGTTGAAGTTAGGCCCACGTGCTAGCCATTTTACGTCATCAGAAGCAGTACTACCATCCTTAAGCATTTCTTCCTTGAACCATGGTAAGAAAGTCTTGTTATGCTTGTTCAACAACCACCTTTCGCTCATTCGAGGGTTTTCTTGATTGACTTTTCTTTTATGTTCAAATAAGAAAGGCTGAACACATTCGATGTTGTTCAATACATACAAATGTGCTTGAAGCACTTCCTCCCGATCCTTCCTATTAATTCTTAAGCCATGTGTACCCTTACCTTGACATCTGATCTCATCATGCCGAGGCTTAGGAACCCCTATAGGATCCGTGTTATGAAGGTAGTCCGAACAAAACTCAATAGCTTCTTCTGCAACATACCTTTGAACAATAGATGCTTATGGACGATGAGGATTCTTCACGTACCCTTTCAAGATCTTCATGTAGCACTCAACTGGGTACATCCATCTTAGAAAAAACCGCCCACATAATCTAATCTCCCTCACCAAATGAACAATTAAGTGAACCATTATGTCGAAAAAGGAAGGAGGAAAATACATCTCCAATTGGCACAAGATTGTAGCAGCCTCAACTTCCAAGTCATCCAACATACGGGGGTCAACGACTTTGCTACATATAGAATTGAAGAATGAGCACAACCGAGTAATGGCATGTCTCACATTTTTTGTACCAATACCACGAATAGCAACGGCAGAAGTTGTTGCATCAAGATGTGACAATCATGAGACTTCAAGTCAACCAATTTAAGATCACTAGAGACAAGCCTCTTCATATTTGAAGAGTAACCATGTGGAACTTTGATGCCCTGAAGACACCCATGAAACTTTGTCTCTCTTCTTTTGACAAAGTATGACATCTTTGGCGGCAAATAAGTCCGCTTACCATCCTCAACAACCGGAGCTAATCGCTCTCGTATACCCATAGCAACGAGGTCGAGACGAGCATTCACACCATCCTTTGTCTTGCCCTGAATGTTGAGAAGCGTCCGATCACACTATCACACACATTTTTCTCCACATGCATCACATCAATGCAAGATTATCGACATCAAGCTTGCGCCGATATGGAAGATCAAAGAATATCGACCTCTTCTTCCATATGTTTTTCTCAGCACTTTACCTTTCTTTTTGGACTTGCCGAATATAACATCGATGTCATTTACCCTCCGATAAACCTGCTCTCCAATTAAGCCGCCGGCGCTTCTTCTTTCATCTCTTGGCATCCATTAAAAGTTTTTTCATCTTACGATATGGGTGATCACGTCTAAGAAATCTCGATGCCCAAGGTAAACCGTCTTCTTTCCATGATGCAACCGAGTGTAGCATGTGCCTTCTTCACATATAGGGCATGCTTTATGCCCCTTGACACTGCATGCCGGACAAGTTACCGTATCTTTGGAAAGTCGTTGATGGTGCAAAATAACATGGCACGAAGCTTGAAAGTCTCATGAGAATACCCATCAACTACATCAACACCTTCCACCCACAGCGTTTTCAAGTCTTCAATCAAGGGACCTAGATAAACATCTAAGTCATTTCCCGGTTGCTTTGGGCCCGAAATCATCATAGACAACATCATGTATTTGCGCTTCATGCACAACCAAGGGGGCATGTTGTAAATTACCAACAGAACAGGCCATGAACTATGAATACTACTCATGTTACCATATGGATTCATTCCATCCGTAGCAAGTCCAAGCCTTAGGTTTCTTGGCTCATCGGCGAAATCCGGAAATATAGTATCGATATTCTTCCATTGAATAGAATCAGCAGGATGACGAACCTTTCCATCACGTTTCCTCTCATCATTATGCCATCTAAGATTCTTCACATCTTTCGCATTGGCAAACAATCGCTTGAACCTTGGAATTATTGGAAGATACCACAACACCTTCGCAGGAGGACCCTTTTTTCTCACATCATCAAGATCATCATCATCATCACCACCCTTCACTTTGTATCGTGATAACCCACATTTGGGGCAATCGTGATTGTCTTCATGAACACCGGTGTACAATATGCAATCATTGGGGCATGCGTGTATCTTCTTATACTCCATACCCATAGGACACAATACCTTCTTGGCCTCATAGTTATGGTCAGGCAATGTGTTGTCCTCCGGAAGCAAGTCTTTCAACACTTCAAGCAATTCCGTGAAGCTTTTATCGGTCCAACCATTTCTCGCCTTCACACAAACCAATTTTAGCACCGCCGACAACCGTGTATGAGTAGTACACCCTGGATATAAAGGCTTATCCGCATCACCGCACAACCTATCATACACATGAGCTCGATGAAAAGATTCTTGTCCAATATCACGGATCATGTCCTCTACTCGATCATCCTCCATATCTATGTCAACGTCCTCACTTTGGGAGACACTCGCCGTACTACTCAACAACACATCACCATGCCATATCCATCTTGTATAACTCAAGCAAATCCCTTCACAAATCAAATGAGTACGTATATCCTTCACCGTACATTTCCTCGTATTCTAACACTTGACACAAGGACAACAGAACATTCCATTACTATTAGGAACATTCCTTTGAGCAAATTCTATAAATTCTCCCACCCCCTTCAAATACTCAGCACTAGTACGCTTACAAACCATCCAACTACGATCCATAACTAGATAGGTCCTGTAGGTATACAAAACATATATCCAATATAAGGACAATACGGGAGATTGAAAACTATAGTTTTTGAAGATTGTCAAGCACTGGTCACGGCCTGGCAGTGATGTCCATCACGGCCGTAACGTGCCAACTGAACCAGACCATGCCATCACAGGCAGAACTGATCACGGCCTAGCCGTGATGAGCATCACGGCTGTGACAGATCAACCAGCAGAGCAACATGCACTCAAAACCAAAAATAGAGACGTACATTCCAAACAACTCAAACTCACGGTTTCAAGTTTCAACTACTGAGACTACAGTTTCAACATACACTCAAAACCAAAAATACAAAAATGTGCCCTAAATACTCACCAGAAATAGGTGCTCGCGTGGTGGTTGGGAGGAATCGCTCGAGTGGTGGCCAACGTTCGATGTGGTTACTGAGAGCAGAGGGACAAGGAGAGTTAGTGCGCGGGAAGGGGAAAGAGAGATGTCAAGTTATTGCAAAGAATGAATGGAAAGACAGAGTTAGAGTTAATAGTGTACCTCACGGTGGTGGCGAAGAAGCCCTCGCGGTGGTTGCGGTGGAGATGAGCTCGCGATTAGGGTTCTGTGCTGGGTGAGAGCGAGAGTGAGGGTTGAGAGTGATCTAGGGTTGAGCGTGATGAAAATAGAAAAGAGACGTACGTACAGAGCGAAGTGCAGAAGGCGCGCGGGTGTAAACGTTATAATCAAAAAGCAAAAAATAAAACAACATTTAACGTCAGTTTTATTAAACAACTGACGTTAAAAGTAATTGTTTAACGTCAGTTGTATTAAACAACTGACGTTAAATATTAATATTTTTTTTAAAAATACTTTTAACCTCAGTTGTTGAATTCAACTGACGTTAAAAGTGTTGTGTAAAAATCATTCTCTATATAAAGTACCATTATTCTGTATCAGTCTGTAATACTGCCTCTTCTTTTCCTCTATATTTCTATTCCTTCACAAAATGGCTCTGAGACCTGTGTTAAGAGTGACAACAGGGCATATAGGGACATAGGATTATTTACGTCAGCTATTTATTTAACTGAAGTAAAAATCACACTTTTATCGTCAATTGTATAAACAACTGACGTTAAAAATAAATATTTTTTATTTTAAAAACACTTTTAACGTCAGTTTTATTCAACAACTGACGTTAAAAGTGTATAAGTTTCTGCAAAAGCATTCATTCCTTTGACTACTCTGATACTAAATTACCCATTACTGTTGTGCTACTTACCCATGCACATTGTAACCTATAATCCTCTTTATGAGCACTAAGTTTATACCTAGACTTAAAGGTCTATTTCTTCCTATTCCTCCGGGCGTTGTCTTTTCTGTACGTTTATAATATATGATTGCCAACTCCCAATGCGCCTTGGAACCTAATGCTCTTAATGATCAATTTAATTTTTTAGCAACTTACGACGCCTAGTAACTTCATCCCCTACTCCTATAAATAGCTTCCTTCCTTCCTTTAATTTTTCTGCTTCACAATATGGCTCTGCCATGGAGATTAACCTCATCACTCTTTCTTCCAATACCTAGACTTAAAGGTCTCTGTCTTAATGGTCAAACAACTTCTGAGTTTGAGTAAATCACATTACATGGGTGATAAGGGTGTGTAAATCGCATTATGTGAATTGCACACACCATCATCCTTCTGGAGAATCAGCAGCTACAGTTCCAAAACCTCAGCTTTGGAACCAAGTGGCTATTCCAAGAATATTGCTGAAACAGATCGAGTGCACCCTTCACTCTGCTTTGGCTCCAAATTGACTGTGGATTCAGATGGAGCATCAAGGACTTCAAGTAAGGGAGGAGATGCATTCAATATTGGAGTTTCTGAGGACAAGACTGAGAAGAAAATGATGTTGAAGCAGAAACTTTTTTATATTTTAGTGCTATCTTGCGGAAATTTTTTATCTTTTAATCATGTAATTGTAACTTATGAATCGCTTCAATGAGATACGATTTGATTATACATATATAACTTGTTTTATGTTAAGTGTTTATTTATTTTAATTTGCACAAGAATTTGTTTACTAATTCAAGCTAATTAATTAAGATTAAAAATAAACTTTTTAAAAAAAAGATTAGAAATAAACTGCACTATATATGGAGTGATGATCTGCGTTAAGAGTGACAACAGGGAGATGACAACGAAAGAAAGATAGGAATGAGTTGATTATTTACGTCAGTTATTTATTTAACTGAAGTAAAAATCACACTTCTAACGTCAGTTTTATAAACAACTGACGTTAAAAGTGTTAATAATTCTTGCAAAACACTTTTATCGTCAGTTCATTAAACAACTGACGCAAATAGTGATTTAATATTTACAAAACTGTCACCGCCTCACTTTTAACGTCAGTCCTTAAAACAATTGACGTTAACAGTGAATTAATGAAGTCTGATATTTACAAAATTGCCACCGCCCCCTTTTTAACGTCTAGTTTTTGGTTAACTGACGTAAACCTTTACCGTCTAATGTATATTTTCCACTAGTGATAATAATCTATGTCACGTTCATCTTCCTTGACACCTAAGGATAAAAATGTTGGGCCACATAAGAGTGCAAAAAGTTTGGTTGACGTTAGATAGAGTGCAAAAAGTGTGATATATTGTTATTGGTTGACTTTTTTTTTTTACCAAAAAAAAAATAGAGAGGATAAAATACCAAGAATGAGATGAATAAACATTAGGGTAATAGGGTTACTGTTTCTTAGAATGTAACTTAGTACTGTTAGAGCACGTGCTATTTAAACATTTATTATCAGTTAGTTAGTTAGTTAGTTATACTAGTGGTTAGAGTTAGCTAGATTTCAGATGAACTCTTTTAGCTATTCTTAGATGTGCATAAATAGTGCAGCTCATAGTGTAATTACATCATTGAGATTCATTCTCCAGAATAATGTAATCATTCATTTTGTCAATAGTGAAGAATGCATATTGCATTTCTCCATTTCCTCTTGTTCGTAGCTTCTCCCCAAGTCCGTGCCATGGATTTTAACATGGTATCAGAGCTCCATTAATTGGAGCTCTACTGCGCCTCTGATCCTCTTCTGTTCGTTCTTCTACTTCTCTGTTCCTTGCTCCTTTTTCGTTTTTTTCTCTCTCTTCTTTGATTCTTGATCGATTTTGACAAACCCTAACATGGAGGTCAATAATCCATATGAGAATCCTTATTTTCTGCATGCAAATGATAGTGTTGGCTCGATTCTGATCACTACTCAACTTACGAAGATCAATTATCATGAATGGGCTCAAGCAATGTCTCTAGCATTGAGGTCGAAGAACAAGTTGCAATTTGTTGATGGAATAATTGTGAAGCCTATGCAGAATGATCCTTCATACACGGCCTGAGATAAATGCAACATCACGATCCTCTCTTGGATTAGAAACACTTTGGAACCTTCAATTGGAAGAAGTGTACTATGGATGAATACAGCTTATGATGTTTGGAGTGATCTGAAGAAAAGATTTTATTAGGGAGATGTTTTCAGAATTGCTGACTGATGAGTGTGATTTCACCTCATTTTTCATGTACATTTCTGCATGCATTTGCATATAGTTAGGCCATTTTAGTTTGATTTTGGTTAGTTTCTCCTTAGGAACGGATAAGGTGGTTTGTGTGTTGTTTTGCAGGAATTTATGATTAATTGCCCAAGAATTTGGCCATGATGAAGCTTGGATGAAGATAGAGCCTGAAAAGAGAAGAAATTGAGTCAAGCAGAATTCTGGAGGCTTCGCCTCGCGAGCAAGAACCCGGCTGAGCGACAGCTGGTCGAGGCCATACTGCCTCTCGTCTCGCGAATCAACATCTCGCCTCGCGAGCCTGAAGGCCTGACTGTGCCAGAAACTTCACCCTTTCTGCCTCGCCTCGCGAGCTACCTTCTCGTCTCGCAGGAGAACCAATCTCTGAAGGTCAGATTTTTAATATTCGCCTCGCGAGCCAGTCTCGCCCGCGAGCGCGCCAAACTCAGAACCCCTGTTTATAAGCTGTTTTAGGGCAGAATTGAGGAGGCGGAAAGGAGGCGACCAAAAACCCTAAAAACGCAATTTCTGCAGCTGTGGCTGGGTGCATCCTTCCATGGAGTTCCTCCCTTCCTTCATCTCTGTATCTTTTCTTTTGCATTTCCCTTTGATTATGTGTAGCTAAACTTCCCCTTGTTGGGGTTAGATAATGGCTTCTTTGAATTTGGTTGTAACATGATGTGGTTGTAATACAATTTCCTATTTCTTTATGAGTGTTTGATTTCATGCTTAATGCTTTCCTTGGTTTGATCATCCTAGGAATGATTTGTTGCTTTAATAGACAATTGAAAAGTTGATGTTGAGGCATGCTCATGAATCAAATGCCAAGTAGTTCATGAACCTAGACATAGGTCTTGGGGTGCTTGCAATCTTATGAATCTTGACTCTTAATGCAAATTATCATGTTAATCCACCTAAGACATTAGGGTTTAATTTGGGATTTTAGGCTCATTCCACCTAAGACATTAGGGTTTGAGTATTTGAGAAGATTTGATTGTCATAATTGAATTAGGAATTGTGTTATTTACCATTTCATAGTAACCAAGGGAGGATTAGCCTAGTCTAACCCTAACAATTCTATCCATTTGTTGATCACATTTCTGTTTGCCTTTTAAGTGTTTGATAAAATACCTAAAAGAACAAAAACATTTTATTCTTGTTTGTTTCGTTAGATGTTAGAGCTACCTTCATTCCAAACTTGATCGCCTAGATAGAAGTTCAATTTGTGAAGTGGTACTTGTCCACGATCCCTGAGAACGATATCTGGTTCTTACCGTTTTATTACTTGCAAAGACCTGGTACACTTGCCGAGATCGTGTCAAAAGGTCATTGCAAGTAATAAAACGGTAAGAACCAGATTTCGTCCTCAGGGATCATGGACAAGTACCACTTCGCAAATTGAACTACTATCTAGGCGATCAAGTTTGGAATGAAGGTAGCTCTAACATCTAACGAAACAAACAAGAATAAAATGTTTTTGTTCTTTTAGGTATTTTATCAAACACTTAAAAGGCAAACACAAACGTGATCAACAAATGGATAGAATTGTTAGGGTTAGACTAGGCTAATCCTCCCTTGGTTGCTATGAAATGGTAAATAACACAATTCCTAATTCAATTATGACAATCAAATCTTCTCAAATACTCAAACCCTAATGTCTTAGGTGGAATGAGCCTAAAATCCCAAATTAAACCCTAATGTCTTAGGTGGATTAACATGAGAATTTGCATTAAGAGTCAAGATTCATAAGATTGCAAGCACCCCAAGACCTATGTCTAGGTTCATGAACTACTTGGCATTTGATTCATGAGCATGCCTCAACATCAACTTTTCAATTGTCTATTAAAGCAACAAATCATTCATAGGATGATCAAACCAAGGAAAGCATTAAGCATGGAATCAAACACTCATAAAGAAATAGGAAATTGTATTACAACCACATCATGTTACAACCAAATTCAAAGAAGCCATTATCTAACCCCAACAAGGGGAAGTTTAGCTACACATAATCAAAGGGAAAGGCAAAAGAAAAGATATAGAGATGAAGGAAGGGAGGAACTCCATGGAAGGATGCACCCAGCCACAGCTGCAGAAATTGCATTTTTAGGGTTTTTGGCCGCCTCCTTTCTGCCTCCTCAATTTTGCCCTAACACAGCTTATAAACAGGGGTTCTGAGTTTCACGCGCTCGCGGGGCGAGACCTGGCTCGCGAGGCGAATCTTAAAAATCTGACCTTCAGAGATTGGTTCTCTCGCGAGGAGAGAAGGTAGCTCGCGAGGCGAGGCAGAAAGGGTGAAGTTTCTGGCACAGTCAGGCCTTCAGGCTCGCGAGGCGAGATGTTGATTCGCGAGGCGAGACAGAAGGGCCTGACTGTTGCTGTTCAGACTGGTCTTCGGGCTCGCGAGGCGAAGCCTCCAGAATTCTGCTTGGCTTAATTTATTCTCTTTTCAGGCTCTATCTTCATCCAAGCTTCATCATGGCCAAATTCCTGGGTAATTAATCATAAATTCCTGCAAAACAACACACAAACCACCTTATCCGTTCCAAAGGAGAAACTAATCAAAATCAAACTAAAATGGCCTAACTATATGCAAATGCATGCAGAAATGTACATGGAAAATGAGGTGAAATCACACTCATCAAATCACCCCAAGCTTAAGACTTTGCTTGTCCTCAAGCAAAAACCAAGGCCAGAAGACGAAAACAAACAGAGCAATGATAGTGAACTAAGAACCCGAGTAAATGATCCAAGTAATAGGCATTTCAAATAATTCAGCAAGAGACAATCAATTCAAGTCCAATCAGAAGCTTAAGTTCCCTAGACTCATATTCTCACTGATTCGGGCACTCTTGCTCACCTGAAGATCACCCCAAGCTTGTTCATTTGCTTGGCTCTCTTTCTCACCTCACTCAAATGTTTAAGGATATATGACAATTCACTCCATTTTCCTCAAGGAATAAATTCTACCATAGGCTTGACTATCAACCAAATCTCTACTCTATTAATGAAAACAATTAAGAATCAAGAGGTCTTTTGCTTTGGTTGTAACGGGGCCATGGGATTTATCGTTTGGTGGGGAAATCAAGAAAAGGACATTTCAAAAGGCTACATAAAACATCAAGCATTACAAATCATGACACCTTCTAAAATACCCTTTTGGGTTTCGATTTACTTTTGCCACCTTTCTTTCTTTCTTTTTGTTTTATTTCTCATTTCTTTTTGTCATCCCCTTCTCTATTTTTATTTCTCTTTCTTTTTTTTTTCTTTTTTTTGGAGAAGGGGAGATTTTTCAGCTCAAGAGAAATATTTTTCTGATTTTCTCATCCCATACTTTTTCCACTACCTTTTTACCCTTTTGTTGTAATACTTTAAAAGGTGCCCTATCAAGCATGTTCATCAAAGTAATTCAAGGTACCAAGAAAAGTATTTTATTCTTTCAAGCTCAAAATTGGGCAACTAAGGGGTAGCTTTTATTCATTCAAAGCTCAGAAGGCCGGAAAAATACCTAATGCCTCAATCATTTTCAAAAATGTTTTCAATTTTTTTTTTTTAAGCTTTGACACGGTTTCAAGTCAAGTTCTAGAGAAATACAATCCAAGAGGAATAACACTCTAACACAAGGAATGGGGTGAATTTAGTGAGTACCCCGTAATGGCTCAAAAGCTCACATTTAGCAGTTCAAAAATCAGTGAGGAACACAAAGCTATAGAAACACATGGTAATTATCAACTATCCAAGATCATCTCAAGAATTTTTATTTGAAGCATTATCACAAGAATATAAATTTAGGGTTCAAAAATTCATTATCACAAATAAATTGGCACTCAGTTCTCATAATCAGATGCTCAATCTAAGCAGGGGGTAACCGAATCATGCGATCATGCAAAACTATGCCTAAATGAATGCAATATGAACAATGCAAAAATTCAAAAATTTACAAAAATACCCCTACCCCAAGCTTAAAAACTTACATTGTCCCCAATGTAAATAATTAAGCCAGAGAGGGGAGAAAAAAAATTGGAACGACTCACCGAGGTGGTAGCGGGCTGGTTCACATGCTTTCCGGCTTTGTTTCTCCCTGCCCCTTTTTGCTTTTCCTTCCTTCTTGCCCTGAAAATACTTAGCAAACCTATTAACAAATCTCTTGATCTTCTCAAATTATTCAAGAGATGAAAATCAAAAACAAATGAGAAAGGGAAAAGAAAACTTGGGTTGCCTCCCAATAAGCGCTTCTTTAACGTCACTAGCTTGACAGGTGATTTCAAAGATGGTGCCTTAAGAGGGACGGAGACTTCTTGACGATCAAAGTTTCCTCCAAGGTAGTGCTTGAGCCTTTGCCCATTAACTATGAAAGTATCTCTGGATGATGGATCTTCCAATTCAACTGCACCAAATGGAGAAACTGACTTGACATAGAATGGACCTGACCATCTTGATCTCAACTTGCCTGGAAACAGCTTGAGACGTGAATTAAAGAGCAAAACTTATTGGCCTTCTTCAAAATGATTTGGAAGGATGTACTTATCATGCCAAAATTTTGTTCTTTCCTTGTAGATCCTTGCACTCCCATAAGCCAAGAGTCGGAATTCATCCAACTCATTCAACTGCAACAGTCTCTTATCCATGGCCAGTCTTGTATCAAAGTTCAGGGCCTTCACTGCCCAAAAAGCACGATGTTGGAGCTCTATCGGAAGGTGGCATGATTTTCCAAACACTAATTGGTAAGGTGACATACCAATAGGTGTTTTATATGCAGTCCGATAGGCCCAAAGTGCATCATCCAGTTTCTTTGCCCAATCCTTCCTAGCATTGTTCACGGTTTTCTCCAAAATCCTCTTCAATTCCCTATTGGATAGCTCCACTTGCCCACTGGTTTGAGGGTGGTATAGTGTGGCAACTTTATGATTGACCCCACTTGGCAAGCACTGCGTTGAACTCTTTGTTACAAAAATGAGTACCCCCATCACTAATAATAGCTCTAGGGGTTCCAAATCTGGTAAAGATGTTCTTCCTCACAAAACCAATCACCGCTTTTGCATCATCCTTCACAGTTGGGATAGCTTATACCCATTTGCTCACATAGTCAACCGTAATAAGAATATATTTGTTGTTTTAGGATGATGGGAAAGGACCCATGAAATCGATCCCCCACACGTCAAAGAGCTCCACCTCTAAAATACCCTTCAAGGGCATCTCATTCCGCCTGGATATACTTCCGGTTCTTTGACACTTATCACACTTCATCACCCAAGCTCTGGAGTCTTTGAAAATGGTGGGCCAAAATAACCTGCTTTGCAAGATCTTCATGGCGGTTCTCTCACCACCAAAGTGTCCTCCGTACGGTGAGTTGTGGCAATGAGTCAATACCCCATTAATCTCTTCCTCCGGAATGCATCTTCTCAGAATTCCATCCGAACCTCTTTTGAAAAGGTAAGGCTCATCCCATACATAGTATTTCGCATCATGGATGAGCTTCTTCCTTTGTTATGCATTGAAGTCCTTCGGAATTTTGTTGGCGGCCTTATAATTTGCAATGTCTACAAACCAAGGTGCCACTTGCACCATAAACAGCTTTTCATCTGGGAATTCCTCTTGAATTGGCAACTCAGCTTTTGCTTGAACATATGCTTGTGGAAGCCTAGACAAATGGTCGGCTACCACATTCTCCACGCCTTTCTTGTCCTTTATATCCAAATCAAACTCTTGGAGCAGTAGTATCCACCTAATGAGCCTTGGCTTGGCATCCTGTTTAGTCATGAGATACTTCAAAGCAGAATGATCAGTGTAGATAGTAGTTTTAGAGCCAATCAAGTAGGATCTAAATTTATCAAATGCAAACACCACAACAAGCAATTCTTTTTCAGTCGTGGTATAGTTCAATTGAGCATCATTCAGCACACGACTAGCATAGTAAATAACATGCAATACTTTATTTTTTCTTTGGCCCAAAATGGCTCCCACTGCATAGCCGCTTGCATCATACATTAACTCAAATGGCAAACTCCAATCTAGAGGTACAATGACCGGTGCGGTGGTGAGTTTTTCTTTCAAAAGTTGGAAAGCATGCATGCAATCATCATCAAATACAAAAGGAGTATCAACTACCAAGATCTTGCATAAGGGTTTCACAATCTTTGAAAAATCTTTTATAAATCTCCTATAGAAACCCGCATGCCCTAGGAAGCTTCTAACACCTTTCACATTTATGGGAGGGGGAAGTTTTTCAATCACTTCAATTTTTGCTTTATCAACTTCCATCCCCCGTGATGAAATTTTATGACCAAGAACTATACCTTCCCTAACCATGAAATGACATTTTTCCCAATTTAAAACAAGGTTAGTTTCTTGCCATCTTTTTAGAACACATGCAAGATTATTCAGACAATTATCAAAAGAGTTACCAAACACAGAAAAATCATCCATAAATACTTCAATGAATTTTTCAGTCATGTCAGAGAATATGGAAAGCATGCACCTTTGAAAAGTGGCGGGTGCATTACACAACCCGAATGGCATCCTCCGGTATGCATAGACGCCATAGGGACAAGTGAAAGCGGTCTTCTCTTGGTCCTTTGGGTCAACCACAATCTGGTTATACCCTGAGTATCCATCAAGGAAGCAATAAAAAGCATGGCCCGCCAACCTCTCTAACATCTGATCAATGAAGGGCAAGGGAAAATGATCTTTTCTGGTGGCCTCATTCAGTCTTCTATACTCAATACATACTCTCCATCCAGAAACGGTCCTTGAGGGGATGAGTTCATTTTTTTCATTTGCAACCATCGTCATCCCCCCTTTCTTAGGGACAACTTGGACCGGACTCACCCAAGGACTATCGGAGATTGGATAGATTATACCTGCATCCAGAAGCTTCACAACCTCCTTCCTTACAACTTCCTTCATGTTTGGGTTGAGTCTTCTTTGGGGTTGTCTGACCGGCTTGAAGTTTTCCTCCAAAAGGATTTTGTGCATACAGAATGAGGGACTTATCCCTTTCAAGTTGGACATAGACCACCCAATTGCAGATTTGTGCTCCATAAGCACCCTTAACAGCTTCTCTTCCTCCAGAGAGTTCAACCCGCTGCTAATGATCACCGGGAATGAAGAATTCACCCCAAGGAAAGCATAACGGAGATGAGATGGAAGTTCTTTCAACTCTAGCACAGGTGGTTCACCCTTGTCTTCTATCCGCACATCCTCCACAACCTTGTCTTCATCAGTATTCAAAACTAGACAAGCCTTAAGGAATTTGACCATGAACTCAACTTCTTCCTCACATACCTCTTCTTCTTCATTCTCAACCATAAGAGCCGCTTCCAATGAATCTTCAAAAGTTTGTTGCACACTCTTGTCAGCTAATGAATCAATAAGGTCCACACTCATACATGTGTCTTTGTCACTTGGATGTCTCATTGCTTCAAACACATTGAAGGTGACCTTTTCATCTTGGACTCGAAGCACCAACTCCCCTTGATTGACATCGATCAAAGCTCTACCCGTGGCTAGGAATGGTCTTCCAAGAATCAATGGAGTCTCACTATCTTCTGCTATATCCAACACCACAAAATCTGCCGGAAAGATGAATTTGTCTACTTTCACCAATAAATCCTCCACTACACCATAAGAATATGTAATGGAGCAATCCGCCAATTGGAGAGAAATCCCGGTTGGCTTGACTTCACCAATTCCCAGCTTCTTGAAAATGGAGAGAGGCATAAGGTTGATACTTGCACCGAGATCACACAAGGCTCTTCCAATGTTCAAATGACCAATAGTACATGGGATAGTAAAGCTACCTGGATCCTTCATCTTTATCGGTAACTTCCTTTGGAGTATGGCACTGCATTCTTCAATGAGCATGACCGTCTCCTCCTTCCACCTCCTCTTGTTAGTAAGAATCTCCTTCATAAACTTGGCACAGGAAGGCATTTGTTGAAAAGCTTCGGCAAAAGGGATGTTGATTTGCATCTTTTTGAACACATCCAAGAACTTAGAGAATTGTTGATCTTTTGCCTCTTTCTTCAACCTTTGAGGATATGGTATCTTGAAATACGGTGGCAGCTCCTTAGGACTGTCAACTTCTTCAAGAATTTGCCTTCTAGTCTTCTTTCTTGCAAACTCTTCATCCACCAACTTCTCCCTCTGTGGTTTTTCAGCTTCAACAAGAATGGGACTAGAGGTAGTGGCTTGGGAAGTCTCGGGTTCTTTATTGGTTACATCTTCAACGGTCACTTCATCAACTCCCTCACCAATTGTCTTTTCTTCTCTCTCTTTTTCAGGTGGGACTAACACTCTCCCACTTCTTGTAGTAATTGCCTTGCAATCCTCCCTTGGATTCTTCTCGGTAAATCCCGGCAATTGTCCTTGAGGTCTCTCCGTCATTTGCTTTGCCAATTGGCCTATTTGGTGTTCAAGATTCGTGATGGAGGCATTTTGATTCTTCATATTGTCTTGAGTTGCTTGCATGAATTGGGCTAGAATATTCTCCAACTTGCTTGAACTCTCCTGAGGAGGCTTTGCTTGAGAACTTGAGCCTTGCCCTTGTCTCCAACTAAAGTTAGGATGGCTACGCCACCCCGGATTATAGGTGTTAGAGTAAGGATCATTCTTAGGCCCTTGGTTCCCATGTAGTTCACTTCTTCTTGCCCAGAACTTCCAACCACATTAATCTCACAATTGCCATTTGCATGGTTACCTCCACAGAAATCACACACTGAGGCAGCTTGAACTTGGACCGCTTGTAGTTGAGAATTCTGCAGTTGAACGGACCCCAATTGCTTGGTAAGGATGGCCATTTGCGCCTTAAGAGCACCAATTTCATCAAGCTCCAAAACACCTCTCTTGACCAATGATCGAGAACTAGGCATTTGATAATCATTATTAGCCATAGTTTCAATCAAGTCATTTGCCTCTTCGGGTGTCTTTTGGCTCAATGATCCACCTGCAGCCGCTTCAATCATACTTCTGGAATTTCGGTTGAACCCATTGACAAAGGTTGCCACTTGCTGCCATGTTTTCTAACTCATGATTTGGACAAGCTGTGAGCAAAGACTTGAACCTCTCCCATGCTTCATAAAGTGACTCGCCATCCCTCTGTGCAAAAGCATTAATCTCCGATCTCAACTTGATCATTCTTGACGAAGGGAAGAAGCGAGATAAGAACTTGCTCACCAAATCATTCTAGGTGATGATACTTCCATGAGGATGAGATTGAAGCCATGACTTAGCTCTATCCCTCAAAGAGAAAGGGAAAAGCCTTAAACGAATGGCCTCATCGGAAGCTCCATTTAACTTGATGGTGTCACACAACTCAATGAATGTGCCAATGTGAGCATAAGGGTCTTCATTCTCCAAACCTCCAAACTGATTTTGCTGCACAAGATTGAGAAGTGATGCCTTGATTTCAAAATTGTTGCAAGCCACTGTAGGTCTAACGATTGGAGTCCCACATCTATCGACTCTAGGGGAAGTATAATCCCCCATTGTCCTCCTTGGTGCATTGTCTTCAGCCATGGTGACAGTTGTACTTCAACTAGCAGTTCTTGCCCACTTGGTAACTCAACTTGTGGCTCTTGTATACTAGAAAATGCTCTTTCTCTGTTTTTCCTTGCTTTGGCTTCCTTTCTATTCTGTCTACAAAACCTCTCGATCTTAGGGTCAAATTGAAGTTCACCTGGGTCGATTGTACCTCGCATACAAGGAACAAACAGAGTAGAACAGAAAAACAACAGTAGAATATCAATGAAACAGCACGTACAAGCTAAGCAACTAATGCACAATTATGCAGCTTCAACGAAAACAGAAAAAAAAAACATAAAATAAAAAAAACAATGAAAAATGCTTAAATTCGGAGTCCCCTTTGGTACTCGTGATATTGGCACACTGATCCCCGACAACGGCGCCAAAAACTTGACACGATCTCGGCAAGTGTACCGGGTCGTTGCAAGTAATAAAACGGTAAGAACCAGATATCGTCCTCAGGGATCGTGGACAAGTACCACTTCACAAACTTGATCGCCTAGATAGTAGTTCAATTTGCGAAGTGGTACTTGTCCACGATCCCTGAGGACGATATCTGGTTCTTACCGTTTTATTACTTGCAACGACCCGGTACACTTGCCGAGATCGTGTCACTGACCTGCTAGAATAGGTATATGCTCTTAAGCAAGGTGATCTCTCGATCACAGATTTCTACACTGGATTGATGATTTTGTGGCAAGAACTTGAAAATTTTAGGTCAATTCCACCATGGATATCCTCCAAATTACAAAAGAGGAGGAAATGTGAATAGTGCTTTTGAAGATGATGAGACAGATGATGATGTAAGGAGCTTAGTCTCAATCAGGTCACAGAGGGAGGATGGAACCAATATGATAGGATTCACTCCTGACCAACATAGAGCAATACCAGCCATGTTGTCATACTTTGTAAGAATTCCAATCCTATAGAAAAATCAAACCAATTTTAGTAAAACTACCAGATGGAACAAAAATCTCCAAACACTTTGCAGGCACTGTGTTTTTCTCTAAACAATTCTACTTAAATGATGTTCTTTACATACCTAGTTTCAATTTTAACTTGATTTCAGTGTCTAAACTAGCCAACTCTTTGAATTTTAGTCTTACTTTCAACAAATCTGTTTGTGAAATACAGGAGGCCAGCTCATCGAAGATGATTGGTGCAACTAAGCTTAGAGGAGGACTATATCCTCTGTCCACTCATAGTGTCTCTTGTATTTCCACTTCTGTTTTGTCTTCTTTGCAATCTTCTGGAATAAACAGTGTGCACATTATAGATTTCAATGTATGGTATGCTAGATTAGGCCACTTATCACACAATAAACTGTCCATCATGCACAAAGTCTACCCTTTTATCAAAACTGTTGGTTCTCACAGTCCTTGTGATGTATGTCATTACTCTAAACAAAAGAAATTACCCTTTCCAAATAGTATTTCCAATTCTGTTCATTGCTTTGACTTGATTCACATGGATGCATGGGGGCCTATTGCTTGGCCATCTATTTTTGGCCACATATATTTTCTCACTGTTGTTGATGATAAATCCAGGCATACTTGGTTGTTTCTTATGAAAAACAACTCAGAGACTTGAAATTTGGTTAAGTCTTTCATTACAATGGCTGTAACTCAATTTGAGGCCAAGATAAAGCTGAGAAAGGAATCATGCATCAATATTCTTGCGTGGAGACTCCTCGGCAAAATGGAATTGCTGAGAGGAAGCACCAATACATCTTGGGAGTCACAAGAGCACCCATGTTTCCCTCTGGACTTCCCAAAACCTTTTGGAACTTTACAGTGGCTCATGCAATCTTCCTCATCAATAGGATTCCCTCATCATTCTTGAAAGACACATCTCCATATGAAGTAATTCATCACTAGTTACCTTCTTTCTCCAATTTGAAAGTATTTGGATGTATGTGTTTTGCATCCACACTCACTGCCAAGAGGAAGAAACTTGACAGCAGGGCAAGGAAATGTGTTTTTCTAGGATACAAAACAGGTGTAAAGGGATATGTGCGTTATGATTTGAAATCCAAGGAGATTTTTATGTCTAGGAATGTCTACTTTTATGAAGATTCCTTCCCATTTGCATTGCTAAATGAACCTGAAACTACCCAAAGTGCCTCACCTCAAAACCCACTGAAACCTCATATAGACTTCCAACTAGATGAAACCTACCCTGAACCACTCATCCCTCATCCACCTATACCTCCTGAACCACATGAACCACCTGACCAACCTTTACCACCTGAACCACGTGAACCACCTAACCAACCTTTACCACCTGAACCACCTCACATACCTATAATCCAAAACCTTGCATCCTCATCTCTCAAGGACCATCCACCTCAACCCGATAACCCCCCACTCGGAACCTCTAACAGAACCAAAAGAAAACCATCCTCTCTTGCAGAGTATCACACATTTTAGCCGCAAAACAGTGATCCTTCAGTCCAAACCACAACCAAACATCCATTATCCAAATACTTGTCCTACCATCATTTATCACCTCAACACAAACAGTTTTCCTTGATCCTATCCTCTATCACATAACCAAATACCTATAAGGAAGCTATCCAGCATTCTCCATTGTGAAAGCCATTCAAACTGAGCTATCTTCTCTTGAAAAGAATGCTACATGGACCCTCACTCCACTTCCTGCTGGCAAGACCACTATAGGGTGCAAATGGGTATTTAAAACAAAGCAAAGAGAAGATGGTTCTGTGGAAAGATACAAAGCACGTTTGGTAACAAAGGGATACACACAAACAACAGGAATTGACTATTTGGAGACTTTCAGCCCTGTTGTGAAATTGACCACAGTAAGGGTCCTCTTGTCTCTAGCTGCAACCAACAATTGGCACTTAGAACAATTGGATGTGAACACAGCTTTCTTACATGGTGATTTGAATGAGGAAGTTTATATGGATCCTCCCCAAGGTCTCCAAGTTCCTAACAAGACTCTTGTTTGCAAATTAGACAAATCTCTCTATGGTTTGAAACAAGCAAGCCGGAAGTGGAATGCCAAGCTCACTAAAGCACTCATTTCATGTGGCTACATACAATCTAAAGTTGATTAGAGTTTGTTCACCAAAAGCACTTCTACTGGATTCACTACAATTCTAGTATATGTTGATGATCTTGTCTTGGCTGGGAATGACATGTCTGAAATTGAGCAAGTGAAGCACTATCTGGACCATAAATTCAGTATAAAGGACTTAGGTAAGCTTAAGTTCTTTCTTGGTTTCGAAGTAGCAAGGTCAACAAAGGGAATCACAATGTACCAAAGGAAGTATGCTCTTGACCTCCTCAATGACACTGGTCTTCTAGGTGCAAAACCATGCACCACACCTATGGACAGCACATTGAAACGTCAAAAGAACTCAGGCACTCCCTTGACCGGCATCACTGCATATAGGTGCCTCATAGGAAGGCTGCTCTACTTAACACACACAAGGCCTGATAATTGTTTTCTTGTAAGTTAATTGAGTCAGTTCCTAGAGTGTCCAACTTCTGTTCATCTTCAAGCAGTCCTCCGAGTTCTTGGATACATTAAAGGTTCCCCTGCTGAAGGTCTATTTTTTCCAGCCAACAATGATTGCAAACTAAAAGGTTTCACAGACTCCGATTGGGGTTCTTGTCTAGACACTAAAAGGTCCATCTCTGGGTTTTGTTTCTTCCTTGGTTCCTCACTAGTCTCTTGGAAAAGCAAGAAACAGTCTACAGTGTCAAGATCATCCTCCAAGGCATAATATAGAGCCTTGGCACATGCCACTTGCGAGGCTCAGTGGTTAATCTATCTCCTACAGGATCTTCATGCTCCTCATTCAATTCCAGCAGTTGTTTATTGTGATAATCAAGCGGCTCGCCATATTGCTCTTAACCCGATCTTTCACAAAAGAACCAAACAAATCGAAATGGATTGCCACTTGGTGAGAGATAAAATCCAGCAAGGAACATTACATCTTCTGCCTATTTCATCTCAAAGAACAAATAGTTGACATACTAACTAAGCCACTAGTCTTTGGTCCCTTCAAGCATCTTCATTCCAGGCTCGAAATGTTAAGTATACACATTCCGGCTTGAGGAGGGTGTTAGAGCACGTGCTATTTAAACATTTATTATCATTTAGTTAGTTACACTAGCGGTTAGAGTTAGTTAGATTTCAGATGAACTATTTTAGCTATTCTTAGATTTGTATAAATAGTGTAGCTCATAGTGTAATTACATCATTCAGATTCATTCTCTAGAATCTTGTAATCATTCAGTTTGTCAATAGTGAAGAATGCATATTGCATTTCTCCATTTCCTCTTGTTCGTAGCTTCTCCCCAAGTCTGTGCCATGGATTTTAACAAGTACATCTAAACTCCTAGCTTGCAGCTTTAGAATGTAACATGCTTTTACCATTTGCAACAATGTATGTAATCCTCAATGATTCCTTCCTTGGTAAACGAGTTGAAGAAAACAACTTCTCTACTGTGACATTAAGGTTTGAATTCACTGAAAATGCTAGCTAGGGCAAGTATTTATTTTTGAGACACATTTTTTTTTTGTTGAGGGATTTCCAAAATAATGGAAGTCCAAGACATCAAGTTGGAAAGAGGTTGAAGAACACCAATGGGTGTCTCTTCATGACTTTAAAATATTTCATAATGGGTGTGTTTTTCATGATAAAATGTGTCCATTCATCAAGTGGTACATTCATGAAAGGTTGCAATCATTCTTTCAAATACACGAAAGGTTATTTCATTCACCAAGAGGCATAAGTTGGTCCATAAATAGAACCACTTATGTAGGCAGAAAAAAGGTCTAAGAAATTGGCCAAGTTTTTGCAAGCCAAATAACTTCCTTTCTTCCCTTAATGCGCAGAGAAAATTGAGGAAACTATTATTCTGTAAAATGTCAGTGACAATACGCTTGGTTTAGTGTGTGCAAACCAAACCAAAGTTCTTCATTGTATCCTGAAGGGGATTCGCCGGTTAAACCCATTGCATCCAATCTACGAAAGATATTGGTGGGGGCGAATTGAACCTAAATCCTAGTGTTCTTACACGCCTTGGAGGGTGTGCATGTCACTTGTTATTCTCTTCTTTGTTGCAGACCATGCCCCATATCTAACAATCTTTAGGTTTGATTTTTGTTAACAATGGATACAACATTGAAAGAGATGGATGACGTTATACATTGTCAAAGTGGAGAGGTTCGAGGGTGAAAACTCCGTTCGTTGGGAGAAAGATATGCAAGGTCTTTTTACAATAAGGGGAGATGAATACTCATAGGCTTCATCAAAATATGTTTATTTGTGTCCATGGTGAAAGGTACACAATTACTTTCTATGGCTATTATATGCTTGATATTCTAAATTCATGTATGTTCAATCTTAAAGGCATTCTTTATCTATGTTAAAATTAACATGTGGTATTAGAGCCTTAGATGCATGATTTAGAATAAAATCAAGTATGTGAATTTTGATGCACATAAATATGTTTGATTTATTATGTATGCAAGTATGGTGCTCTATTTTGATAGAATTGTCTAATATATGAGTGATTATATCATGTGCATGCATTAATGGATTTGATCCATGTATGAACTAATTATTTTTAGAGACAATCTTATATCATGAGTGCAATGATTTTGTGCATATAAGATGGGAATGTTTCTTGATTTTGTAGAAATGAGAAATGTTTTGGATGTGTTTTTGGATTGTTCTAAGTTGATAAAATGGACATGAATGTTAATGAAGGAAATAGGTCATTAGATGATGGCTTTCATTATGAAAATTATTAAATTTATTTTAGAGCATGTTTGAAATATGAATCCAAGACATGGAGACTATAAATTATGTTTAACTTTGGGTTGAGAAGTTGTTAAAATGACTCCTGCTGGACATGAGGGGGTCGTGTTAACCCTATTGTATGGAAACGGGTCTGATTGACCCGACTGGCAAGGTGTTGGCCCAAACTTTAAGTCTGTTAAACGGTTAAAACTAATAACTGTTGCATCTAGTCACCAAAGAATGCGTCGGTTTAGTGGTATGCATAGGTTCAGATATTGACGTTACCCGAGTTCGAATTCGAATCCCTGGTTACTGCTTTTGAATTTTTTAAAGCGGTTTTTGGATATAAACAATTTTAAACGAAACGATGCGACCTGTGGGATTCAAACCCCATATTCGTTGACTGAAAACAGGCATGATGACCGCTAAGTTGTCGCTTAACTTGTGCAATCCTTAACTTTTGTTAAATATTTAAAGTGTTTTAATTGCTGTAGTTATGGTTGACAATTTGCATTATTAATTCCCTGTTAGCAGCACTTAAGGAAAATAAATCTTAAAGCATAAATGCATGTTCAATTACCCAGAAACTTTGATGCTTATATATATTATATATAATGTGGGTAAATTGATGTTGTTTGTCATTAAACATTCATTAAATGCTTTTTGGAGTTATTTCTTAGAATAGAAGAATTCTATAACCCTAGTTACTTTGAGTCTACTAGTATAGTTGACCAAATAACCGCAACTTATTCCCCACAACAAAATGGTATAGGTGAAAAGGAAAATAGGATATTAGAAGAAATGATAAAAATCATGGTATCCTATTATGGTCTAGCAAAGGGTTATTGGGAAGAAGTCTTATTGACGGCTTATTATATTATAAATAGTGTTCCAAACAAATGCAACAAGATAACCCCATATGAGCTCTGGAAAAATAGAAAGTCAAATCTCAACTATTTCATAGTTTGGGGTTGTAGGGTAATAATCGAAGTTATTGAACCAAAATGAAAGAAATTAAGTGAAATGGGAATTGAATGTGTATTCCCGGGCTATGCTAAAATTAGCAAAGCATATAGATTCATGGTTATAGAATCTGATGACTTATATCCTGGAAACATTTTGTGAACACAAATCAAAACAGATCCTAGATATAGGTGAGAGAAAAAGCGAGAGAGAAAGAAAAATAAAACAATGAGTGAAGGTTAAGAGTTTGGATCCTCTCTGGTTACCGGATGTTCCCGTACCGGTAACCCGGAGAGGAATTGAACTTGAAGATTAAATATCTATAAAGTTTTATACTTGTACATGTCATTTTCAATGTAAATATAATTACCATTTACATATACGAAGTTAATTTAGACTTTTATAAAGGCTTAATTTCATTAAGTAGCAATACATTTTAAAACGTATGTTTAACTTAATAGATTGACTTATTTTATTTATTTTTTATACTTAATTAAAATTTGCAATATTGATGTAAAAATTAATTGTATACTATATAATTTATTTATTTACACACAATAATTTTATTAAATATATGATTATGCCTGAGAACCTGAAAAGTTTAAGCTATTATTCTATATTCTATATGTTACGTAATATAGCTGATAAAAGTTTCTATTTGTTAAAATAGACCTAATTTAATTGTAGTCTTGCATACAAAATATAACCAAATTGTCAAATTCTATTGCTAACTGAGAAGTGGTACCTACATACTTTCTGACACTCTCTCCTATTGGTTGAATTTCATCTGGGTCTCACTAAAATTTTGTATGACCCATGTGAATTTCAACCAATAAGAGATAATATGTTGGAAATAGGATGTTAGAGAGTATATTGCTAGTATTTTTGTTGCTAATTATGTTACTTTCACTCATGCTTGCTTTTCCGATTCTTACACTAAGAATGTTTTTCTCTACTTTTCTTCTGTCCGATGCAAGGTATGGTAGATATTATCCTTGCACGAGGTTGACAAAATATGTCATAACACTGACTTTGTTTAAAGTCGAGTAATACTCACCTTTAGAAGGTTACAAAGGGTTAAATTAAGTTTTTTGATCTTAAGTTTATATTTATTTTAATTTGGTATTTAACGCTGTTATAATATGTTTAGATGATAAATAGTTAAATGGTGTGATATATTGTTACTTCATGCCAAATATCAAATATGCATAGTAAAACGGTGATCAACTTAGTCCCTCCGTTAAAAATCATACGGACTAAGTTGATACTAAGTTTATAGTGTCAAGGACTTTATTGATATTCAGTGAGTAAAATGAGGGACTAAATTGATACTAATTTATCATTCAGGGATGCTTTTGGAATTTCGATAATTTCAAGGACCAAGTTGGTACTACTTCACAATTTCAGGGACCAAATTGGGTATTTACTCAATAGAAAACGTAATGTTAAATTTAAATGAGTTGCATGAGTTTTGGTTTATGTTCCCCATAATTTTGTTTTCTTTTGTTTTTCTTCTTTTTATCAAATTATGGTGACATATGATCATCTTGCTTATAAAAAAATGCATGTAACAATGTAATATTCTTTTACCATTTGCAACATGCATGTGTAATTCTCAATGGTAAACGAGTTGAAGAAAACAACCTCTCTACTGTGCCGTTAGGGTATGAATTCACTGAAAATGCTAGGGTACGTAGTTATAATATCAAATGTTGAATTGATAGATAAGAGCACCTCCAACAATGGTTCTTATTGATAATCATGTTCTTGTTCTGGGTTCTATGCAAATGGGGGTTCCCATCCAGAATATCCCTCTAAACCACGTCGAGTTTTGGGTGCAGGCTCATAATATACCGATAGGATTCATGACTGAGGTAGTTGGAGTTCATCTGGGGAATTATATTGGGGAGTTTATAGAATATGATTCATCCAATGAGTCTAGCATCTGGCGGAAGCCAATGAGGCTACGAGTGAGGGTTGATGTGCGTGCTCCTCTGAAGAAGGAACGTAAAGTGCGACAGACTGGAGGTGAATGGCATGTTGTGAAGTTCAAATACGAAAGACTCGGAAGTTTCTGCTTTGTATGTGGTTTTCTGGGACATACTAAAAGACAGTGTGAGGTCTTGTTTGAAAGAGAGCATGATGATGGTGTCCGAGAGTGGGGTGCCAAGCTGCGAGCAGATCTACGGCGGACAGGGAATGGCGGCGGTAGGTGGCTCAATGATGAGAAAGAATACTTGCGAAACCCTAATTTTCGTAACAGCCATGCAGCGGATTCTACGTCCGCAAATCATGCAGGCGTTAATGCAAGCGGGTCCACTAATAATGTTGCTGCTAATCATGGTATATTAACTGCAACGGATTCTCAGGGTCTACTAAATGCGTTTAATGGGGCGAGCATCAGGGAAACACAACTGCAGGAGTTACTACTTTTGACTCCAGCCTTAATGTTGAGGAGGCGCTGAGTTTAAAGAGGCGCAAAGGGGCCCAGGGGGTGCATGTATTAGAAGATCGGGGTGAGCATAGTAATTCTGCATCAGAACAACAGAGCTTTGAAGCCAATAATTTTTTCATGGCAGGGCCTGGTTTCCAGGCCTGCTAGAAATAATGATTGTCCTTAGTTGGAATTGTCGAGGCCTGGGTAACCTGCATGCAATTTCAGCCCTTAAGGATCTTACCCGGTCTCACAAACCAGACATCATTTTTCTTTGTGAGACATTAGTTCATATTAATAAAATTGAAGAGTTGAGATTGAAACTTGGTTTTGCTTGTTGTTTTAGTGTTGACTGAGAAGGTCGTAGTGATGGTTTGACTGTTTTGTGGAGAAATCCTGATCAAGTTAAAGTTATTAATTTTGCTCGTAATTTCATTAACTTGGAGATTGAAGATGAGGAGAAAGGAAAATTGAGGCTCACTGGTTTTTATGGGTGTCCTGAAAGATGTAGAAGGAGAGAATCCTGGGATATTATTAGAAGTCTGGCAGGTTTGTCGAATCTTCCTTGGTGTATCATTGGGGACTTCAATGATATTTTGGATAATGAGGAAAAACTTGGCTAAATTGAGAGGCCTCGGAGTTTTATTGAAGGCTTTCGTAGTGCGGTTCTTGACTGTAGCTTATCTAATGTTCCTTTAGATGGGTTTGTATCCTTATACCTGGTCTATGAGGAGATGTATTAATTTTGTTGTGGAAGAAAGGCTTGTTAGGGCTATGGCAACTCCAGATTGGTGGAATATTTTCAATGATGCTAAACTTTTGAATTTATTGGCACCAATTTCTGACCATACTCCTATTTTGCTTACTTTGGAGGACCAGCCTATTGCTCAGCCTGTGAAGAAGACATTTAGATTTGAAAACATTTGGCTAAATGAAGATGGGGTTGAGGAAGCGGTGCAAGGCTCCTGGCCGCTAGCTATATCAATGAATATTGGAGAAAAAATTCCAACTTGTGCTAGAGGTTTAGAAGATTGGGGTCGCTCTATTACTCCTAATTTTAGAAGAGATATTGCGGCTTGCAAGAAAAAATTGATGGAGCTTCGAAGCAAAAATTCCAGGGCTGAGGTGAATCCCTTGAATGCTTTGAGAAACAGATTGGCTAAATTGCTTGCTCAAGAGGAAGCAAAAATTGCTTGTTCAAACACTAGTTTTTCTCATGCTTCTGCTAATGCAATGAAGAAAATGAATAAGCTTGAAACTCTAGTGGATGATAATGGCGCAACTGTTGATACTCAGGGAGGGCTATGCTCTTTGGTTACAAATTATTTTTCAAATCTTTTCTCCAGCAGTAACGTTGAGCAAAGTGATGTGGTCAACCAGGTTTCATCTAGAATTTCAGAAGTTGATAATGATTTTCTCTTGGCCGATTTTTCTGATGATGAGTTCAAAAAGGCGGCTTTTGATATGCACCCAGATAAAACACCTGGTCCTGATGGTGTTAATGCAGTCTTTTATCAGAGATTTTGGAGCATTTGTGGTAGTGACGTAGTTGCAGCTTGTTGTCAGTGGCTTCATGATGGCCAAATTCCCTCAGATATTAATGGTACAAATATTGTTTTAATTCCTAAATGTGATAAGCCTAATTCTATGCGTGATCTTAGACCAATATCTCTTTGTAATGTTATTTACAAAATTTTGTCAAAGTCTCTTACTAATAGATTGACTGCAGTGATTAATAATTGTATCTCTGAGGAGCATTCAGCCTTTGTGGCAGGTGGATCCATAACTGATAATGCCTTAATAGCTACAAAGATTTTACACCATATGAAATGCAGAAGACAGGGTGTTTCTGGTGATGTTGCCTTGAAGCTAGATGTGAGTAAAGCTTATGATCGAGTTAGCTGGTCATACCTGCAGGCTATTTTGGTGAAAATGGGCTTCCATGTGCAGTGGGTTAGCTGGATGATGATGTGTGTCTCTTCCGTTCAATATTCAGTTTTGGTTAATAATGAGGAAGCTGGTTTGGTTTATCCAGGGTGTGGCCTAAGACAAGGTGATCCTTTATCTCTGTATCTCTATATTTTATGCACTGAAGGTCTCTCTTCTTTAATTAAAGCTGCTGAGGGTAGAGGTTCTCTTCATGGTGTTAAGATTTGTAGTGGAGCTCCCATTATTACTCAATTTCTTTTTACGGATGATAGTTTCTTGTTCTTGCGTGCTACTGAGAATGAAGTTACTTGTGTTAAAGACTTACTCAATAAGTATGAGTTGGCCTCGGGTCAAGCTTTGAACTATGATAAGTCCTCTCTCATTTTTAGTCACAATGTTAATCATCAAACTCGTAGTAGTATTGTGAATATTCTTGGGGTCAAGATCGTGCTGATGCTGGGAAATACTAGGGGATTCCCTCTTTGATTGGTAGGAATAAAAAATAAATTTTCCGTTATGTTAAAGATCGAATTTGGAAGAAAGTAAGTTCTTGGAAGAATAGATTGTTGAGACCTCATAAGTCTGAAACACATTCAATGTGTAAATTCTCTAAGTTTTGATGATTCCAAATAGATTAAGTATGGTAATATTGAACCTTATGAAATTACCGACAAATCTGATAAGTGTGCAGCAAAACATATTTAAGGTCACTCGTCTACTTTCTGACTCGTCTTATTTTCAGTAAAGCTCGGTTTATAAGACCTGTCTGAAAACCACTCATCTTCTATTTAGTCAAAGACCAAGTCAAAGCGCTATCAAGATATGAGTTTACTTGATGACGTGCCAAGAAGCATCTATCTGAAACAGCCTCGGTTGATCACCTGTCTGACTTTTGGAATAAGCTAGCACCCGTCTAGTTTTGGACTACATGATCATCCGTCTAGTTTTGGACTACATGATCACCCTTCTAGTTTTTGGACTACTTGAGCACTCGTCTGATTTCTGATTGTAATCACACATTTATATATTTTGATGAATGACAAACACTAACAAAAAGGCAAGAGAATTTTCCTTATAGCATGCAGGTACCGCGTGCACAAATTCAAATTATTATGGTGTATCAGAAAATCAAGTATCAAGACCTAAAGCAAGATTGAGTATATATACTAGGTCTTAGTTATCTTGTAAGGGTATGATGGCTAAAACTAACTTTGGCTCATTTTATCAATTTAACTAAAACACTATACTTTTGGATAAAAGGTTTTTAATTAAGCTTTTGATTAACAAAGTATTTTTCAAATTGATTTTAAATTAAAAAAATAAATAGAAATCTGATTTAACAAAAAAAATTATAGATTGAGTTTTTCAAAATATAAAACCAGTTTTCAATCCCATGCAATTATTAATTTTCAAGGTGCAATCAATTTATTCAATACGTTGCAGCATATCAAATAGTGCAATTTCAAAATGATGCAATTTCAATTGAAATGATCAATTTTTCCCTTTTTCAAACCGTGTGCAGAGTTTGGTCAACATAAAATATATAGCAAATGAAAAATTTTGTCAATCATATAAAAACTGATTTGCACTAAAGCTTCAACCGTTTGAGCATTTGATTCAATTTAATTATGATTGAGATTTTATTTTCAATTGACTAAGCTTTTCTTCTCAATTGAAAAACGTGATTAATTGAGTTTGGAATGAAATAAATTGATTGACTAAATATTGCCAATTGATTGGCAACGGTAATTTGTTCAATAATGACCAAAATAATAGTACATTGTTCTTTACATATATATGTGAAACTTGGGTGCAACGTAAAGCTTTCTTTTTGAAATTAAATGATATTGATCTTGAATAAAGAAAGCTTCAGTGTGTGAAATTTGAATTGGAATCTGTATGTATATCTCAAGGCATGAACCGATTTTAACATGTGAAAATTGTTTTTTAAACCACCCAATTGATTTGCACATTAAACTTAATGGTGCAACGGCTAGCTTTCCAATTCAAATTCCAATTCAAATTGTTTTTTAAACTTTTTTAAACCACCCAAATTGATTTGCACATTAAATTTAATGGTGAAACTAGGGGTGTTCGCGGATTGGATTGGATCGGTTTTGAGCTAAAAAGTCATCCGATCCAATGATGAAAACATCGTACGGTTTGGATTGGATCGGTTTGTTTCCTTAAAAAAATACGATCCGATCCAATCCAATCAAATGCGGTTTGGATTGGATTGGATAATTCGGTTTTTGTCATACTTTATTTTTTTTCCTAATGTCAAGTGTCATTTCTACTTATTTAATAGTGGATAAAAGATAATATTCATTTTAATTTGGGAGTTTGAGAAGAAAAAAACTATTGTTATTTTTAACACGTTTTTATATTAATTCTCTATATCTACTCCCACTTATCCTATTTTTTCCTTGAATCGGCTACAAATAAATTGTAGCTAATTATTTTTCAAATTTACTTAATTGTTTTCCTATTTTTCATGATTACTCAATCAAATATATATATGTTATGCATCAAAACTTTTAGTAAAATATAACTTCAAGATATTAATATTTATTCTAAATAGTCTTATATATGTCATTCCAACAAAAATATTAAAGAGAATGAGGGACAAAAAAGTATGAAGAATAATGTTTAAGTATGAGTAATACTATAATTTAAAAAATAATAGTATATGTATATAATAGATCGGTTTGGATTGGATTGGATTGGATTTCACTATAGGATCCAAAATCCGATCCAATCCAATAAACAATTGCGGTTTTTTCGATTTTCGGTTTTCGGTTTGTTCAATTTTCGATTTTTCGTTTCGGTTTTTGCGGTTTGCATCGGTTTGGAACAGTTGATGAACACCCCTAGGTGCAACGGCTAGCTTTCAATGACATAAGTCATTTCCTTATTTGAGGTGCAACGGTCATATTTTAAAAAGGCTATAAAAGTGGTTTTTGTTGAAAATTCATAAGAGAAGAGAATACATGAAAAATACATTTTGATCTGAAAATTATTTGTGAGCCAAATTGTGTTATTATCATCATACTCATAGTGCTTCAAGTTGTAATCATCTGCACTAGAAGAGTGTATCATATTGTTCTTCCTTTGCTGAAACTTTGTGTGAGGGTGTGGTATCCCTCTTTGTTGTGATTGAGGCTTCTACACAAGGGTGGGGTATCCCTAGTGAGAAGGGCTCTGTTGTGTACATAGGTTGCAAGCACCAGTTATAAGCTTGTTTGTTAGTGGAAGAAAATCCCACAGGTGGAGTGGGGACTGGACGTAGGTCACTGGTGGTGGGTGGCTGAACCAAGATAAAATCCTCGCTCAAGTATTCTCTTTACCTCTCTTTTAATTTTTTTTCTTTTATATAATTGATTGTGTGATAGATTTTGTTAAAGAAATTTTTTGTTGAAAAATTAAGAAGAAATTTGTAGGCTCAATTCACCCCCACTCCTGAGTCGAAGCCACATATTCCAACAAGTGGCATCAAAGCTAGACTCTTGCATAAAGAGCTTAGCAGCTTCAAGAGAAATGGCTTCGAATGACTTCCTACCTGAAGGAGCCTCCCTTGACAGACCCCCTGCCTTTAATGGTGAAGAATATGCATATTGGAAAGAACGCATGATAATTTTTGTTCAAGCACAAGATTATGATGTGTGGGATGCTATTGAAAATGGACCTTTTGTCCCTATGAAAAATGTAGATGGTAAGTCTGTTATTAAGCCTAGAAGTGAACAAACTGAGGATGAGAAAAAGAAAGTACAATTAAATTTACGTGCTAGAAATATGATAACATCCGCTTTGAGTAGGGGAGAATTTTTCAGGGTCTCAAATTGCAAGACGGCCAAAGAAATGTGGGATATGCTTCAAGTCACTCATGAAGGAACGAGTGAAGTCAAACGTGCAAGGACAAACACTCTGATAAGAGAATACGAGCTGTTCATGATGAAGCAAGGAGAATCCATCCAAGACATGCAGAAACGCTTCACTCACATTGTGAACCAGCTTGCTGGTCTGGGTAAGAATATTGATAATGAAGAGTTAATTAATAAAGTTCTACGTTGTTTGAGCAGGGAATGGCAGCCGAAGGTGACAGAAATTGCTGAATCTAAAGATCTCACCACAATGAACTTAGCGACACTATTTGGAAAATTACAAGAGCGTGAACTAGAACTTAGTCGGCTGTCGGAACACGAAGAAAAAGAAGAGCCTAGCCTTGAAAGCATCCTCCTCCAAAAATGAGGAAGAGAGTGAAAAAGATGAAGAAGAGGAAGACACTTCAGATGATGAAATGGGAATGCTAGTAAAGAAATTCAAAAGATTTATGAAAAAGAAAGCTAACTCAAGAAGATCATCAACCTTTCCCAAAAAGAGTTTCTATAAGGGAGATGGTCCAAGCTCCACACCTACTTGCTATGAATGTGGAAAGCCCGGTCACATGAGGTATGATTGTCCTAAATTACAAAAGAAGGACAAATTCGAAAGAAAAGAAAAGAAAGAAAACAAACCTAGAATAGCTTACATAGCTTGGGATGAAAATGATTTGGATACCACCGATGATTCAGACAATGAGGAAGCTAACTTATGTCTCATGGCTGGCCACGAAAGCGATGATGAGGTAACCTCTAACTCTTCTTCTTCTTGCTCATATGATGCATTGCATGATGCCTTTCTTGAACTACACAATGACTCTATGAGATTGACTAAGGCATTAGAAAAATCCAAGAAAATGGTTAATTATTTGCAAAACCAAGTAATTACTTCAACAAAAGAAAGGTTAGAATTAGAGAAGGAAAACCATAGCATTGGATATACTCTAGGAAATTTTACATGCAAAAAGTGCAGTGAATATGCAAAACAAGTAAATAACTTGAAGATCACTCTTGCAAAATTCACCAATGGTAGAGATAACTTGAATGTTCTTTTGGGAATCCAAAAAGGTGTATATGATAAGGCTGGCTTAGGATATAAGCCAAATGATCATGAAAAATCCTTTTTGAAGAAAACATTTGTTCCTACTCATACATCTGTTAGTCATTTCGTCAAATGTTATTATTGTGCTAGAAAAGGGCATACCGCATCAACTTGTAATATGAGAAAGGAGAATGAAAAGAAAAAATGGGTTCCTAAGGGAACATCATATGGCACTAACAACCAAGGACCCAATAAAATTTGGGTACCTAAAAACAAAATATAATTGTTGTTTTGTAGGTATGCTTGAAAGCCAAGACTACAAATTGGTACCTTGACAGCGGCTGCTCTAAGCATATGACGGGAGACATTAGCATGTTCACATCCTTCACACCAAAAGTTGGAGGACGCGTGACATATGGTGACAATAACAAAGGGCAAATTCTTGGGATTGGAAGTGTTGGTAAAAGTCCGACAACATCAATTGATAATGTACTTTTTGTGGAAGGACTAAAGCACAACCTCCTAAGCATAAGTCAACTTTGTGACAAAGGTAACAAGGTTAGCTTTGATTCTAAAAGTTGTTTAATTGAAAATTTGCATGATAAAAATAAGAAATTAATTGGACATAGAATTAATAATATTTATATGATAGACTTAGATGATATCTCTTCAAATGATGCATGTTGTCTTGTATCTAGAGAAGAAGACAGTTTTCTTTGGCATCGTAGGATTACACACATACACACAAAGCACTTAAACAAGCTTATTTCAAAAGAACTTGTTATCGGTTTACCCAAAATGAAATTTAAAAGGGATGGATTGTGTGATGCATGCCAAAAAGGTAAACAAACAAAGGCTTCCTTCAAACCAAATAATATTGTTTCATCGGAGAGGCCCTTGCAACTCCTACATATGGATCTTTTTGGGCCTTCTAGAACTAAGAGCCATGGTGGCAATTTTTACGCGTTAGTAATTGTTGACGACTACTCTAGGTTCACTTGGACCTTATTTCTTTCACACAAAAGTGACACCTTTAATGCTTTTAAAAAAACTAGCCAAGGTAATTCAAAATGAAAAGGATCTAAAAATTGTATCTATTAGAAGTGACCATGGCGGGGAATTTGAAAACGAAACGTTTGAAATTTTTTGTGAAGAAAATTTCATAAAACATAATTTTTCTGTGCCTAGGACCCCACAGCAAAATGGGGTGGTAGAAAGAAAAAATCGGGCTTTAGAGGAACTCGCTAGAACACTATTAAGCGATGCGGACCTCCCAAAATATTTTTGGGCGCATGCAGTTAGCACTGCTTGCTATGTTCTCAATAGGGTCTTAATTAGACCAATTTTAAAGAGAACCGCATATGAATTATATAAAGGAAGGAAGCCCAATATCTCTCATTTTCGTGTGTTTGGATGCAAATGTTTTATGCTCAATAATGGTAAAAATAATTTAGGAAAATTTGATGCCAAAGATGATGAAGGGATATTCTTAGGTTATTCATCATCTAGCAAAGCCTTCAGGGTATACAACAAAAGAACTTTAACTGTTGAGAAATCAGTGCATGCTTCTTTTGATGAGACTAACCCCAAAAGGTTGGGAAAGGATATTGTTGATGACCTTGAAGATTCCTTAGAATATACCCACTTGAATGAAAATAAAAATCAAGAGGACAAAGAAGGCAATGATGATGAGATCAAGCAAGAGGAAGAAGAACTTCAAGATCTTCCCAAATAATGGAGAGTTTCCAAAAATCATCCATTGGACAACATTATTTGTGATATTTCTAAAGGGGTAATTACTAGAAACTCCATTAAAAATGCTTGCAACCACATGGCTTTTGTTTCTCAAATACAACCTAAGAACATTGACGATGCTATTTGTGATGAATTTTGGTTGTTAGCCATGCAAGAGGAATTAAACAAATTTGAAAGAAATCAGGTATGGGAACTAGTCCCTAGGCCATCAAAAAATCAAACAATTGGGACTAAATGGGTATTTAGAAATAAATTAGATGAAAATGGTATAATTGTTAGAAACAAGGCTAGACTTGTAGCTAAAGGGTACAATCAATAGGAAGGCATAGATTATGAAGAAACGTATGCACCCGTAGCCATACTTGAGGCCATTCGCATGTTACTTGCATTTGCTTGCATTATGAATTTTAAATTATATCAAATGGATATAAAAAGTGTGTTTTTAAATGGCTTTATTCAAGAAGATGTGTATGTAAATCAACCTTCTGGTTTCGAAAATTTTGACCTACCCAATCATGTGTTTCGCTTAAAGAAAGCGCTTTATGGTTTAAAGCAAGCTCCTAGAGCTTGGTATGAGCGCTTAAGCAAGTTTCTTTTAGAAAAAGGTTTTTCACGAGGAAATATTGACACAACCTTATTTATTAAAAGAAAATCACATGATATTCTTCTTGTACAAGTGTATGTGGATGATATAATTTTTGGTGCTACTGATGAGTTTCTTTGCAAGGAATTCTCTAAGCATATGCAGGAAGAATTTGAAATGTCGATGATGGGAGAATTAAATTTCTTCCTTGGGCTTCAAATCAAACAAACAGACAACAGCTTATTCATAAGTCAAGCAAAATACTGCAAGGAACTTTTAAAAAGATTTGGAATGGACAGGGCCAAGGAGATAGCCACACCAATGAGCACCTCATGCTACTTAGATAAGGATGAAAAAGGTAAGCCTATTGAATTGACAAAATATTGAGGTATGATTAGATCCCTCTTGTATCTTACTGCAAGTAGGCTTGACATCATGTTCAGTGTTTGCATATGTGCTAGATATCAGGCTAGTCCTAGGGAATCCCACCTTGCGGCGGTTAAGCGAATAATGAGATATTTAGTTGGGACAAAAGACATGGGCTTGTGGTACCCCAAAGGCGACACATGCAATTTGGTTGGGTATTCCGACTCTGACTTTGCAGGTTGCAAGTTAGATAGGAAAAGTACTAGTAGGACATGCCACTTTTTAGGTAGTGCCTTAGTTTCATGGTTTAGCAAAAAACAAGCTAGTGTGGCATTGTCAACCGCTGAGGCGGAATACATAGCAGCAGGGAGTTGTTGTGCCCAAATTATTTGGATGAAACAACACCAGTTAGACTATGGTGTCCAATTAGATCATATCCCCATTCGATGTGATAACATTTGTGCCATTAACTTAACTAAGAATCCCATTCAACATTTTAGGACAAAACACGTTGAGATAAGACACCATTTTATTCGGGATCATGTGCAAAATGGAGATTGTGTTTTGGAGCATGTGGGTACAACTAAGCAATTAGCAGATATCCTTACTAAACCCCTTAATAAAGAGAGTTTCTTTTACATCAAAAGAGAATTAGGCATCCTAGATTTATCTTACATCAACTAATCTTACATGTTTACTTTTGATTCTCACATATATATCAAATTTGCTCTCTGTCGATAATCTTGTTAATAAATATGTGAGCAGGACAATTAATTTTATCATAGTTCCTGTAACTATGTGTCACACTTTTCGATAATAAATTTACTGTATAAACTGAATTGCATCCAGTTGGTCAATGTGCTCCTGCACCGTCCGTTCTATTGTGATAGTCTGATTTTGTTAGTTTGGATACCGTGAATCATAAAATCATAAAATCAACCTCCATATTGCCTACTACACATACTTATTTTATTAACGCTATTAATGTCCCACTTTTCATCTATTTTGATGAATGAAAGTTATCATCTTTATTTATTATCTTTTATCCATAAACTTTCTTTTTGATCATGCCAAAAGGGGGAGAAGAATTGGAATATTAATCTTGCATAAAATAAATATAATTGAATTATTCAGGGGGAGCATGCTTATAATATTCCATTGCCTAATAATTTGAATTTATGCCTTCTGAACTTAACTGACGTATCTATTGAGTAATATGTTTTAGATAGGGAGGATCCATCCCACGCTCATGCAGTGCGTATATGACTCTGACACCACATTACATAGGTAAGAAGGTAAGGTTTGTCATAATCAAAAAGGGGGAGTATGTAATCACACATTTATATATTTTGATGAATGACAAACACTAACAAAAAGGCAAGAGAATTTTCCATATAGCATGCAGGTACCGCGTGCACAAATTCAAATTATTATGGTGTACCAGAAAATCAAGTATCAAGACCTCGAGCAAGATTGAGTATATATACTAGGTCTTAGTTATCTTGTAAGGGTATGATGGCTAAAACTCACTTTGGCTCATTTAATCAATTTAACTAAAACACTATACTTTTGGATAAAAGGTTTTTAATTAAGCTTTTGATTAACAAAGTATTTTTCAAATTGATTTTAAATTAAAAAATTAAATAGAAATCTGATTTAACAAAAAATATATATATAGATTGGGTTTTTCAAAATATAAAATCAGTTTTCAATCCCATGCAATTATTAATTTTCAAGGTGCAATCAATTTATTCAATATGTTGCAGCATATCAAATAGTGCAATTTCAAAATGATGCAATTTCAATTGAAATGATCAATTTTTCCCTTTTTCAAACCGTGTGCAAAGTTTGGTCAACATAAAATATATAGCAAATGGAAAATTTTGTCAATCTTATAAAAACTGATTTGCACTAAAGCTTCAACCTTTTGAGCCTTTGATTCAATTTAATTATGATTGAGATTTTATTTTCAATTGACTAAGCTTTTCTTCTCAATTGAAAAACGTGATTGATAGAGTTTGGAATAAAATAAATTGATTGACTAAATATTGCCAATTGATTGGCAACGGTAATTTGTTCAATAATGACCAAAATAATAGTACATTGTTCTTTACATATATATGTGAAACTTGGGTGCAACGTAAAGCTTTCTTTTTTGAATTAAATGATATTGATCTTGAATAAAGAAAGCTTCAGTGTGTGAACTTTGAATTGGAATCTGTATGTATATCTCAAGGCATGAACCGATTTTAACATGTGAAAATTGTTTTTTAAACCACCCAATTGATTTGCACATTAAACTTAATGGTGCAACGGCTAGCTTTCCAATTCAAATTCCAATTCAAATTGTTTTTTAAACTTTTTTAAACCACCCAAATTGATTTGCACATTAAATTTAATGGTGCAACAGCTAGCTTTCAATGACATAAGTCCTTTCCTTATTTGAGGTGCAACGGTCATATTTTCAAAAGGCTATAAAAGTGGTTTTTGTTGATAATTCATAAGAGAAGAGAATACATGAAAAATACATTTTGATCTGAAAATTATTTGTGAGCCAAATTGTGTTATTATCATCATACTCATAGTGCTTCAAGTTGTAATCATCTGCACTAGAAGAGTGTATCATATTGTTCTTCCTTTGATGAAACTTTGTGTGAGGGTGTGGTATCCCTCTTTGTTGTGATTGAGGCTTCTACACAAGGGTGGGGTATCCCTAGTGAGAAGGGCTCTGTTGTGTACAAAGGTTGCAAGCACCAATTATAAGCTTGTTTGTTAGTGGAAGAAAATCCCACAGGTGGAGTGGGGACTGGACGTAGGTCACTGGTGGTTGGTGGCTGAACCAGGATAAAATCCTCGCGCGAGTATTCTCTTTACCTCTATTTTAATTTATTTCTTTTATATAATTGATTGCGTGATAAATTTTGTTAAAGAAATTTTTTGTTGAAAAATTAAGAAGAAATTTGTAGACTCAATTCACCCCTCCCCTCTTGAGTCGAAGCCACATATTCCAACACTGATTACTTCTCACCCGTCTGATTTTTCAACTTTGGTATAATGTCAGTTTGTCAGAAATGAAGTACAAGTCATCTTATTCATATTAAATGCCTTCCTTAAGGATCTCGAAGACCTCTGGACAATAACTCAACGGATAAAGAATAAAGAACGTTTGTTTCAAGGTTTTAAGGAATAAACACACAATCTTTGTACCACAGCAGTAACCTTTTAGCTGTTTTAGTATAGAGTAAAAGTGCTTTCTGGAAAGTGTACTGGTCGTTGCACTAAAAGAGGAAAGCTCTCTACTGCATGTACAAGAAGCCTGATGCTGCTTACTCTGATATAACAGTTGATTCAGATTAAAATGTACTCATGGAAACCCTGTCAAAGCTAAACGTTCCCAAGCATTTTATGTTTATATAGAACGACTCTTTAGCATTAATGGTATCTCAGAAGCTCAAATCAAAAGAACACATTTTCTGAAGCGGTGTCTAAACGGATCTCTTGATTGAAGCCTTTAAATAGATCAAACAATGAAGATGAAAACAAGAAGTTGAATATCATTAAGAACATTGTGCATAAGTATTTACTCTCCTCATTAACTTCTTCATTCTTTCATTGAATAACCTTCAATCATTTGATATTAATTCGTAGTCTTTCACACTTCATATTTATTCCACTCCTTGAGTGTGATCTAAAAGACTTGCAAGTTGTATTAATTACACAAAACCTTTGTATTCCTTGTGTGTTGAGCCTGAAGAGGCTATGTGTGCAAAGAATACTTGTTTGAGTGTTGAGCCTGAAGAGGCTAGGTGTGCAAAGAATACTTGTACTGTAATTTACTCAATTATAGTGGAAACTTGGTGCTGCCAAGAAACTGGATGTAGCCCTGTGGATTTTGGGGTGAACCAGTATAAAACTCTTGAGTGATATTCCTCTTCCATTATCTCTTTATTTTGCTTAAGTATTATTATGTTCAAGCTTTTAACTTGGGGAGTTAATATTATGAATATCAAACTCTGTTTTACTCTTCTCTGTTTGCTTGCGTATTTTGTCTGAATATTAGACGTATCACTCTTCTGATTTTCTCTAATATAAGTTCTGCTTGTTGTGCCTACGAAAATCCTTTTAAGTAACCGAAAAAAATTGGTAAACACAATTCAACCCCGCCTTCTTGTGTTAACTTTGGTTATTTCAGTTGGTATCAGAGCTCAGCCTCTGGGTTGAGCACTTAACAATGTAGAGGAAAAGATCTTGGAGATGGCAGGAGAAGCTAGCACAAGCAAGTATCATGCTGGAGAAGGATCCTCAATGTCGAGACCTCCTTACTTCAATGAAGAGGACTACATTTACTTGAAATAAAAGATGAAGTGGTTCTTACAGTCCATTAACTCTGATTTTTGGGATCTCATTGAAGATGGCCCCTTTGTCCCTAAATATGACGATGGAGATGAAGTTCCTAAAGCTAACATGACCTCTAAGTAAAAGACAAAGTGGCAATCAAATGCCAAAGCTAGATATGCAATCATGTGCGCCTTGAGCAGAGAAGAATTTGAAAAAGTGTGTGCTTGTGAATCTGCAAAAGAAATGTGGGATTCACTAGCGGTTGCTCACGAAGGAACCAGCAAAGTCAAAGAGACCAAAGTTAGCATGTTGGTCAGAAAGTATGAGCTATTTAAAATGGGGGAAGGAGAAACTATTGGTCAAATGTATGGAAGATTTCAAACCATAACCAACAGACTGAAATCACTGGCAAAAGTTTACAAGACACATTCAAAAGATTCTCAGAAGTCTTCAAAAGTAATGGAGACCATTTGTGACTGTTGTATCTCAGGCCAAAGAGGTAAAAATAATGAAGCTAGATGAGCTTCTTGGAACTCTCCAAATACATGAACAAGAGATGATTGAAGAAATTAAAACAATGGAAAGAAAAGCAATTCCATTGCCCTCAAAACTGACATGAAATCATCTAGAGGAACCTCATCAAAAGCTCTCAAAGCTGATGAATCTTTAGAGGAATCTGAGGAATCAAATGAAGATGATGAAGATGATGAACTCTCTCTTTTCACAAGAAAAATGAAAAAGCTTTGAAAGAAAAGAAATTTCGGTAAGTACAAACCTTTCAGGCGCTTCAACAAATAGAAAAACAAAGATGGTGGATCTCATGACAAGAATGCCATTGTGTGTTATGAATGTAAGAAGCCTGGTCATATCAAAGCAGAATGCCCTCAGCTCAAAAAGTAATCTCCCAAAAAGTTCTTCAATAAAAAGAAGAAAGGAATGATGGCCACTTGGGAAGATCTTGATGAAAGCTCCACTGAAAGTGAAGGTGAGGAGCTTGAAGCAAATCTCTGTCTTATGGCAGATACTAACTCTGAATCAGACACTGAGGTACATTCTGAACTTGAGAAATTGAATGATGCCTATGATGAACCGTTGGAAGAATCCAACTATATGTCTAAAGCTTTCAAAACCCTCAAGAGACAATATGTTAAACTCTCAAATGAGTATACACAGAAATCTCAAGAGTGTGAAAAGTTAGCTGAAGAAAATATTATGCTTAAGATCGAAAAGTCTAAAGCTGAGATCTCAGTTGAAACTCTACCTTCTGAAGAAATTAATAAACTTCAACAGAAAGTAGAGGAGCTCACCATAGATCTTTCCAAATTTGTTAATGGTAGAGATAATCTGACTAAACTTTTGGGAAGTCGGAGGCACTCCCTTAACAAAGAAGGAATAGGATATTCCAGTCAATAACATCATAAAGGATAAACAAAGTTCTCAAAAATAATTGTCAAATATGTATCAAATAAACCTATATGCACATGCTGTGGAAAAACTGGACATATCACGTCTAAGTGTATCTACAAAAAGAGAAAGAAGTCTTCACGGACTCCTTGTACTAACAGAAAAGGACTCAAGAAAGTGTGGGTACCTAAGTCCATGATCATTTCTGTTGCAGACCTACTTAACAGGACAAAAGAAACACCTGTCATGGTACCTGGATAGTGGATGCTCGCGACACATGACAGGAGAAAGGTATATGTTCCTAGACCTCCGACCTAAGAAAGGTGGACATGTGACTTTTGGTGGCAATCAGAAAGGAAAAGTTGTTAGTGTAGGTAAAATTGGTGGTAAACCTCCCTTGCCCATTATCTGTGATGTTTTATATGTGAAAGGGCTGAAACATAATCTGCTTAACATACGTCAATTATGTGATAGTGGAGTTTCTGTATCTTTTTCTAAAGATGCATGCATAGTCAATGACAATATTGGAAAAACCCTCATTTCTGCTAAAAGGCAAAACAATTTGTATAAGATTGACCTGTCTCAAATTTCAGATCAAAGTGTAACATGCTTTATGTCTAAAGAGGATGAAAAGTGGCTATGGCATAAAAAACTAGGACATGTTGGTATGAAACAAATTTCTAAATTGAAAAAGCATAACCTTGTGAGAGGATTGCCTGATATTTCCTTTAAGAAAGATATTCTGTGTGATGCATGTCAGAGAGGTAAACAAGTAAAATCGTTTCAAATCTAAGAAAGAAGTCACTTCCTCTAGACCTTTGCAAATGTTACACATGGATCTGTTTGGACCAGTCAGTGTAGCTAGCCTAGGTGGAAAGAAATATGGTTTTGTCATAGTTGATGACTATTCTAGATTTACATGGGTACTCTTCTTAACCCACAAGGATGAGTCTTATATGGTCTTTACAGTATTCAGTAAGAGAGTACATAATGAGCAAGGTTTCTGTATTTCTGCTATTAGAAGTGATCATGGAAGAGAATTTGAAAATGAGCAGTTCAAATTGTTCTGTGAGGAAAATGGTATTTCTCACAATTTCTCTGCTCCTAAAACTCCACAGCAAAATGGAGTGATTAAGAGAAAGAACAGATCTTCAGGAGATGGGAAGAACAATGATAAAATGAAAATAATCTTCCTAAGCTTCTGGGCAGAAGCCATTAACACTGCTTGTTATGTGCAAAACAGAATACTGATTAGACCTATCCTAAATAAGACTCCTTATGAATTGTGGAAAGGTAGAAAACCCAACATATCATATTTTTATGCATTTGGATGTGAATGTTATATTCTTAATACAAAAGATCATCTTGGAAAATTTGACTCAAAACTAGATAAAGGCATATTCATTGGATATTCTGAAATCTCTAAAGCTTTTAGAATCTTTAACACTAGAACTTCTGTTGTAGAAGAATCAATTCATGTAAAGTTTAATGATGGTTTGAAGACTGGTAGGGAACTATCAGATCTAGAAGTGGATGTTGCAGTTATTGAACTTAGTCCAGTAGTGGAAGAATCTTCAGACAAGCCAAAAGTAGAAGTGTCTGAAATTCAGACAAATGATGATGCGTCTGAAACTCAGAATTTAAAGAAAGATTGGAAATTCAAGACCTATCATCCAGAAGATCTTATTATTGGAAGTCCACCTTAAGGAGTTAGAACCAGATTTGCTTTCAACGAAAACAACAACATGGCCTTCATATCAAATTTGGAACCCAAAAAGATTGAAGAATCCTTGCAAGATGAAAGCTGGATTCTAGCCATGCAAGAAGAACAAAATCAAGTCAAGAGAAATGATGTCTGGACTCTAGTTTCTAAACCCAAGGAGAGATCTGTTATTGGAACCAGATGGGTATTTAGAAACAACCTGGATGAAGATGGAAAAGTGGTAAGAAACAGAGCAAGATTAGTTGCTCAAGGTTATAATCAACAAGAAGGTATTGATTTTACTAAAAATTTTGCACCTGTAGCTAGATTAGAAGCAATTAGAATTCTCATGTCATATATTGCTCAACATGATATAACTCTTTATCAAATGGATGTTAAAAGTGCATTCCTAAATGGAATAATTGATGAAGAAGTGTATGTGAAGCAACCTCTTGGTTTTGAGGACTCTGAAAATCCTCACCATGTCTATAAGCTTAAGAAATCTTTATATGAACTCTAATGGAAAATAATTTCATTAGAGGAAAAGTAGACACTGCACTTTTTAAGAAATGCTCAAAGAAATACTTCATAGTAGTACAAATTTATGTTGATGGTATTATATTTGGTGCTACTAATGAAAAGCTCTGCAAAGAGTTCTTTGAGTTGATGTAGAATGAATTTGAAATAAGGATGATAGGAGAGCTTAAGTTCTTCCTTGGTCTTCAAATAAAACAGACAAGTGATTGAATATATATTCATCAACAGAAGTACACCAAGGAACTTCTGAAAAAGTACAAAATGGAAAATTCAAAGCCTATGAGTACTCCTATGTATCCATCAATTGTTCTAAACAAGGATGAGGAAGGTAAAAAGGTAGACCAAACTGTCTACCGAGGTATGATTGGATCTCTTCTATATTTAACTGCTAGCAGACCTGATATTCAATTTAGTGTTTGTCTTTGTGCTAGATTTCAATCAGACCCTAAAGAATCTCACCATAAGGCTGTTAAAAGAATTTTCAAATATTTGATTGGAATCACTAACCTTAGTCTATTATATAAGAAAGCTGAAGATTTCAGGTTAGCTGGATTCTGTGATGCTGATTTTGCTGGAGATAGAATTGATAGAAAAAGTATCAGTGGAGGATGTCACTTCATCGGATCAAATATGATCTCCTGGTCAAGCAAAAGTCAAAGTACCATTGCTCTATCAACTGCTGAAGCTGAGTATATATATGCAGCCAGTTGTTGTTCACAATAGCTTTGGGTAAAATATAAACTTGAGGATTATTCAATGCTTGATCATAATATATCTGTTTGGTGTGATAATACTAGTGCTATTAATCTGTCTAATAATCCCATACAGCATTCTAGAGCAAAACATATAGAAATTAAGCATCATTTTATTAGAGATTATGTTCAAAAGGGTGTTTTTGAAATTAAGTTTGTAACAATTGAATATCAGTGGGCAGATATCTTTACAAAACCCTTAAGTGAAGATAGATTTGTTTTTATCAGAAGGAATCTTAATATGCATAATGTGTCTGAATGAGTGCTTGCTGATATGTCTGAAAATTTTACCTGTCTAAATTTTATATCTATTTGACTCGTCTATTTTAAGCTAAGTGTCTGATGACGTGGCTAAAAGCACTACGTGCTAAACCCTGAGTGAGACACGTGTACATTGTATTCTTTTCCCCTTCTTTTCTGAAAAACGTTTCATTTAATTTACAAATGTCTTTCAAAATTTATTGTTGTTTATAGCAATAATCTCTCTCTCCTCTTTCCCAATGAAAAAAACACTCAAGTGTTTTAACAAAAGGAATTCGTGTCGTTTCAAAACTACCCACTCAAAGTCTCTTGCTCACAATCTCTCTCTGAACTCTCTTCGTCTTCATCTCTTCGAAACCCTTCCTTTCCACACCCTAAAAATCTTCTCCTCTGAAACAATGGCACCCAAAAGTTTTCTGGAAGATGTTGCTGAAAGATCCAGACTTTCTTTAACAGAACTAAAGAAAGTGCATCCTGGAAGGATCCCTAACTTCTGAGTTGAAGAACAAAGGACTAGATGTCAAGCCAGAATTCGCGCATGCTAGGTGGCTACCATTCTTCCATATTATGGAAGATGTCTATCCTTCCTTGGTAAGGGACTTCTGGAAAAACTCTAAAGTCACCAAGGACAGCACAACCTTCATGATCTCTGGTGATGTTGATGAAGACCGTATCTTCATCACCCATGAGTCACTCGCTGAAGTGACTAAGTGCCCTAGAGAACGAGCGGGCTACGACAAAAACTGGGTGTTAGAATCAAGGTGGCGAGGCAGCTGTGAACCTTGTACTGTATGAAGTTCCCAAGCCAAAGGACTTTGATTCAAAGTTCTTAACTCCAAAGGCAAGATTTCTTCATGTTCTTCTAATTAACTGTGTGATACCTAAAACTGGTTCTAGGGTTCATGTGCGTGAGATAGAAAAATTTGCTATCTACCACTTAGTCCAAAGAATCAATATAGATATCATAGATTTAATTTTTGGACACATGCTGAAAACTGTTAAAGGTAAGTGCAAGGGTGGATATCCCTATGGCATGCTTCTGACAAGAATCTTCAGAGCCAACTCTTTGAACAACATGTCACAAGCTTTCCATGCTAATCTCTGCACAGAGATAACTTCAAAGACCCTGTCTTTGATGAAAATTCAACTTCAACCAATTGCAAAACCTTCAACTGTTGAAGCATCTTCCTCTGCTGCACCTGCTAATGAAAGACTGAGCATTCCAGTAGTTAAGGTTGAACCTTTTGAAGAACCTGTTGAAGAAGAAAGGTCTCAACTTCAAAGGAAGAAGAGGAAAGTTACTTTCTCATCTGCTGAAGCTTCTATGTTTCAAGATGGTGCTGATGTCTCTCAGGTTGTTGAGCCTGTTCTTTGAATCCCTCGACCAAGTCTGCTTCGCTTCGCTCCCTCTCGCACCCAGATTTAACAAAAGTCTTCAAGAGGAAGAGAGCAGTGCAAGCTGAGGGGGAGTCTCCATCAGAAGAGACAGTGATCCCTAAGAAAAAGGGGACCACTCTGACAAGAAGGAAATTGGTATTACCTTCTACTCCATCACCATCACCCTCACCTCAAAGAGAATCCTCATTTCAACCTCAGCCAACAGCCACAACAACCTCCATTCCACAACCATCATCACCATTGCCACTTTCTCCATAAAGAGCACCAACACCACCACTACAAAGAACACCATCACCTCAACCACAACAAAACACCCCTACTCCACCTTCTTCACCAAAAATTCCAAATCATTCACACATATCACCCATCCATCACTCTTCTGAACCTAATCCTACCATATCAGAAACTCACATGTCTGATACTTCCACACCACAAACATCTCATCATTCTGACATTCTTCTCATTAAGGATGTAAATGACTTTGATTATTTTGACAATCCCACTTATCCACCTTCACCCAAAATACAAACCCCTGATTACATCAAAAACCAGAACCAAGTCCATCTGAGAATAATCTTTCCAGATTTATTCTCTGAAATAAGATACAACCCGCTCACTTTAGCCATTTTACCTCCATATCACCTAGCTTCCAGAACACCTCCCTTCTCTATCACAGATGGGTCTTTCTCAAATTTTCTCAGCAGTAAATACTTGGATGTTATTACTTCACTTGAAGCTAAAAGGCAACTTGTTAAGCTTGCCAGAAAACAAAAACCAGTAAAAAAATGGCTCTTCAATCCTCACATCTTCATGAGACCCTCTACTGAGCTCAAAGTAATGCCTGACTCCATGGCCTTGAAAGGAAAGTAAAAGGTCATTGACTTTCCTGGAGATCAACAATTTTGTCTAATCAAGCTCAATGACAACAAATGCAAATCCAGACTGAGGTTGTTCACTACAAAGACCCATCACAAGTTTCTAAAAGTCATAGACATCTACTGGAGATGTGGCTCTAGCTCTGGAGTATCTGAAGAAGAGAAGAAAACAATTCCAACCAGAGGTAGCCAAGCCTATGCTCTCTATCCTTTTTCCCCTTCAATTTTTACAATCAATGTTTTTCCAGACCCTCAGCCTGAGGACCACATTATTATTGAAGAGTTACCTCCTACTCCTCCTTCTAATCCACCTCCTCCATCCGCATCTGCAACTGCAATAGCTACAACAGATTCTACTGTTGTAGTTGCTTATGATCCTGCTACCTATCAGAGGCTAGATGAAATGTCTTCAAGTTTGCAGACTGTCATTCAAAGACGGGATGAAGCAATTGCTTAGCAAGCTGCATTTCAAGCTCAGATGTTAGCTCAGCAGCAAGCAATGCAAAAGATGATGGAAGCTTTCTTCAAAAGCCAAGGAGGCCCTAGTTCTTAGATCTTAGGACTTAATCTTTTTTATTTCCTCTTGAGTCATGCAATGTACTGGTCAGTGATGTATATCACTTGTAACACTTCTGACTCTGATTATATGAAATGAATTATTTTTATTTTGGTATTGCTTTTGGCTATCTATCTTAATATATCTGTCTTACTTTTTGATTGATGCCAAAAGGGGGAGGAAAACAGAAAATATAATAGAAAAATAATAAAATCAGTTCTAACTTTGTGTTTTTCTGTTACAAAAGTTATGGTTGCTCTGATACAGTTTGCTCTAAATATTTGTTTATCTGATGCATAAACTAAGGGGGAGCATTAAAAATTATATCTTCTGAAATTTCTCTTATTGCTTTTTGATGTTTGAACGCGCTGTCGCCACGCGCCAAAAAGAACGAGCGTTTACAAAATAATGTAGTATAGAGCGACAACTCGGATCGTCTCTCAAGGACTCTTTTAGGTGTTGTTATTATTAACAGAAAAAGTTAGAAATGGGGGTTTTGAGATTAAAATAAAATAAAGAAGCAAAACAGAAAACAAAACAAGAAAATAGAGCAGTTACCAAATAAGCTAAAACGATTAACCCTCGCTTTTGGTTTCCCAACTATCATCGGTTCATGCAACCCTAAGCAAATTCTAATCCCCTCCCGGTTGTAGCAACAATTCACAAGCGGAACCACTACTACAGATATATATCCCTATTCCCGAATTAAGCAAACGGGGTTAAGCCCTTCGTGAACTAAGCGAACACGAAACGAACACACGCGAATTAAGCAAACGCGATTATATATAGGAACATGATATCACCGAGATAAACCAACACAACACAATATACTCCTGAATTAAGCAAAAGTAAATATAAAGCATGGCATTGAAAAGAGAAAAGGAAATGAAACAGGATTACGTAAACCTCAAGTCTTAACAGAACCAATCACAGAGATTAATCTAGGAGACTAATTCTCCATTACAAAAGGAAAA